>JACDJE010000036.1:3684122-3888383 GCA_016647715.1 Pavo muticus | reverse complement strand
GTCGGGGGGGGGAAAGGAATGATACAAGGAAATTGCATGAATTCCTGTGTAAGAATTGCTCTGTGTTACAAATGGCAATGAAGGGATACCCATGCAGTTGACACTGCATCCCTTGGCTGCCTACTTCCAGTACACATCGTCGCTGAAATCTGCCTTGGGCACTGCATGCCCCACAGTAACAGTAGTGTATAAAAAAATCTGAGGTAGATCACAATGAAAGCACTAAGAGCCAAATCCAGACCTAAAACTGCTTACCATCAATGCACATTCCATCTATACTTCATAAAATATTCCCTGGAAAACAACGGCACCAGTAAAGGTGCATAGGAAAAAAAAAAAGTCTTTTTTAATAAATATCAATTTTAATTCATGTTATTGCCCTGACAAATTACAACACAGGAAACCTTACTTACAAAGGACTCTTTTTTTTTTTTTTTAATAAAAGTTAGTAGAGTTGAAAAGCTTCTGTCTTTGGGGGTTTTTAGTGTCCAATAGCCAACCTTCCTGAAGACATTTTAGAACAAAGTAATAATATTAAATTCAGAATATTTTATCCCCAAAGATATTTTTAAGAGAAAAATTAAAACTTAGTTTTATTACTTTAATTAGTAAACTGCTTTAAAAACTATAATGTTGTTAATTATAATAAAAGAATATGCTTTATTAACGTTCCAATTGAAGATATTTGAACGAGCTTAAGTACTTATAAAACCCATATAATTTTCACAGACCATTCAAAATGTTTACTGTCCTTAATACATGCTAAGAGGGTCATCAGAGTTTCTTTGGTCTTTGATTAGATGACTTAAACTTTTAAAAGAAAGAAGGAAAACACAAGGATCCCAGCAGCAAACAACCAATGGAGTCTTCCAGGACTCCCAGTTTCCTCCAACGCTCTGGCAAGTGAAATATCACTTACTAACACTCGTAGAAAATTAATAAAATGAGTTCAAATCCCAATGAAACCCATACACAGAATTATTCTAACAAGGCTTCCCCCACCCCCTCGCTCTCCCTTCCCCCTGCAGAGTGCACCCCAACACTGCTTTAATGATTTAAAACGCTTGCTAGAAGGCTGAAAAGAGATATAAAAGCAGCGGCATGGCTGGATCCGCAGCCTGGCTTGGGGCTCTCATCTATTCAGCAGTGGAAGCCTGTGCTGGAAGGCACATTTAGACTGTGTCTAACTTAGAGTTTATTCTGGGGTGACTGGATTTGAGAGTGCTCTCCCTACCCTAGAGAATTGTTTGCTGCGCAGAGACATCCGTCTTGTCTGTGAGTATGCTCCGCCGAATCAGTCATGTGTGTCTCCTTGATCTGTTTTGGTCTGGACATATTTTCAAATCGTTGTATCTAAGTTTTTCAGGAGCAGTGCCGAAAAAGTCCTGGCTCCCAAATAAAATTAGATTTATATGGATTACAAGCCAAAAAAATCACTATGAACGTGCAGTGACAAAATCAAGGAACCAGAACAGAAAAAAAAGCATTTTTTGCAAAGTATATTTTTAATGAGATTGGAAGGAACATCTTCGAACACAAGTCACAAGTGAAAACCTCATAATTAAATGTTAATAAAAACTATTCCGAGATCAAAATGAGAGGCTGTAGCACAGAATCACTTGGATACCTGTCAGCTTGCTAATATCTAGATGGCCATCTCACTTGCCACCTGCTCCCCTTTCCCTTTGCACTAATAACTTGAATAAGCTTGTGAATGCTTTTCCCTCCTCTGCTGGCTCACTTTAGTCTCTCATATAATCAAAAACTGTAATCTCTCTCCAAAGAAGTCAGTATTGCTTATTAACGTTGTTCAGAGGACTAAAGTATGCTGCAGTAGAACAAAGAATGAAGTAGTTTTCAAGCAGATTTTCCCAGGTGCCATTATAATCACTAACATGAAAGAAATAGAGTAATCAAAATAATAACTGATCTGCTTCAAGTAGATTTTCAAGTAAAAGGGTAATTTTGCAAAGGTCAATTAGCAGGATGACTCCTTCATATTCTATGTGATATCATGATATAATGTTAGAAAAAGAATGTAAATATTTAAAGTCTTAAACTTCATTCTCTCTACCTTTGAGATTTCTCAGCTTAATCACAACTTTGCCGCAAACCAGGTAGAACAGCAGTAATTACTAATGGTTACTCAGTTCTGGGATTCTCTACATGCAATTTACCTCTTTTAATATTTTAAGACCTACCAAAAAGTGCTGACAGAGTAAAATACAGTAATACTCAGGTGGTTGTTGTTGTGTGTTTTTTTTTATTATCGTTAAATAACAGAATTAGCTCTTCTCATTTGCATTGGTCTCCAGGGCTCTTTTTTGATTCTTTGTTAAACAGATTATTTATATATAAAACAGCAACAACAAAAACATCCACGTGTGTTTTGGCAAAGTAAACACTACAATTGCTAAACACTGTTGTTCACATTGCCTAAATACTATTTTATATTGTTCCCTTTGTAAGCCAAGAAACATTTTAAGTAATACAATGCTCTTTTGCGCTCATTCCACAATTTGGTCCATATAATGAAGGCAATGTGCAAGAGAGAAGTGTGTAGTTCTGATCTAAGTACACTGAATCTCTTGATTTTACTCTTGTGGCATTGCTCTGACAGAGAATCATATAACACTTATACAGAAGATAAAGAAAATGGAATGATCCAGTTTGAAATATCTAGACAGAATGGAGATGGCCTTTGATTTGAGTTTCTTTGCTCTCACAGAGAACTCATCTACCTTGTGTGAAACGAAATACCGTCAACAAAACCAAACAAGAATCACCCACTACCACCCAACACATGGACAATGTGCAGGCCGTGATCTGGATGCGCTGCCAGAGAAGTCATCAGCCTTATTGCAAAAGATAAAGAAAAAAGTACCTCAAGAAAAACATTAGACAAGTGTTATTAGAACTGTCTTGGTGCATGAAAACAGAAAGTTGACGGCCTATTTCAGTTTGAATGAACTGATGAATTTACCAAATCATTTTGTGCTGCCGCCTTCTGCTACGCTGAAGAACCCATGGTGCCCAGTGTTGTTGCTGCACATAGGTAAGCAGGAAATCATTGCCTTTTAATTTCTTTTGGGTAAATCAAACAGGTTGTAGGTTCCTCATTGGCAAGACATTTGTCCCAACTCCCATGTTTATCACACTCAGGACACATCTCTGTTTCACACTGAAACACCTGGAAAAGCTATGTTTTGCAGTAAAACCTCATAATACTGTTCCTTATTCCGGAAACACGGTTTGTTTCCCATGTACACTTACGTTTGGATAAATTAAATACACTTTCAGCCATTAAGTAATCCAGATGACATTCCACAAGTGTCTTTACCCAGCCGTATTTACCAGACCATCAATCTTCACTTTATTTTAAAATTTTATTAGAACCGTTCTATTTACTTCCATACCATACATAAAAAGAGTGATTAGTGTCAAGCTTAGTACCACTCCCTGGAGATCAACTCTAAAAATCCACCCAGTTGATGATGATTCTTCAGGGACTACTTCCTGAAACGTGTAAATTAATCAGTTCTTAATCCATTTAACGTGTGCTTCACTGATACAGCACACTGCTAATATTCAATCAGAACGTCACGTACTATTAAGTCGAGTCACTTACAAACTTTCATATACTTCATAAAAATGCTTGTCTTTTTCAATGAAACTTCTAATCAAAAAATATTGTCACTTTACTTGATTTTGTTAGAAAGTGGATTTATCATTCAAGTATGGTGATTGACTTCATTTCTTTTTATTTAAACCCTATAACAACTTTTCCATTAGTTAACCCAATACTTTCTAAGATTAACCTATTTTTTTTTTAAATCATGCTATTTTTTCTTTTCTTTTTTTTTTTAATGAAGATGTTTTTGAACTTCTTGTAATTTCTATGGCAATCACAGATTATTTGTGTTTGAAATTCACAGGCAGGGATCACCTCAGGAAAATCCTTAAGGCTCTAGCTTGACTTTTATTTAAGTTTTGTTACATTCTGCTAATTTTTCTATTATTGGTATCATGGCTAGATGCCATTCCAGATGTTTCAAGTCAATAATAGCTTGGAAAGTTCATCATCACATAAGCAAATTGTTTCTGATTTACCACCCTGTTCCCAAAGAAATAATGTCTTTGCTGCCTCACTTTGATAGTGTGCTGGGCAGTTCTAGCATTAAATTCTTACAAATAGAGGTAAAAACAAACTTTTAGGAATTCTTCTACTTTTCAGAGCTCAGAACATGGAGAATTTGGAAAACTCCAGGGCATAATAAAGGTATCAGCTTGGTCCAGCACTTGCAGGATTCCCTTCACTAACACTATATCTAAGGTGAAGATTTTCTATACAGTTTAGCATGTTGCTTCTTTTCACTGTGTAACCCCTCTCTTTCTTTAACGGTACAAAAAATGCTTCATTAATATGTCTCTGTGTACACCTAGACTCCACAACTATAGATATATTACACAGCGAATACATAGCAGTGTTTTACAGAAAGAACAGAAGTACCTGGAATCTACAGTTTTCACATGCTAAAATAACAAAGTTTATTTTGCATTGTATTTTAAGCAACTCTCTCTTTATCTGTAAGGAAAGTTGCCAAATCCAAAATGAAATATTTTCTGTCTCATTGATACAGGTGCACGTATCTTCAGAAAGGCAGAAGTAAGCTAGCACTCTGTCTCATGCCAACTTTTAAAGTATCTACTCATACCATCTTGCAATATTAAGTATTTGGGCACTAAAGTGGAGCACAATGGAAGACAAATCCCTCTAAATTATAATTCTTCCATAATTTATTACGCATTGCCATAGAAACTAATTTGCAAACTATTTTCTGTGTGGCTCTGGAAGTATCAAAATTTAAACAATGCTCTGAATAAACATCTTAAAACACTCTAACATCAACACGCAAAAGCCCATTCTCTTCACAGCTCAAATATTCCAAATCTGGTTAATGGAGATTGACCTAGAAAACCCTACTCTGGGTTTGAAGATTGCCAGCTTTACTACAGCAGCATATTCATGCACAGATGTAGAGGTTGATATAAATGTTCAGAAAAAAATAGCATAAGAGCATGTGTATGTCTAATAGGTGCTTAAGCATAACCAGTTGGGATTGGAAATTGTTGCTCGTGTATATACTACTGTGCAAACTGATGTATTTATGGTGCAATTAGACACAGAACTGTATGATTGTGCTTTTTTTTCTGTTGAACTTAATTCTTCTACAATAGCTACTGAAGGATTAATAGGTAGTCAAATGGTTTAGATAGACTTCTCTTAAAACTGCTTTCATATGCTTTGTAAGCAATACTTTTCTGAGCCTAACATCCTCTGTTTTGTAGGATATATCCAGACTGTGTGGCTACCGAAGGCACTTGTCCTTTAGCTTTCTGCCTCACCACATGATTGAGCATCCGTATACCTTACAACCATACACCCTGTCGAGTGCTATTCTCTTACACATCACAATTTACCTCGCTTTCTCTACTCAAACATGCAACCAAGCTGAGCAACAAGCTGCTTCAGCTGCCATGTCATTTCAGTTTTTACATGTCTTCCCTTTTTATGTGTGCTCCACATCTCTGTGATGTCTCATCTCCCCGTTCCACTGCCATAGGCTATGAGTCAGGAACAAGGCTCAGGCTCAATGACAAACACAGGGAAAATGGGAAAATATCGTAGAAGAGAAAATTAATGGGCACAAACACAGCTGTAAAACTTCCACCCTAATGGACTTTGTATCTTTCCCTCATTCCTTGGTAAATCCCGAAGAATATAATAGCTACTGAGTAGAAAGTGCCTAATAAAGGTAATTAGCTAAAGAAAGTTCAAGACCAAAAAACTTCACACTGATAGAATTCTTCTCACATATGAAGGAACAAATAGCCCCGATAAGCATGCAAACTGTCCCTTTTCAGCCACAATGTCTTGTTGGACCACCATGGCTGGAGGAAGAGCACGTCTTCAAAAATGTCTCAGCAATGTCCCAAATCAAACACCTGGGAATGGAGTCCCAGGCTGAAAACACAGATTCTCTGCATGGACAGAGATCTCGCTTTCATTTCTAAAAGGGAAATCTCAAGGTGAAAAACATGCAAAAATCTCTTTTGTCAACAGGTTCTCTAGACATGTCATTTTGGTTTTCCTAAGGAACTTAAGATGATCACGATCTGTATTTCTACACAAATAAAATAATCACTTTGAAAAGAGTTGACCTAACCGCACATAGATGGTGAATACTCAGACTTCAATTCTGTGAAATCAGTCTTTGGTGTCATTAGCCATTCAGTTATTATATCTACTTCATGGTACAGAGTTTCCAGAGCACACCAAAACGTAAGGAAAAGTGGATATTTTGTTTTTATTCTTGCACTATAGAGTTATTTTCCTCTAAAAAATATAATTTTGTTCAGAATCCCCTCTCTCTCCTAAAACAAATTTACTCTTCAAAAAAATAGTACTTCTTTTTTTGCAGATCCTCAAGATCACACACAATACCAGTATGAGAAATATTAACTCTGGTATTTTATTTGAACTGAGATGTTTGATTTATAAATGAATTACTTGATCAGCTAAATTATTTATTAGGAAGTAACGCCATGTTTGACGGGGCCATGTTTCATCCTGTGTACCTGCCCTACCTGGACTTATTACATGTAAGATTAATAAACCATTGAAATTTCAATATTCCATCTTTTTCATTGTTTGAAGTGTATTGTTTATATTTTGGAACTAACATTTTAAAACTGAGCTAAATGCAAATAAAAATTATTGGGTTTTTTTGCACCTTTTGGATGAGCAAATGGCAGCTGAAAAATAAAATGTCTCTTTTTTGGGGGCAGGGGGGTGCGTGCATTCATGATGTGCATTCAGTCTGTTTATTAAGTAATCATATCTGGATACAAGTGTCAACACAATTTATGTTTTGAATAATATGAAGCAGATAACCTCAATTAACAAGTAATTAGAGTCATTTTCCTATTAAGCAGTTTCCCTAATTGTTTTTGAAACCTGGAACTAAAATTGTAATAAATAATAAGCGGGCAAAACATGTCCCTGCATTAGCTTAATCCAAGCTTTCCATGGAGCCTGGGAAAAACCAGTGGAAATAGGGGCTGAACACTCAGGGTGCACGTGGTACTGAGGGACAAAGCTAATGCTGTTTTGTGGCTGCAGACCTCAGTGTAGCCCCCAGTTTTCTGCACTCTTCTTTTTCTCCTCTTTCCTTTTTCTTTTCTTTTCTTTTCTTTTCTTTTCTTTTCTTTTCTTTTCTTTTCTTTTCTTTTCTTTTCTTTTTTCTTTTTCTTTTTTTTTTTTTTTCTTTTTTTTTTTTTTCTGATTTCTTACATGCAGGAAGCATTTGACTTGTTACTGTGAATTGACTGGAGCTTAGCAGGCAAAAGCCATCCCACATAGGGTATCACCTCTACTTAACCACAGCTTATAGCAGTGCAAATTGACGCATCATGTTCTACTGCAACAGCATTATATGCCTCTATTTATGTAGAATAATAAACATGAAATGATTTTCCCAAAGAAGTTCTATAGAACAATTTGTGATTTTCTGCTTGCTGATTGTGGAAAACAAACAAAACCCACATTCCCTTTGATATCAATCTTTAAATATCATCATTCAATCTCATCAAAGAATAGAAAAATGTCACATGTATTTCTCTGCTTATACTACACCAATTCATAGAAATTACCTATCTTGCATTATAGCTGTTGCCAAAAATGAGGAGAAAAAAAAATCTAGTTAAATCCAAAAAGAAATCCAGCAGCTGCTCTTCACCCTTAGCCAAAACAAACAAACTAAATTCTAACTGAATCTAACCCAGAAGTTCCAGAGGGAAGAAAAAAAATAAAATCAAAGGCAATAATATTCTCTTCACCCACAAACTCCAACCTTATTTATTGCCTCAGGCCTGTGTCACAATGGCAGCTGGAGAGCTGATAGGATACACCATTTTCCCCCAAAGATAGGAAGGAGAAAGATTTCTTACAGTCCATGAAGGAACCAAAGTACCTGTGATTGCCCTAAGTGGGCTCCTTGTTCGTTTGGAACTAACTTGACTGCACCTTCCCCACAAATAGCTATTGATGGTTGCCTTCATCTCTACAGGAATATTTTTCATCCTTGGCAGAGCACAGGACATATATTTTCATCATTTAAAAAATCCTCAGTAAGGTAATAAATCAAAAAATAATAATAAGCCAACACCCTAAGAAGATAGAAATTCCAGGAAGAAATCTGGCAGCCATAGGAGAACATGAGCTGTTCAAAAGAAATACAAACATTTTAAATAATGTATCTTGCTAGAAATTAGGCTTTGTGAGAAATCCCATTGATTTCTCTTAAGTCATTTTATTAAAAGGTCTATTAATGCTTGGCTTGCACTTTGTGGCTATGAGAGATGTTGGAATGAAGAGCTATCAAAGGTGGCTATCAAAGTTTTTTTCTTCTTTTCCATTTAACTTTTCCTAACTATTAAGCTGCTCATTTTGTGGAGACAATCATTAGTGTCTTTAATGTGAAACAAAGCTTCTGGATAAGAGCAGCTCGCTGAAGATCAATATGAGAGATATCATTTCAGTTACAGCTTTAATAACTGTAACAATAGGGAGCCTGGCATCGCTGGCTTTATGCATTAATGTAATTTAGAATCTACCAGGTACAAATCTTATCAAGCATTAGCAGCAACCGCACTGGGATTTTCTAGGTAAGGAAACTGTGTGATAAATGGGAAGTATTTTAAAGGTAAATTTTCATGTAATTTGGCTCATCTGCTGTAAAAGTTTGAAAAAATTGATATGAAGAAAAAACAAAAACAAGTAAGATGCTAGCAATAGGATGGCAGGTTTTCAGTAACTTGCAGTGCTTAGGCGTGTAATGTGCTCAGGATATAATGGGCTGTCTCTCTTGTTTAGCTCATCACAAGGCTCATAAAGCACACAAGATGGAAGGGTTAGGAGTTTTAGCCAAATTCAATGTAACTAAATATTTTCTGCTAACCTCCATACACAAATATCCTCAACTACCTGAGTACACTTTGCATGGCTTTCAGTTAAGAAACAAGAGAGATAAGGAGCTCCTTCCTACCTCACACCTCTGAGACAAGGACCAGGCTCCTTCCAACAAGCCAACATAACACCAGCTCTGCAGGTGAGGAGGACAACCCTTCCTCCAGCCAAATTCACACAGCTGCAGCAAATTCAGCCCCCCTCTCTGTGTCTCCCAGCTCAACTGCTTCCAGCTCCCCACTCGCTCCATGCTTTTCACAACCACTGACTCATTGCCCCAACATTTCCCATGCTTTTGAGATGTTCATGGCACTGCCACTTTTACTCTCCTGTAATAGTCTGTTGACAGTCACATTAGTTCTCTTCCAGCTCTTCAATTTCTTGATGAAAAATAATTAAAAAAAAAAATAAAAATCACACCTCCCACCTCCCCCCAAAAAAAGAAAATCAGTGCTAAAAATGTTAAAACACCAATTTTGGATCTTCTCTGCAAAGTTATTCTTGAAACCTGATGCAACCGATTGGCCGTTCTTTAAACAATTTGTTTAACTTGTGTCCAAATGTCTTCAGGTTTTAGTGCTTACAGGTGGCCACTTCAGATTTACACTTTAATTTTGTGAAAGATCTAGACTGGGAGCACTGAATTTTCAGTTTATCATTTGCTGATAAAAAATGGAAAGCTCAAAGTTGAAGTAGCCAACTACTGAAAAAGAGTTGGCACCTGGCACTTTAATTTTTAAACATTGTTTGTTTTATTTTTATGTAATGAGATTATAAAATAAGAGTCTGACTTCAAACTCACAATCAAGAAGAATGAGCTCTTAAGGATAACAGAACTGCTGATGTAAAGCTGAGTTGGTCCAAACCCCAGGTCTGGTCCAAATAAACAAACAAAAGTTTGGATGCTTGTCTGAGTTTTCTACCTGCCTTGGGGCTACGAATGTCATGAGAACAGATTCGCTCATCACAGCTGCACTGCTTCCATTTCTGGCCATGGCTGAGATATCGAGGAAAACAATCTTTCTTGCAGAGCTCTGGGAGGTAAAAGGAAAGGAAAACGCGATAGAGTATTTCACAGCCCTTCAAATTTGATTCCAAAACTGGAGGAAGATGCAGACATTAGAAAGGAAAGAATGTTTTTGCTGGTTTTGTTTGTCAGCTGTACTCCTAAATGCAAGTTTTTACTGTAACTTTCAGACTACATGGCAGCTTAGACAGACAATAACTGGGGGAAAAAAAAAGATATTACTGCGTCTGAAGTGTAGCCATACTCAGTACTCTATTATTAGTCTCTGAAACACTAAATAAAAAACCACAACTTTTTAAAGGCAAATACTCTTCTTTTTTTCTTTTGTGTGGTAGAGTCTTAGGCCCTTTGAGGGACAAGGCTTGGATTCCACTTTTACCATGGATGTGAAATTGCTGTGCATGTATGCACAGGCATCCATGAACAAAAAACCACAGATGAGCAACACCTGCTCCCATTAATGATGCAAACCTCACCAAACAAGAAATCAAAAAGAAAATAAAATATTGCCACGTTAACATGGCTGGATCAGATCCTACAGTTATTTTTCCTGCAAAAGAACCGCTGGCTTCAAAGGGGATTTGATCTGATTTAGGGCAGGAGAATGCTGCTGTCAACTGTCTAAGAATAGGCAAGCTGCCTAACAAGGACGCTCCGCTGTCTCTTTTAAAATCTCTTTTCCGTGTATTAAACAACATTTAGTGTTCGTGTCCCTGTATTATGCACTAATGCGTGTATTTAGGGCATGCACAAAATAACTTGATCCCCATTTTATCGCATCAGTAGTGCAATAATTTCAGTGCAATAATAATAAAAACGCAAAAAAACTGCTTCTTTACCTCTCCTGTCATGTTGTATTGGGTCACGTTGTGTCACATGATGTGATGTAATGTAACTCAATGCAAGGAGACACATGTCCCTTCTCATTGGAAATTTAAAGAAATGGAGCTTACTTTTCCCCTGTGGGAAACTATGCAGGTCAGGTGCCCAAGACTAGCTATGGGAAGTTTGATATCATCTCAGTTTCAGTACCTACATATTTCAAATCTTACGGCATTTTGAAAGGAAGCGTGTTAGATGCCACAATGGAGCCGTAATACAGTACTTAATAAAGATAAAATAAGAGAAACATAATTCCACAGCTTATGTTCCTTGTCACAGTGTCCGTTGACACATATTACCAAAGAGACTCTTTTAAACTATATTTTAACCGCATTTTTTGAAATACATATTATTAAAAGAGAAAAGCCTGAGAGAAATCTAACGCAGCTAAAAAGCACATGAGTACAGAATCAAGGGAAAAGGACTGATTAATGAAGGAGCCAAAACAAGATTTTTTTTGATGAAAAAATAGTGAAATAGTTAAGCACAGTAAGTATAGATAAGGAAAATGTACAGGGCCTGGGGCCAAGTTCCCCTCTCAGTTACACTAGCAATAAAAGTGGAGTAATTCTTTTCCAATTAATAGAGTTAATATGATGAGAATAGAATTATCTAAGTAACGAGCATGATTGAAATGTAACAGTCAACCCAGCTCTGAGGCAGACTTTGGAATGTGTGCAAAGCAGATAAGCATCATCCTCAATACTGTAGAGAATCAATCCTCAGTCCAGGTAGAGAAACAGAAGAAATAACTAAAACTTTTGACAGGCCAACATATATGTTGGGATTAGGAGAAACATGACTAAGTGCCTTCTCCACTTGGTTGTAAAGAATAAATACAGGAGAAGACTGTCATGGAAGCCAAGTAAAATATTAAGTAAATAGTGTTCATTCTCTAAAGTTGTGGCATGTTGTTATCTCACACCTGTAGCAAAGAGGTATAGATTTGATAGAACCATCTAGCTTGAGATCTTTAACTGCAAGCATCAACTTGACCTACAGAGTCTCATCACCAAATCACACCCTCAGTGCCATGTCCACTCATCTCATAAATCCCTCCAGGGTGTGGACTTGACCACTTCCATAAGCAACCAATTCCAATGCTTGACCAGCCTCTGCTGGAAGAAATCCTTCGCGATATCCAACCTAAATCTCCCTTGGAACAACCTGAGGTCATTTCTTTGTATCCTATCTCTCGTCACCTGAGAAAAGGGACTGACCCCCATGTTTAGTTTTCCTAGTGAAAACAAAAACACAAGGATGTATGGAATGGTCTATGAAATAATAAGACGGCGCAAAAGTTTTCAGATACAAGCATTTAATACAAACTCATAATTGTCCTTTGGCTCTGAACAAGCTAAGATATAAAGGAGAAAATACTTGGAGTTGCTTCATTTCACATCATTTAACATCAAAGTTATCATTGTTTGCACAATTTTGATGGAAAGAATGAAGGTATAGGGGTAACTTTTCCATTTTCTGTCAGTTTGGAAAGCCCGAGTTTACTCTCTGAGTGTCTTGGAAAAAAAAAAAAAANAGAAAGAAAGAAAGAAAGAAAGGAAGAAAAAACCTGGAGGTTTTTTGAACCCTTTTTTCCTATCCCTCTGTCACTGAGCAAAAGTCAAAATCAGCATTTCCGACTCGTCTGAACTTCAGTTTGGTTTAACGAGGAAGCCAAACCAGCTACGTTCACCACTCCCTTAATGGAGCTGAAATGAGTTTATGCTCGCTTTCAAGAAGAAATAGGTAGTGGTCATTTCATTTTTCTGTGATCTCATTATGATGCTGTCTGTCAAGCGACACAGCTGAAATGGTACAGGGAAAATGTTTGGACGGTAAATAAAATGGGCAGTTTAACAATAAAATTAACTTCTTCCTTTTTAGCCAAGATTATGTTGGCTGAAGTCTTAGAATGCATATATACAACAGAGAATACCTTCTCACAGGGTATACATAAGGAAAAAAATAAGGAAAAAAAAAACCACCAAAAAAACAACCTCTGCTTTTTTAGTCTTTTTTTAGTTTATCCTATCAGCTTTAAAGCTGATATATATATATATTTACATCATTATCTTTATGAAACTCAAAGAGGTTTGTAGGCTTTGAAGATCCTGTCAAACATCCCCCAAACTGCAGACAACTATATTAATGACAAAGAAGCATTTCATCCTTTCTCCAGATCCCAGGAAAATAATGGAGAAGTATTAGCAGAGAGGATGCAAAACTTACTAGCAATGCATTCAGTTCAGAAGATATTTCATTACCATTTCAGGTACTCATGTTTTCAAGTAATAGATAATGGGAACCTCCAGATTTTGGAGTCAGTGGTGCTTTTCCCATCTGGTATCACCTGGGCTATATATAAATAATAAACAAACAAACAAATAAACAGGGGAAAAAAGAAAAAAAAAAAGGAAAAGAGAAAAGGAAAAAAGGGAAAAGAAAGAAGAAAAAGAATAAAATGAAAAAGAAAGAAAGAAAAAAGAAAAAGGGGGGAAAAGGGAAAAAAAGAGAAAAGAGTAAAAAAAGAAAAAAAGAAAAAAGAAAAAGAGGAAAAAGAAAAAAAGAAAAAATCAAATAAAAACGTTAGAGAAAAGAAAAAAGGAAAAAAGAAAGAGGAAAAGAAAGCCATTTGGGCCAGACTTGCGCTCCGCAGCAGCAGCGCAGCGGCCGCTCCAGCCGCGATCTCCGGTGCTGCTCTGCCCCCTGGTGCTGCTGCAGCTGCAGAGCAGCCGCGCTCGGGCTGCACACCCCGCTGTCACTTCTCACTTTTCCGGCAAGTTCAAGGTCAGTGCCTAGCTATTTTCAGCTCATCTCTTCTTGATCCATGCAGAGAAATGACAAGGTAACGTGATTTGGGGTCAGCTGTATTACAGGAACCGTTACATAAACGGAGAAAGTGGAAATCAATCCTAGCTGACAGTGTCTTCAGGATAATCAGCGCTCACTCCATGCCGCTGTCAGCTCTCCTGCATCAAACACCATGTTACTTCTGTCAGATCTCTTTAACAAAACCTCTTTCTCACTTTTGGCAAAGTAAATAAATATTCCACTCGGGCTTGCATTTAGCTCATTGTTTAGAGAACTTTAGCACTCTGGACTCACAGAGTCCCCATTTCTGCAGGAACGGACGTCGTACCCTGTCACGTCCATCACTGCCTACAGAGGGTGTTGGCAAAGAGCCTGATGCAGTCCCCCCTTCTTCGTGGCTTGTGCCTGATCTCTTCCTGCAGACGACTGTCCTCCAGTTCTCCATTCTGGAGCTCAGCTCACAAAGTGCTTACCTAACCCGGCCGCATCAGGGCTTCTCGTCTAACATCTTAGGACACCTTCCTCAATTTGTCTGATTACCATTACTTTCTCTGAACCGTCTCCTCCCGTAACTAGACATCTTCCCTACCGCAGGATTATGAACATATCATTTCACAAGATGTGCCGCGTTCGCCGCGTCGCGGTGACAGCACATGGTATGTCAGTTTAGGGAAAGCACAGCTATTCCATCCCACCCACCTTGTGCTCCCATGGAACTGCCAAGCCCGCAGTGCTCCGCCGAAGAACCATTTACCATAATATTAGTTGTCAGTAAATTCAAAGACGGAACTCCTAAAGCTATAAAATGGATTAGAAGCAATTTAAAAAAGAATTAACAAACTAGAGTAAGAGTATACTGTCAACAAACAAATGCTTCATCATAGCACTGTAATTTGGAATTTTAATTACCCCTCTGCTTCTGTAACAAAACAATGTCTGAACTGGCAGCCATTTGAATCTCTCACAGGTCATTGAGCATTCTAGTTAATTACTCTATGAATAGCCTGTTTTTCTCCCCTCTGGAAACACGTTTCTAATGGCAGTCAAGGTCTGACAAATGTGTCATCTACATAATTAGCTAGGAAGCAACACAAAACATTAAACATGCTTTGTGCCGACAACTATCAAAACATTTCATTTGTTGTCAATTATTCATTACTTTGTAGGTTCTGAAGGGGTTGTTATTATGGAAATAAGTCCAGATGCTAACAAGGTTAGAGTTTTTTATTCAAATTAGTAATCAGAGGGCTAACTTTAAAAAATGTATCCCGTGCACATTCATGGCGCCGTTCAATCAGTACTAAATTATAAACGAATTTAGTCAAGTTCAAGTTAAAATAGCCATGGCAGAGCGCATACACTAATTTGTAGAGTTGCATCTCTCTTTGAAGTTTTAGGATCTAAGCTGAAGTAGCAAACTTTCAGAACCTTTGGCAAGGCTAATTTGTGCTTGGTAAATAGGGTAAAGATTTTCACAGCGTGAGATAATGTAAGATTGAAAAAAGAAAAAAAAAAAGAGAGAAAGAAAGAAAGAAAGAAAGAAAGGAAGAAAAAACCTGGAGGTTTTTTGAACCCTTTTTTCCTATCCCTCTGTCACTGAGCAAAAGTCAAAATCAGCATTTCCGACTCGTCTGAACTTCAGTTTGGTTTAACGAGGAAGCCAAACCAGCTACGTTCACCACTCCCTTAATGGAGCTGAAATGAGTTTATGCTCGCTTTCAAGAAGAAATAGGTAGTGGTCATTTCATTTTTCTGTGATCTCATTATGATGCTGTCTGTCAAGTGACACAGCTGAAATGGTACAGGGAAAATGTTTGGACGGTAAATAAAATGGGCAGTTTAACAATAAAATTAACTTCTTCCTTTTTAGCCAAGATTATGTTGGCTGAAGTCTTAGAATGCATATATACAACAGAGAATACCTTCTCACAGGGTATACATAAGGAAAAAAATAAGGAAAAAAAAAACCACCAGAAAAACAAAAGGCTTTGTTCTGAGCCTTGCTCTGATATAGGGCTGAAATAATGCCTGCAGGTTAAAAAACGATCCTGAAAAAGGGTTGAGAGCCAAATCCCATTGCTCCAATGGGTAAACTTCCTCACTGAAGTAAATGGAACCCTGAAATACCCTCATGCACTAAGGTTCATCAGCAGCAGGATGGATGGATAAACAGAGCCATGAGATGGGCGAGTCGGGATGACACACAGCAGATCTTGATTCCAAAGGTACAGAACCAGGCTGAACACAGCAAGAAGACATATGGCGTGTTTCATTCCTCATTCTCATGCTCTAGGAAGGAGAAATATATATATCTGTTGGGCAACATTATCTATTTTTCCAATTGCTGTTTTTGTGTTTTGTGACAATACTTATGTTCCAGAATTAACTCTGGACCTGTGCTTATGGACTTCTTACAAAAGTAGATGCATATCTGATGGACCAGTGCATGATGATGATAGAATTTGGAGAGCATAAGGCCTGGACAGTCACGGTTAGAACATAATAAGTCAAGAGTTGTCACCTTCCACTCCAGCTATGAAAGCAGGTTTTCTGCTCCTAGAAATATTTTGTCAAGATTTGTCTTTTTTTCCTCCAGGAAAAAGAGTAAACTGGGAAAAAACAAATCCTCAGAGACTTTCCCTAAATAAACTATATGATAAAAGAAGCTCTGATGATCTCTCAGAGATTGAAATAATCCATTTTCAGCTGACACTACCCATAGCAATGAAACCGAAAAGAGGGCTGGAGTCTGTCTTGTAATTAACATTAAACAGATAACATATTTATGAGGAAGTCAAAATATTTTGGAAGCCGATAATCCTGTAAGCCTTAACATGGTATAAAAACAACAAATAAATGCAAAGTGTTACTGTTACACATGCCTGCCTGATCAATGGTTTTCACATATTGATCTATAAATGGAGTTGACAGTCTGTGTTGGCTGCACATTTTCCAAGCAGCTCTATTTTTGTACAAAACCAATACGGGCAATTACCTTTGTTTGAGATGCCAAGTCTTATCAATTCAATGTGATTTAGTGTCATTTTAATTAAATATCAGGATCTACTTCAGGACAATCTATACAAACAAAGCCTCAAACTTGACTATAAGCTTGATTTGAAGTAAACATGTACAAGCCCCGAGATTGTGAAATATGGCTCAAAAACTCTGCTAAACAGAAGGCTTATATTTTTAGCAATTTTATTTCTGTCTTTTTGGCTAGCCATAACTTTGGCAAGTGTGCTACAATCACAGGAGTAAGAAACAAAGGAAGATTGCTTCCCGCTCCCTGATAACGTATTAGAGGGAGAAATCAACTTACCAGTTTGTTTAACCTCATCAGAAAAAGCTCTAATACATTAACATTTTGGAATGTCTAAATAGGCTCTAATTCTTAATACAGGCACCAATAAAAAAAGACGTTTCATTGTTTGAAGTTGTTCTGAATGAAGCGAAATGCACTTCCCTGGGGTTTAAGAGATGAAAATAGCAAATATTCATTTACGTTGCTGGTTCAGACACTAACATTAAGCACAGAAAGAGCCCTTGCTTACCACAGTGTGCGTCCAGCTTCATGATTTATGCTCTTTAAACTCTACGTTAATATCCATTTCAACCTTTGCACAATGCTCAAGCATTTCCATAGCAAATAAATAACAAAAATCCCCAAGAATCCACATTTCACTTTTGCATGAGTTAGCTCCTGCCTCCCCGATTTGCATCTTTACTACCACAAAACGCACAAGTGCATATGGCCCTGCTGATGTATGATGCATATCCTTCTTTGTCACACTGCCGAAAATAATCTGTCCACCTTCAGAAGTATAGCCCCAGGTGTGCTTAGAAGCATCACAGCCAACACTGTAGAATACAACAAATCCCTTTGAGAAAACTATGTATTTTCTTCTCCATAAATCATCAGCCATCTTTCTAGATTTGCGTCTGGTTTTTCTGCCCTTTATGCCCAGAGTGTTAATTTTATTTTTTTCAAGAGCGTTTTATAAATATATAGTTCTGCTGATTGTTCAAAATGTGCCAAATGCTGATTGCCTTAATCCACTGGAGTCAATGTGTTTTGCATAAGTTAGGTAAAGAGGATTTGACCCATTTATTAATAGAATTATAGTAGGCATATGCCTAATATGGGCAGAGACAGAGTAACATGGAGTCCTTTATTCAGCTCTTATTTCAGCAGAAATAAAAATCTCTCCGATAGGACAAAAATACGCAGCTGACATAAAACTGAAAATAAGCAATGATCAGTGGATACTTTATAATGATCTGAACGGAGGCAAGCTCTTCAAAATTGAAGATTTCCAAACAGAAAATCGAGATAGATCCTTTTTTTTTTTTCCCCTTCTAGCACAAAATAATTGGCTTAGCCTGGCACGCGGGTAATACACATCTTTCAGCAGGGGTCTGCATGCTTCCAAATGCAAAAGTGAGGTTTGCGAGTGTACCAAGAAAGTATGTCATGAATTTTTAAAGAGGATTACTGAATTTGAATGTACCTGTGTGTGTATGTATGTGTGTATAAGCTGAGCCCTGCTCTTTCCAGACTCCTGGATGCCAGGGACTGCTCCCCCCATTGCTTCCCCCTAAATCCTTCCCAAGTTGCATGCACAGATCCAGATCTGCTGGCATGAGGCTGACGCATGCAATTGAAATTTCAGTGGTCTTTTCACTCAAATTGCACCGAGTATTATGCAAGTATTTGAAAACATTGAGATCCTTAGGAATTTTGCTTTTGGTTGGGGTGTCACCAAACAACTTTAAGGGGCTTATGGAAGCAAATACACCCAAACACTTTCGGTCTGTCAATATCTAGTCAGAAAATTCGGCGTGGCAATAATAGATGAAAAGAATCAAAAATAGAAAGGGAATTAGTAGCATGGCAAGCAGTCAGTCTATTATATCGGAGCCAAGATTGCTGGGTAAAATGACATATACATAGTAAAACTCTGCTTTTAGATAATTAGCTACTAAACAAATGCGGCACAAAGCAACTTTTCAGCTCTCGGCCAATGAACAGATATCGTACCTGCAATGGTTTTTGGGACACGGCAGGAAATATTTATGTCTCATTTAACTTTTTAGAGCCCTTGCACTGTAACAGTCCTGCATACTATCCCCAAAACTAAAGTTATGTAACAAGGTAATATCAACAATGAGAAACTGCATGATAAAATCCTGCCCAAAAGTGAAAAATGCTAATTTTGTCTCATTTAGCAGCTGGATACAGAAATGCTCATTAGTTTTAAGAGGGTTAATCCTTTTAACTTTTGCATATTGATATGCCAATTATGCCTAATTGTACAAGAGGCATCAGTCAAGGTAATAGTGCATAAACACATGAAAGTTATTAAGTACATCCCAACATGTAATAAAGTAGGTGTTAATTGGTAGCTGAGTTCTGCAGGCTATTGAGGTGGATAATTCATTGAGAGATGGATCACTTGTAATTTCTCTACATAATTCCTTTTGCAGTCTCATGCTGTGATGTTTTCATGCTTGTCAAAAACAACTGCAGCCTAGTGCCTTTTGTTAAACACAGCCAATAAAATATGTTAGGCATCATTAAATATACTTAACTTTTAAACTTCTTCAAAAGGTACAGTTCCTCCCGATAATACATTATAGCATTC
This sequence comes from Pavo muticus, assembly GCA_016647715.1. NCBI lineage: Eukaryota > Metazoa > Chordata > Aves > Galliformes > Phasianidae > Pavo > Pavo muticus. The sequence goes on along the minus strand of JACDJE010000036.1, from coordinate 3,868,990 downwards.
CCAGTAAATTACTATAAGCATCATCTCAGGTCTGTACTGGTGGAACATTTCACTTCGGATAAAAAGGAAGAAACACGTGCAACGTGTTGTGGGAAACTGTAGGAATTGTTCAAACTGATCAGAAATGATACATATAAAGAGATTGTTTTTCTTTGCAGAAATACATAACGTCCCTGAAATAGGTTCAGGTATAGCAGAGAAACTCAGGAATAACAAATGTATTTCTCAACAAAGTTTGAATTTTGAGTTTGAATTTTGGGTAGAAAATTCAGCTGCTATAATTGACTTTTTCCACTTAGCAACTTTTTTAGAAAGCTGATTATTTCATTGGAATGCAATATATGAACTAAACAAAAATTAATAGCTTACATGGTTGTTAAAAGTGACCGAGACTTGGGACTCTGTCCCCAGCCAGCAGAGTTTTCTCCCTCATTTGCATTCTCTGAAAACAAAATGGATCTGGAGTCCAAAAAGTGGCTAACACTGCATAAATAATTTTGTAACATTATATGGCCTCAGCTGCAAGTTGCCACTATTATGGAAGAAAATTAACCAGGGGAGACTCATACCAATCAGTTTGTTTAGTAGCTCAGGAGGAGTACAGGGGCAGGGACACAACTGGCGGAACAGTTCATTGCTAACTACTTAATTTCAGGAAAAAAGTTAATAGATAAAAAATGAGTCAACTCTTTCAATTCTGTCGACTATTAAAATATTAAGGTTTCTTCAGCGCTTGATTTTGCAGCTCATTCATTCTTACAGCAAGCCTCATTCTTCTTACTGGCTAAGTTATCCTTTATTTACAGAATTGTAATTTTTTTTTTCTTTTCTTTCTTTTATCTGGTTTTCACCTGTTTAGAAGTTGTGCCATATCTCTGATACTGAAAGTATTATCCCCTACAGCAGCTGTATTTAAGTACTGTAACACTTGAGAGTTCAAATGTGATTACTCTGGCCACCTAAGCTAAATTCTGTGTTTCAGCAAAGGAAAATTGTTCTTCCGGTGCCTAGCTGTACTCTGAAAAATGTGATAGTGCCATTAAATCCCTTTGTGCAAATCATGAAGTTGGTGTCTTAACCACACGCAAGATAACTCTGTGACTTTAAAAACTTGGAAGACATGAAATATGAGGAGCATTTTACTTACAGGCTCAAGGACTTTCACATTCTCAGACAGAATCATAGATTTGCTTTGACTTAGTCTGTCATGGTGACTGTTGGCATTTTTGATCCTCATTTGAACAGCTCCTGTACTGTGGGAAGGATTTGGCTTTTCAGAGGCCGTGTCAGAAGTTGTAGACCTTTCCATGGCTAGTGGGTTGACCTGAAGAACACAAAATGAGAGTATTAATCAAGAGATCCTTCATGCAAAAAAGTATCTGTGCTGCTTGTATGTTGTCATTGTAATCAAGAGAAGTTATTTTGCTGGCAACTTCTTGATCATCTTTGAACACCGGGATAACTATCAGCTGTGTCAGTCTGCAGTTCTATTATTGTCCTTATTACTCACCCATTCAACTGCCTTGGAAGACTTGGTTTATGTAAAAGATTATCCTTATCTCGAAAGCCATTCTCCTGCGTGGTGTAATCTCCCTGCAAGCCTCTCTCATGTCCAGCTGGCAGCCACTACACTTTGTCTTTGGCCCTGCTCACACCACACATTTTAAACCTTTCAAGGGAAAATGACATGTTTTGAAGCCAATTAACATATCTTACCTCCACAGTTTGATACATGCACATTACAAGTGCACTAAAGAATCACATTACAACCAACACTGCTAGCATCCTAAACTCAAACTCAGGTCTAAAAAAAAAAAAAAAAAAAAAAAACCCAAACACTTCATTTTTAAGTATTTTAGCAGCAGCATGGATGAGATTTTTGATTCTGCTCTCTGTTTTAAAATTTTGAAATGGGGAGATGGCTGGACACATTAGCTCTTGTGCTTCAGCAAGCATGGGAGCAAGGTCTTCCCAACCTCTAAAAATGAAACTCTCTGATTTCACAAAAGCCTATTGCTAAGAAGGCTTCAGAGCAAAGGAAGATAAGGTGATAAGGTACTACTGTACATGAGGAGTGCTACAGCATGTCCTACTACAGTATGGACAAGACTACGGGACATTGTGGTGGCGGGAGGACACAGATCTCATGCCTTTATCCTCTCCTGGTCCCAGTAAATCATTTTCTTCCAGAAAATGCCCTTCAGCCACAGATGTGGAAGAAAATAATGAGAGGTCAAAGTATGGCAGAATGGCTGAGGCTGGGAGGGAACTATGGAGGTCATCTGGTCCAACCTCCTGCTCAGGCTGCATCACCACAATGCCCAGAACTGTGTCCAGATGCCTTCTGAACACTTCCAAAGGGATTTAAACTCATGCAAGCTGAAGATACGGAAGCATGAAGAAACACAGCACTCTTGAATAGCGAAACGAGAAGATAGCGCTTCAGTATTAGGCATCACTCACCTACTGTTATGTGCCATGATAGAAACACTAACTTCCAGGCAAACAGCAAAGCTCATGCTCTTTGTTTCCTGCATGGAAATAGTTACACAAGAATCCCTACAGAAGTTGAACCATGGAAGGAGAGAATACTGCTAAAGCTTTTACCGGCTACTCAGTTGTATTCAGTTCTATTTCTGCTGCAGTACTGATATTGGGACAACCTATTGATGTGGACCTTTTGGAAATGGTACTGGGTGTTCTTCCTCCCTAAGATGCTTCTCCCCACCCATCAGAGCATCCACCACTCAAAGCTGTGGTGCAGAGATGCTCTGCCATTCTGGCAGTTGGATCTGCAGCAGTTATACGCAGGAAAACATTTTTCCTTCCTTTGAAACTTGGAGAGTCAAACCATTTTGTATTTCATGTTGGTGTCAAAGCAAAATCACTTCCCAACAGATTTTCAGAAGGCTCCAGGCTGGAGAGCTGATCAGACTTGAGAGACTAGAACAGAGCTGGCTGTGTCCCCGCTCCAATGCTTGGCTCAAACACATCCCTCAGACTTGCTTCTGAAATCCTCCACCTGTAAAACTCTGACATATCTCCTCTTGGGAGCTTTATGGATTGTAATTAAGTATTCTCTGCCTGATGTTTTCGGTACATGATATTCTATTATAAAATAAAAAATGAGTACTATGCAAAGCCCGTGCCCCGGATCTTAAGTAGGAGCACCATCAGTAAACTCCAAGTCTGCAAAGACCTCTTGATTTAATCTCTTTGAACCCCAGCTCATTTTTTCTGAAACTGAAACTAATTCATACACGTTTTGTTATAATGTGAAACACTGAAGTTACAAGAAACAACACAAAAGAAAAACAAACTCTCAGCATTTCCTCTCTCAGATTTTGTTTGCCTGCCTGTAGAGCACAGCGAGATTGTGCAGAATCTGAAAGGCATAAGGTACAAAAGCTGCTGCCTTGGGATTTCCAGGTAGAAACCCTCTGCTGCCCAGCGTTACCAGCTCTGTGAGCCAGTAGATGGCACCCTCAATATGAGCTCTGCAAATGCTCTTGCAGGAAGAATTTGGTAGTAATCACAACCTGGCCTCTTTTTTTATTATTTCCAGAAAATTACAGAGAAGGAGACAGTCAGGAAACAGATATAACATTAACAGTAAGGAGAGAAAGGATCCTATCTGATGCTTTTACAATCTGATGCTTCCAAACAGTTATTAGCATGGCTGGGGCCAAGCTCAGGCTGGTTTTGCAGGGGAATTTGTTTCCCTTACTTTGGAAGACAGAGCTGCCAAGCCCTGCGCAACTGCTTATGAGGCACTTCATGTTCATTATATAATTAGCTAATTTGCCTTTTGGCAAACAGTTAGCATCTGGATATAAATTTTAGTTTTGAAACCTCCTACGGTTGATTTGTTGGCATTGAACCAAGGCAGACTTTTTTTTCCTCCTTTTGTTTATGTGTGTTTCTGGAGCAAAGGGGCAGCAGAATTTTGTGGGATTCACCTCAGAGAAAAGGAACAGGGGAACACCCTGAAAACCCTCTTAGTAGTACATCTTTGGAGGCAGTGTCAAACAGAAGTAGCAGCACAGGTAAGTGTGGGAAAAAGTCAGGAGGAAGTACAGGTGCAAAAAAAGGCCCTAACATGAGGTTGGATGGATGATACAGGACAGGAAAAGTGAGAAAGGACAGCTTCAATTTCTGGAAAATGAGGAGATCAGATTACTTATGTAGCAAGGAGAAACACATAGATGAAGGGACAAATCATGTTCTATCTGGAAGAGCAAAACCAAGTCAGTCGTACACAAAGCACCTCTTTTGGAGATTGCCTCAGGAGTTCAAATCCTTCAGTGGAGGAAGGAAGGGGCTGTACTGCCATGAGATCAGCGGCCTCAGTGGGTCAGCGCTTGGGGCTGCTTCTCCTGGGAATTAATCCTCTTGTTTGGGATGCTTAGAAGTACATAACACAGCACCTGCATGGTGAATTGGGCTGAAGTGAAGCCGGAGCTCAGACACCAACTAAAGGTGTCATGCGGCTGCCAAATGGGCAAGGATCATTTTGTTTATCCATTGACTTACCAGATAATATACTATAGCCCTGATTTCCCTTCTGTACCCATGGTGTGGAAGCAATGAGCACTGCAGAGGTGAGCAATGGAAAGGTTACAGTGCATGCAAATCTGTACACACTATAAAGCCATGCAATTTCTGAGAATCAGGCTCAGGTTGAAAGAAAAATACTCAAGACTTGCAAAGAACAGATCTCTGGCTTCCTCACTTAATGCTAAGTCTTGATAAAACAATTTAAAAAAAAAAACATTTCCTGTAGTATTTCTTTCAAAAGTACTGTTTTCACAAAATCCTGTTTGATAGCAGTCAAAATACTTCAATTATTTCAAATATTCCTTTGATGGAGAAAACTTATTTTCTGTCTCTATTACCTTTATAATCACTGTTTCTGAGATGATAAAGGATGCAAAGTAACATTGTTAACTTCCCAGCTAAAGAAAAATCCTTAATGTTTCCAGCTTCTATCTTTCTGCAGAAATTACAGAAGTGAACGATTCGTCTCTCTGCTATTTGTATGTCTTTGGTAGCTTGATTATGGCTTCTATCTCACGGTGACAGCCAGCAAGTATTCCCCTCCTGCAGCAGCTCATGGAGCTAGAGGAAGTTTCATATTGCAGTTATCGGGTTTTTAATTCATTTTGGCACATTGCTATATCCAGAAATGGAGAGTATATAACTATCAGGGTGACTGTTATTACCCAATAACTTCATTTCATGAGTTTTGGTACAGTATCAATCATACTTGTGTGTAGGTTTTCTGTGAAGCAACACAACGCAAAGAATCAGAAAGCAATGCAAAGGCAGGTCATCAGGAAACAAGAGGATAGCAGCATTTCTATGTTTTGACTTGAATTATCCCTACATTTCAACGTTAATTCATCTTGGACCAAACATTTGTAATAAGTACCATTATCCAAGAAAGGAAAAGTATATCCGTGATTAATATAATTTGTTGCATTTGTTTTTCAACATTAATAAATTAAAACTGTTGTATATAATTTTTGGTGTTTATCAAAATCAGCTTTTAATTTCTTCCGATTTTGTTCCTGGGGACATTTACAGAACCACCTTGTCAGATGCATAATGAATATGAACAGGTTCAGTGCAACATGAAAACACTTCAAATCAAAGTGCACCTGGTTACAGTCACTAATTGCATTCTTTCAGCTGAAGAGCAACACTGTACATGAAGAGCATCCATCAAAGCCTACCAAAATAATATCAAGGAAAAATAAAATTCAGCACTAGGGTCACCATTACACTAAATCTACGGGCCTGAAAAGCTATAAAAACAGAAGAGGAAGTAGGAGTTAACAAATGCAAAAACAAGCTCACTCCACATGCGATGAGTCAGAGCATTCTTGCGAAGTAGAAAACATATTGCTGTGTCTCTGAGAGAAGCGTTTAAAATCGACGCACCTACATAAATATTTCTGCCATTGGATTTTGCTCTCAGCCTTCTCCACACTGTACATTATCTCTGCTGAAGTACAGCTCAGGGGCAGGAAGTGCTTAACGCACAGCTGATGGAAATGAAGGGGGACAGATGAAACACGTATAGGTAAAGAGAGAGGACAACAAGTAAACTATCACACTATTTATTTTTTTTACTCTTTTGTCCACTGTGTTCCACCTTTACTTTTTTTTCTTCCAGCCATCTGCAGCACGCCACTCTCACGGCTAACATGTCACACACCTGCACCCAGGGCACAAATAGCAGAGAGAGTCCCAATGCCAGCTTAGAAAACAACAGAAAATCCATTGTAGTGAAAATGCAAAGCAGTTGTAGCATTCCTATGCCTTTTCTATTGCAGAAAGATGTCTTTCAGCCTGGAATAATTCGTACTTAGGAAGTAGATTTAATTCCAGCCATCAGTCACATCTCTGGTCAGAGATGGAGATCAGGAACAACACTATTTCAAGCACCGCCTGGGTCTGTACTCCTGTTCTAGCCCTTTGTATCAGATAAAGCAGAACTTTATGCAGAGTTTGGTCTGCTGTAAAATGTTAAATGTCCTAAACTTAACAGCATAGTTTCACTTATCAATTAAACTTGCAATTTCATCAGTAAACAGCAGAGAGTTCCTACTTCGTATACAGCCATGCTCATTTACAATCATTCCTCCTTTTATAGGGCTAATTATTACACTTCCTTTTACTTTTTTACCTATTAAAGCCATGTTAGATTTTCAGGGATGCCTCTCAGAACAGACTGCTCACTGAGCAAGGACGACAGAGGTCATCTCACCTCCTGTTTCAAATGGCTGCCCTTGTAGTCACTCTTTCGTCCCAGAGTTCTACAGACAACTCTAATTTACATCTACAGTTGTCCATGCATCTCTCATGTCAAAGGGAAGAGCAGAAAATCTTTTCTATTTCGTTTGTAGCAATATTTCACCACCCAGCATTCCTCTGCTACTATGTGGAGAATAAGGAATTCGGCATAATATTCCCATATTTATTTATGGGCTGATACACATAATCCAGTCTCTATGAAGGATGCACCTAAAGACAAATTTCTTGGCCTAGCTTGGCCAAAATCACAGCAGCCTTCCTAGACAGTATTTCCAAGCATTGTTGTTAAACATCTCTTCGGATAAAGAATCTTTCATCCAGTATGGTTTTAACTTGATCTTTTATATGATGGTCATGTCAATCTTATCTACGCTCTTACTAATAAATAAAACTTAGTTAATAACTACATAATTCTAGTGACTGAAATCTCATGTATCAGCTTAGTATCTAATAGGAACAAACTGTGTTATCACCTAAAATAACATCACCCTAGTTTGAGCATGAGTACATGTAGTTCCAAGCAGGTCTTAAAGGCCTGATTCAGATCTCAGGCTTAGGGCAATGCAAGAGTAGCATCAAGCATGTCCAAGGAGAAAAGTAAAAAATACTTACTGCAAAACGAAGCCAGGTGTGGAGATATGCTTTATAATAGATTACCACACATCTGAGTTATTACTTGCAATGTGCCACAGACCCACAGGAGTGCACAGTCTGTACTACAGACTGCAGACTACTAACCTGCAGACAGTTACAGTCGGATGCTTTGGTGATTTCCTGCCTATTGACAGAAGCACTAAAATACAAGGAGTGCCTTAGTGCTATGAAGCTTGACTGTAGTTTGTTCTAAATTTTTCTACTAGCAATAACACCTTTCACTGTAAAAAAGAAGGATAAAATACATATAATAGAAGGCTTATACTGAGTCCCACTTTCTATCGGATGGCAGCAAAATATCTTAACCAAATACACAGTTTTGGTGAAAATATTAATTTTTATAAGGTGTTACTCAATTTCTCTCAAGGATGGGATGAAGAGAGACAGAATATGAACAGACATGCTAGACTGCCAGTCAAACTAGAATTAAGCAGAGACCAAAGGTCTTCCTCTGCATCATTCTGAAATCTTACACTATATTAAAGCCCTTAGGTCTCTTCTCTGTTATGCAAAAGCCATTAAAAACAGCAGAATCAGTCAACAAAGAAAAATAAAGATCTGAATAAACTACTTGGACACTATAGGGCAGAGATGTGTTATCTCTGGATTTTTTTTTCTATCTACAATAGTAAATGCCTTAAGAACTAGAAAAGAAAGAGAATGGGGGACGTTCTTCCAAGGTTTTGCAGACAGAAGGACCAACTCTTCACATCCGTATTAAGTGACTACAGATCCATCTGCAGTCCTCCATGATCTGCTAACTACAGGGCTTCCCTGCACAAATAAAAGCCTGCTAGGAAATATCATTATAATAATACTGGAAACAACAAAAACACAAGCTTCTTCAAGGCAGCAAGTGACTGCATATGGCCATGTCTCCTCTTGCGTCACTTTGTTTCTTAATTATATTGCATGTGAAGGTCCCAGGAAAGGTAACAGTTGTTTCGAAAGCGTGTCTGTCACAATATATCATATGAGATAGCATAATGGAGTCTATTTTCATCATTCCCATGTCAATTTAATACCTCATTTTCAAGTAGAACTTGAAGCTAAAAGTATTCTTTGTGTACGGTTTGGCCTACATATGTTTTGAGAACAGTTGTCCATAGTAGAAATTCAGTTGAATATGTAAAAGAACATGCCTGGGAAAAAAAAAAAAGCTCCTTCTAGGTCTTCCTGCTGGCAGCACATTGCATCTCTTTCTGGAGAGCATCTGATCCACAACACCTGCCTCCATTTCCCGTGCTGTGCAAGCTGAACTACAGTGCTCCAAATGGCAAAAACTCATTGTGTATACACAGTATTACAATAAATTAAAAAAAATAAAAATGAAAAACTTTGTCTGATATGTATCACTTCTAGTGCATTCTAAGATACTGAACGGCAGAATGAGAGTGGTTCACCCATTGAGCCAATGACAGGAAGATATTCTGAGCATCGCAGAAATTCATGGCAATTGAACTGATTTAACAGCAAATAAGATCTCAGAAGTACTAGAGGGGATCAGAGGAATACTGCTTGGTTACTCATGACCATCCTTCACCATCCTATCAGGTGAGGAAGATAATTTCCTCCCACTTCCATTCTTCCTGCCAAATATTTGTATGCTCCAAAGCAGTGCAGAGTAGAGCCATAGAACCGCCATGAATAAGACTGACCACGTCTGAACTCATTTTACATCTGCATACGACGCTTGCCACACAGCAACTTTTTAGTTTAAAGCCGTCTAATTTTGAATTAAAAAAAAAAAAATCCAATGTTTTCTCTAGGAAGATCACATAAGAATCACAAATTTTCTCCAGTGCTTGAAAGAAATCTGTTCCTATAGCCTAAATGTTCAGAAAAGTGTTGTTACTTTTAATGTTGCCAGATCTGAAGCGATGAGATACTATAGGAAAGGTTATTCTTGCCGTATTTACAGATACAAGCAGAAGTGACAGAAATCTCAAAGTAAGACTGCTTGAAATACTTCCAGCTCAATTTTGCAGAACTTCTCCCCACAGAGATTCAGATATTCATCCAAACTTTCCATGCTTACCTGGAGCAGACATGTGGTGATGATAATTTTGGAACAGCCCAAACTCTCTGGAGAAGTGGAAGAGTTAGCACCACAAGAAAAACTGAGGTATTAGAAAAATATTTTTAACGTGCAAGCAAGCTTGCCATGAATAGCCCAAGAAACACATTTCCTATGGGCTGAAGAAACAGAAATTTCAGTTTCAATTTGACTGCCACTACATAAGTAATCCATCACAAGGACAGCCTGGGTAGGACCTTACAGCACATTGATGACCTGCACCACGTTCATGTCCACACACATGCTCCATATCAGACATGTTGACTTACAGTGGAGGAAGCACCTCATGCTCACCGGGGGTAAGAGTACACATAGATTTTGACCTCTACATTATTTGGGGCCACAGATCAGTGCACATTTGCCATATCGTTATCCATTCTGTAGTTCCACAAACCCATCAGCCTGTAGATCATTCTGTCAAATTCAGTTTACTGAACAAGGAAAGACTTTAAACTTCTCAAACTTTAAAAACAACATTAAAAGAAAACATGATAAAATAACTTCTCTCCAGCACAAGTTGTCTTACAACAAGAGGCCTGCTTCTTATTCAGACAGCCAGATCCCCTCCTGCCCACTGCCTGCTAAAGCATCCGATCACCGTGCTGTGCACATGGAAGTGCCGCCCACCCTCCCTCCCTCCTTCTCCATACATATCTGCAGCAGTTCTCAGCTGTGATCCTACAGCTGCTCCCTTCCTTCTTCTCACTGCTCCCACTTCCCATCTGAGGGGGGAAAATACAGCTCCAGATACATTTGATCTGTTCCCACACTCCATTTTTCTTTTGCAGATCTCCCTTGCTGCTGCTCTTGCAAGAGAAGTGCTGTGAAAGGCAGCAGAGATAGCATTTACAATTTAGAAGAAAACTTTGAAGCTACAGCAGGAACTAGAAGGGGAAATTCTTTGTGGGTTGCCTCGGGTGAGCCCCTCTTCTGCCTTTGGTGGGCCTCCGTGTTGCTCTCTTTGCCAACCACCTCTGATGGGCCCCAAGAGGAGCAGAAGGTGCCAGCGGTGCCTGCCCTGCTGCACTGCTCCCCTGCACACAAAGGGGTAGGACAAAGACGTTGGTTTGATGTGATGCTATCTCATATCAGCAGCTAAGGCGTCTGCTTGCAGCAGAAGGTAAATACCAAGGGTACAGTGCTGCTAAAAATAGAATGTCTTTGATTATTCAAGAAGTTTGAGTACAAGCTCCGGTAAACGCACCTAAATTTATGACTGCAAAGTTGCTTTGTTTTGTGTAGGATCAAGCATCAAAACGTTATTTCACAAAGGTGACTCAAGACAATGCCAGAAACCTTGTACGCATGCTCTGTTCATGCGAGGGGAGCAGAGCCACCTGCACCCCCAGTCCCACACGGATGTGCTGCACCTGGAGCAGTCAAAGCCTGCAGCAATGACAGCAGGAGTGCAGCAGTTCCAGGTCTGGCGAGTAAACCCCAACAGTCATAAGTAAGAAGAGTGGCGTTCACCTGCCCCCCCGCACTGCTAAGAGCAAAAATGAAAGAGCCATGCATTTAAATAGTAAAATCGAGCTGTGGTGTAAGTGGACTTGATGTCCCTGCATTTAATTTGCATCTAACTAACTGCTTTCAAAACACTCTTTTTAAAATAAGTGTCTGATGCTTTTTCAAGCCCCTCCTGAGCCACTAGTAATTTCTATGTAACTTTCCATCCCATCAGATCAGGTTGTCCAAAGCCCCAACCAGCCTGGCCTTGAGCACTCTCAAGGATGAGGCATCCACAGCTTCTCTGGGCAGCCTATGCCTCACCAACATCAAGGTGAAGAATTTGTTCCTAGTATCTAATCTCAATCTATCCCCCCTCTTTTAGTTTAAGCCCATTCCCTCTCATCCTCTCACTACACTCCCTAATAAAACTGTCTCCCTCTAGACTCTTTCCTTCCAAAACGCACAATGTGATGTCTGAAGGCTGATTATTCCTCTCTCCCAAGCCCTTAGAAATGGACACAGTGAGGGGTCAACATCATACGCGTCTCTCCTCCCCATCCTCTGAGGCACACTGTAGCTGTACTCACTGTGTCTTACATTTGCCATCACTGTGTGCATATAAAGTAGTGTGGTAACTCAGGGCTGATGGAGCTCATATTCCTCGATGGTTCCATCTGGGTGCAAAGCAAGCCCTAGGAATCCTACCTACCCAAGTTAAAACATCCACGCAGTGCAATAACTTCATTCCCTGAACATCAGTATCTGGTGCAAGATGGATCTCTGGTAATAAGCCTCTGTGCTTAACTTTTTAATTGTTATAAAATTTTTGTTCTATGTCTTAAGAGGTTCCCTTTCTTCAATCTTTTGCACTCTTGGAAAGATACAATGGAAAGTTCCAAACTCTAGATGAAAAAATAAACTAGAAAAGAAGTTTCCCAAACAAAGTCTCTAGCGCATCTCTGAATATTGCAGGTCTATAAAACTATGCACTACTCAATCTGGAGCCACTGCCAAATTCTCCAAGGGGAATTCAAACAAAATTCAAACATGAATAGAAGGAATCAGTTTATCATAGCCCCTGTTAAGACTGAGGGCAAAAATTGAGGAGATGCTTTTACTTGGGCTGTCTCCACTTCCTTTGCCACTCAAAGTGCCACCTCCAGACAAAAATCATTGTGGGAATTTGATTACTGATGATTAATCTTCAATAAGTTCTGTCTGTTTTTTGTTGTTATTTTGTTGCCCCTGACAACGTAACCATTGTGCAACCTACCGGCAATATGAGAAACATTAACCTTTCCAGTTCAAGCCTCAGAACCACTCAACCCAGAGCAAAAGAAAAAGCAGCACATGAGAGAGAGCATTTGGCCATTTGGAAAGTCTGATGTAACACCTTCCTTCTGGAAAAAGTTGATTTATCTGTAGTAAAATTGTTGAAATGCATTTTGATTCACAGAGCCTGGGGAAGCTTCTGTTCTCGTTTGCTGTGGTTGCCCACAGTGTTACCATCAGGCTCTCCTACACTATGTGTTGGGGTCTGGCTCCTATCAGCTATAACGTGCAGGCTGAGGATTCCCACATGAATACCAGAATTGGGTCCAATTCCCAGTATGCACTGCCTGGTTCCTTCTGATTTGGTGGATGACAAGCAGCTCATGGCAGGGAGTTGGAACTGAGTGGGCTTAAAGGTTTCTTGCAACTTAACCCATTCCATGATTCTATGAATACTGATATCATCCTGACATCCCACAGGCTGGACCTGGACCCACAAACCATGAAGGTTACTCTCTCAGCCTGAACTCCAACGCTGCAATATCTTTACAAATTATCTATGTCATTACGCTCCTTGCCCACAAAGGAAGAAAGTTTAGTAACATCCTGAGCAGCAAATAAGTTCAGGAGTGCTATGCCTCGTCTAGGAGGAGCTTCAACATCTGGCTCAGATAGGCACTTTGGTATCTGATTCAGCAGCAAATACAGTGGTGGTTTTGCTCAGGGTGGGGCAGGAAAAGAAGAAACAAAAGGCAAGCACATCCTTAAAGCACGTCTCTTCAGCTCTCAGTCATATTCACTTCTGGGTTTTTCTTCCTCCTTTTCTCACCCACCTTCCCTTCTCATATTGCGCTTGTGTTGAAAAACTGATGTGTGTCTTGGAGGAGTCAGAAGTCACTTCGAGTTCAATTGTTTGAGGACTGTGCCTGTTTAGTTCATTAGGAACAGGCTTTGGGAAAACCACACTACAAACCCACAATACTTAGCTCAAATACAAGTGAACGATTCAATATCTGGAATGTCATAAAGTATGTGTCTTAAACAATTATCAGTCACTAGGCATCCAGCAAGACCTGACCACATCCACAGACTGAGTGCTAGTAGGGGTTCCATTTGCCCCACTCAGGTTGCAAAAGCAAGCTCAGAAAACTCACAGGTGTTTTTCTCATTTATATAACCTTCTTTAAAAAAAAAAATAATAATAAATCCAAAACATTTCCTCCTATTTCAGCCAGGCTGGAAGTTGTCACCTCACTGTCCTTCAGGTGGCAATAAAGATGATGGGAGTCCACAGACCCCACAATACAAGGTCTCACTCTTATGTGAGTGAATATCACCTCTGTCTTTCAGATGCTGATAAAAGAGCTATCAGGGTAGTTAAGACTGAGACCACTTATAGATGCAGATCAGTTTTGTGAGAAGGTTTCAGAAATAGATAACATTGAAGCACCCACACCTAGAACAAGTTCACAGATTTCCAAATACAAACTCAGGAGGAGAGTGTACTGTTGTGAATGAGCTGAAGGAAGCATAGGCTGTCAGCCTGCTCTGAGACAAAAGACGACATTGCAGCACAGTTTCACGGTGACAAAAGATGCTGGAAGTTGCCACAGGAAGGAAAAAGGGGGTGGTTTTATGCAGGGTGTGCTATCAAGCAAAGAAAATTGTTATTGCACTCTGAACGGCACTTAAATTATCATAGTAGATACACAGTCAAAGGGCAACATTTCAACCCATCTCACTGCTTCAGGACTAAAGCTACCAACAAAGAAAACCATGAAAGTTATCAAAGCAGGTTCATATAGATGGCATTCACCAGCACCTGTGAAATGGATTCCGTAAATCCATGTTAAGTCTTAACTGAGAGATGGGCAGCACAGAAACTGGCTGGAGCTCCAGTGATGCTTTCTTTTGTTTTTAAAATATTGACCCCAGCTACACTTAGACATGCTGGGTTAGGAAGGATCAGTACAATCACCTTATTTCTGGTCTCTGATTAATAGCACACATAACAGAGAGACTTCTCCAGCATCAAGGGAAAGATTTTACAAGTATGTAGGCTTCAACAACAATGGTTAGCAACTCAAAGCAATTGAGCTGATGCAGCAGAGATGTATCTCCAAAAAGTATCAGAATTGCACACTGTGGGCCTCAGAGAATTTGGCAGACGTTGCACACAACCCACTAAGCACCTGGTTGAAACAGGCCACGAGGAGATACCTTCTCCTGCTGCTAAAAGTCCATGGGACTCCATAGCACAGAGCTCAGCTGAAGTCTCTGGACAGCACAGCAAAAGCCATCTTTTGTAATTTCATTGTAGCATACAGTATAAACTTTAAAACACAGAGTTTTGAGGCTATTTGTTCCACTTGAAAAAGAAAATAAACAAATACGTGCTACTGATGTAATGGGATTGAGAGGTAAAGCGAACAAGAAATGCTGCTTTTAAATGAATTTCCCTTGGACTCAAAGAGGTAAGTGGCAAGGAAGAGAGAGAATAAAAAAAAAAATGAATCTGAGAATCCGAACTTAGTTTACCAAATCTCACAGCTCTGTGAAAAAAATGCATTTCAAATCACTCTAAAACACTGAAGCAGTTGCACAAAAACCACTACAGACAGCCCAGGAAGACAATGTGTTCTTTTTATACAATTTCCCTGTCTGTGCTGCTCTGTGCATGCAGGCAGGACAGCTTTGTTTCCTCCAAAAATAGTAAAGAAAATCTGAAATGTAATCTTACAACACACTGCTCCAAAATCTGTCTGATTACTATACGTGATTTCAAAATGAGCTTCAATCCACGTGTGATTTCTTTCAACTCTGACCCATATTTCCAAACGAAAAACAAGTTACTTCTAACGATAAGGTTATCAGTTACAAACATGAGCATGTCACCAAGTTTGCAACAAACTATGTATTAGCAGGAAAACAAATCTCGTCCCTCCTTTGTGTGGTCCGTAATCAGAACACTCTATTGCATTACTTGAACATCTTCCAACCTTGTGATTTCTTTGTGCATCTCTAAAAGCCAGAAAGCAGTGCTTGCTTATGGAGAGAAATGTAAAGCTAATTTTGCATTTTTCATTTTATTTGTAGCTGGCTCCAAAGCAGTGGACAAAACAGGCTGGATCTAAATAGCTTTATTCAGAAACATGCTATCGTGGCATTTCCACCAAGCAGCTCCATAAGGAGAAGCGTTGAGAGTCCCCATGGGTAAACCAGGAGTTTTTTTTTGTACAATGACCCTTACACTTCCCCGTGCCCTATTTTTACTGCCACGACTGATGAGTAATAAAGTAGTACAACGCTAGTTGACATGGAGCGGGGCAAGAGGCTCTTCAGTCTCCAGCAATACCTACAATCAACTAGAGACCAACCTCCACCACTCACTGACTCTTGCAGAATCCACCATTACTGATCACAGCCCTCACGGTCACCAGCAAGGAAGCCAGTTAAACACACAGTGTTAGCTGCAGCCAGACAAGGTAAGGGGAGGGAAACACGACTCAAGTGGTTTTTCGAAGCAGCATAGCTGATCTTTTCTACTTCTGGGGATGACTACTTATGAGTGATACAGATGGAAGAAGTGATCAGTAGTTCGGGATGTTACAGATGATATTGTTGCCTCTTGCAGAGGATATGACAGTTTTTTTTAGATTCTGAATATCAATTTTGCATTTAAAGCATCATTTCTCATCAGCGCCCTCCACATTGCTTTCAAATGAAAAAAAAATGACAATAGAAATAAAATAGTTGTGCTAATACAACTTGTACTGAAGGCATACAGAACGCAAACAACTACAGATATTATTAAAACCATTATCAGATTTCCTGAATTAGATGAAGATGAATTCAAGACTCCTTACCTACAGCCTCACAGACGTCGTCGTCTCATCTCAAACTGTCATCAACCAGCAACAGTTTAACTGTTTCAAAAAACGGAAAACTTCTTGGTCACGTGTCTACAGCCAGCATTTGAGTTAATCTCTCTCAGCTCATAAAGATAGAAAGAAAGCTAGAAAAAAAAGTAAAGTCAAACCACTTCCTCCAACAGCAGAAACTAACCACCTCACCCAAGTGTAGGGCAAAACTCCTCCGTATTGGAGAAAAAGCAAAATTTTAAAGTATGAAAATATCTGTTAAATTTGCACCAAACAGGTGGTATTAGATTTTTGCAGAAGGTAAACATGAAGTTTAAAAGGAAATGCTGAAAGGAATTACAGTTCTAAGCCTCAAGACAACTTCCCTTTTCAGACTTTCAATGAAACCCTTTGAGTACTGAAACAAATATCTGGCAACAAATCTGCTTTGCTGCTTTGATGTGTGGCTTTGCTAAGTGTGACACGTACCACAGAGTTACTTATTATTTATAAAATAGCAAATTCTGGACAATCAGAGAGTCTGCTAGTAAAAAACAACAACAACAAGCTTTAACTATTTCCCACTAAAGTTCTCTCAGATAAACACTTCTGTTTCTTTGATTTTCTATTTTAGCACTTCTTCATAAAGAAGCACAGGCACACACAGCTGCTGCTCCGCTCCACTTCCTGCAGTGCTCACACCATCGTTGTCCCCACCGGGCAGGAGGAACCTGAGAGAGGGACGTCACACAGCCCTTTTTCTTTCCTTTTGTTCAGAAAGGAACAATAATATCTTCCCAGTATTTCTAGCTCAACATATAAAGCCAGCACCCATCTCCCTGCAGGAGCGGGGATTCCCAGTTAGGGCACGGAAGCTGTGGTGCACACATGATGACTAGTCAGGCTGCAGAGCCCTCTGTTGATGCTTTGCCAGAATTGGACATTTTTTATTTGGTTGTTTCCCACAATAAAACAAAGATCTGCCATTCAACTTGAGAAAATCAAGTCAAGTCCATCCTGAAGTTTATGGCTTTGTAGCATTGACAGGTAGTGCCAGTGGAGCTCCTCAAGAGGATGTGTTCCATCAGTGCAGACATGCAGTAATTAAATCGCTGGGCTCCCTGATGGAAGATCCTGAAAAACATCCCAATATTTGGAGTGAGTTATCTCCCAGTGGGATTTGGGCAGAATATTGTATTACCAGGTTGACTTCAGTGGGAAGAGAGTGAGAAGGCACTGGGATGGATCAGCAGGGCAGGCTTCAGGACATAGCCCACAATTATTTTCCTTGGAATTTTACCTTTCCTATCACCTCCTCCTCTCAGAGGCCTCATTCAGCAACCTTTGTCACCCCACTGTCCCTGCATTCTCCCCTGATTTCTATAGTTGTTTTTGTCACCTTCTTTCCCTAAGAAAAATTGGGACAATATTTATCTTATTCAAAAATCAAAAGAGACAGGCATTAAGTGCCCAGGTAACCAGGGACAACTGCAAGTCATCTTCAGCTGCCCAGCTGTCCATCTCCTATCAGCACAAGGCTAAATGCCCCATGCTGAGATGGTTTTTCTTACATTGAGAGAAAAGCAAAGAGCTAAATGCTTCTGTTGAAGTTTTGTTTTGATGCAAAATGAGTGTTCACAATAGAATTAAGAGAAAGGGCAGAGATGGGAATCAGGCTAGGACTGAGGCTGGAGTGGAGCTAAGAACAACCTAGAAAGGGAAAATGACTGATTTTACAAGGTTGCAAAGGAAAACCTAATTTGCAGGCAGACCATTTCCCATTGCAGCAAGAAAAGAAGAAAGAGTTTCTGTAAAGAACTGCTTTAGTAAAACGTGCATATTCTGAAGCACATGGGAAACAAAAGCTTTACGGAACTCCAAAGAATCAGAAGGAATCAGGGGGAGCATAGCACTGCTGAAGGAATAACAGAGCTATCAGGCTCTAGAGCGACCTTTATGTTATTACTGCTGATTTTATGCTAACTTCTAAAACCTCCATTTTACAGCTAAAGATCCAGTTATGCTCAGTGCTGTATGAAGCCAAACTCAAGACTATCCTTGTTCCCAGCTGCTTGCTTCTTACTCCAGGAGGTAACGCACAAATGTGAGCAGGAGAGGGAGTTGAGCAGTATGGCAGCTGGTCTTCGCAATTCTAAACCACCAGTTTTTAGTAGGCACTGCATTTTAAGGATGTGTTTTGAAGATGGACTTGTGGAACATCAAATTAGACAATTTGTGTGAGTGGTGATGGGTTGCTCCTTCCAGACGTGAGGAGAAAAAGAGTACACTGTTTTCTCCATGAACTAACAAAAGCTAATGCTTAAGGAGCTTGTGTTGGCATTATTTATTGCTTACAGTTTTATAAAAGCTATACGGTTCAACAAATTTGAGGGAATCACTAATTGAAAAATGTACTTTAGTTGTACATATCTGATCATTTTCCTCAAATGAAACCAAAGGCATTTCTACCGTTAGTAAATATTCATGGACAGGGTGGACAACAGAACTTCATCACTTAGATGTGAAGCGACCATCAGTAAAAGTGTAAAATACCACAGCAGAACTTGGCTAAGTTACCTTGCTGAAAACCTAGATTACTAAGGACATGACATTTTTCATGAAAATGTCTTTCACTGTACACCTAACATTTTAAGTCAAGTTGCATACTCTGATTTCCTTCACATCCATTTGACAGTATGTCAGCAGTGACAAAATTCTATAAAAAGATGGCAGCTTTGCATACTGCTGAAACTTATGCAGCACAAGCTTCCTGTGTGATCTCTGGAAGACTGAAAATACTTTAGATGTGCAAAAATCCATTTAAAGAAATCTAAGAGCTCATTAAATCTAAGTAAAATTAATCTGGAAGTGGAAATTATAGAGGTATTACCTGGAGCATATTTCTGGTCTGTAGGTTGGTCTTTGTGTGTTAGCTGTGCAAGATAGAGACAGAGCATCACTTCTGGAGCTCTAATTTCTCATCCCTATTTCAGCAACTCATGGCATCATTGCTTATGAGATATGTCATCAAGCTGGTGAACGTCCAGATTTCCACATCTCATAACTTGAGCACACAGTAAGGCTAAAACAAAGTTTTAAAACTCACTGCTGACTGAGAATGCTGAATGCCCAGCAGCTGTTACCAACTCGGGTCTCATAAATCTAATGAGAAGTTTCATCAGGTTCTTGAACGGGCACCCAAGACTAGCTCTGGACCAAAGCCACCTGAGAGAGAAAACTTGACTTATTTTTCTTCTAGTTTTGTTCAGACTTTACTCTTTTGGAGTTACTGACAGGTGGTTGATAGCATAGCTGGTAGAGTAGACAACCTCCTCTAGCAGCAAATCTAATTCAGAGTGTAAGTCAAGCTGTAAGAGACACTATGCATGTGGGCAGCAATCAAGGACAACCCTGGAAGAACTATGCATTACATGCAATCACTTCTTTCTGATGAAAATAATTGTTGTAAATGAAAATGAATGAAGTTCCAAAACTTTATAGTCCATTGGAAAAACAAACAAATGAGCAAAACTCACTAGAAAACTAGTAGGGTATGTAATAATGAAGAAATATGGTAATATTTCCATATTTTTCATCTTCCCACTATACATGCATGGACCTGAATTTGTATTCATGTTCATAGAACTCAGAGCACTGAGGCTCTGTATTCATTCAGTAGCCACAACTTTTTGCTGTGGGGTGTCTGAATACATATACCCATGGAAAAGCATCTCCAGGAACACGTTCTAATGCACTGAGAAGGCCATGCAACAACCCCACCAGACAAGATAACAGCAGTCTTCGATATTAGCTGTTTGAGCAATAACTGTTTATAGTGCAGAAGCTTGTGTGTAAACGTCAATGTAAACATACAGTAACAGTTAAATTCAGAGTACCCTCTCAACCATAATATGCATTATAAACTTTCTGATATCATCTTCCAAACCTTTTTACTCTGAGTTGGTTTTCCCCCTAAAGAATACATTTTACTTACTGCAGTCTTCTAAGTGCAAAATATATATATTTTTAAAATTATCACAGGTGGTAGAAAATAGATCCTAAGAGCTTCTCCACATGCTTAATGCTGGCTATATCAAGAGAACATATGCACTGTGACTCAAGGTCTGAAACCCAATGCATTCAAATTTTAGGAGACAAACAATCTTACATTAAGTCATCTCTTAGTAGTTCAGCTGCTAAGGCAATGAAAATATGTATACTTTACAAAGCAGCAGAGAAATTTAGGATAGAATTCTCTGAACCTTTACTTCCAGATAAAGATTATTTTGCCTTATAGCAAGCCTTGGATTTAGGAATATTCAAAATTAGGAACATCTTTATTTTCATAACATACTTTTTTTAGTCTTTATACCTAGCTTTCACTGCTGAAAGAAAAGGGAAGAAAAAGGAAGAGAACTACTAGTCAAGAAAGTTCTACAGAAATCCAAGCTGGTCCATTTCTCTCTTCACCAGGTGTTTTAGGAATCTGGACACTATTTTTAAGGCCAGCATAGCCCATGAGTATTTTAAATAACTTAGAAAAGCCACTCCAACCCATTATATAGCTAGACTGCACTAAAAAAGAAACACAAGCATATGTTGATGCATTATGTAAAGACTTCCTCTGAAAAGATTTAGTTACATGCAAGTTTTAAATGCAGTGTAAATGCATTTTCTGGAGCGTTTGGCTTCCAAATGCTAAAAGTGCTACAAGATCGAACTGCCAAAATGGTACTTTTACATTACACCATCGCAGACCTTGAGAAGACAAATGAGTCATGCACTTTGTATGGCAATAACTTTATCTACGGTCCTGCAAGTCAGAGGTAAAAACTGATGCTAGCACTGGTGCTCAATATGGCCAACTATCCATGCCAATAACTGTCCAGAAGACAAGAGGTTTTTAGGGCTAGGGAGAATTTTTCAGGCTTCAAGTAGCATTTTGAATTTAGGCAAGTGGGAGTTTAAGACATTAGATGTGACACTGAAGTCAGCAGTCTCCAGTACTTGGCCAACCAACATGGACAGAACCACATCTCTACTGTAACCCCTTTATTTTTGAAGATTCAGTTAATTACAATCCCTTTAGCCCACCACCATGATTCCAATTCACCTTTATTTCAAGCTTCAATCAACTTGAGCTTTCCAGTTCTTCTGGGCAAAACAGCACTGAACATTAGGCGTGTTAGGAAAAATATTCCCTGCAAGACTTCTTAATCCTAGTTTATTCTTCCTTTGTAACAAGGGCTACAAAACCATCTTGCGCTCATTACTTATGTATCCACAGCTCAGAACCCTTAGATGACCTTCAGCAGCAACTGGGTGATGGAGGCACCAGCCCTATTTCAATCATGCACAAGCTTGCATAGCTGAAGTATGACCGTAATGCAAAAAAAATTTAAACATTAGAACGCTACAGTCTATGCTATTATGATATATGAAATGGAAAGCAGCTGTTCTGAACAGATTTGACATGTAACAGGGGTAACACAATTTTACACAAATCATTATGTTCAATATATTAAATTGATTAGAATTACTCAGCAATGTTTCTTAAGATCATCTTATGTATGCATCCCCTTATTGTATTCTAGAGTGTTCTTTTTCTCCTCAATTTTCTGGACAATAAACAGATGAATGTCTAGAGGACTAGAAGCATAAGCCCCTAAATTCATGGCTGTTGAGCCTCTTCCAGTGTAAGCAGCTGAAAGAAAGGTACATAAGAGAAATAGAAAATGACATCATTTTTTTTCCTGATCTTTTAAAGAGTGAATGTTTTTGTTGTTTTTTTCCCATCCTACAGGAAGAGATTCTGGACTGATTTTTCCAGCCAGAAACTTTAAAGTCTAAAACTCATCAAACGTCTTCTCCTCAGAGACAATGTCATCTATGTTCAAAGAACGTACAGCCCTAAAAACTGATGTCTTATTTCAGAGCTAACGACTCTGCTTTCATTGAAAGTTTGATTTCATCGAATTAAAATTCTTCTTATATATTCTATAAACTTTAAAAAAAAAAAATAGAAGACAGAACCGAATCTTGTTATTCTCTAAGAAAGAACACACATGCGTACACACATGTAGAAGTGTACATATATTAAATACATTCAATTGGTACATTTTTCAGTCATTTTCTAATATTTTTTTTTCCAGGATAGATTTACTGTAGATTGAGGGTTTTTTTTTTCAGATGTTTTTGAAGAGCCTTTTAATTGAAAATAGTAGTCTTGCAAAGCATTAGACTTAATGAACATCATTATAATTAAGAGCATGCTTTTCATAACTAAATATAAAAAGATTTTTTTTTTTTCAAGTAAGTCAGGGTCTGATTAGTGATGGAGGAACTTAAAGATCGGTTTTGCTAGGCATTTCAACATTCATTCAGAAAAATGTCAAGATAACAGACTTCAGCGTGTAATTTTGGTGATTCACACTTTTTTTTTCCTCTTATTTTATCACTTCAGTTCTAATATCCATTTAAAGGAAGAAAGTTTGAATAAAATAAAAATATTAATGAAAATGAAGCAGTCATATGCTTCTTCCATACTTCTGCAGTATTTCAGATCTTCTAAAAATTAACCCTTACTTTTATTCTTTATCCATATCTGAAACAGAAGAATAGCTTACAGTTTTTTAGTTAAATTTGAGAAGTTGAGTCATTTCTTCCAAAATTTAGTTCACTTGTCACTCCTGCATTGATCCAGAAGGAATTTACCTTGTCAAACTCATTTTCATTCAACAACACATGGAGCTTAGATGACAAATAGTACAGTGGTAAATTAATGAACCTATGTTCAAGCAGGAAGTAAAAAATGATGATAATGAATGAGATTTTCAGATCAATCTGAGTCAAATACCACTATTTTGAGTGTGTCACTATAACAATGAATACATATACCATAATAAACCACTTCTACAGAACTGTATGTTAAGCAACACATGACATAGGAAAGCAGGAAGCCCAAACAACAAAGACTGAGATGTGAAAATGCTCATTAACACATCTCTTGATAGCAGGATGGTGAAATGCAGAAACCAGGCTGTGTCCCGAGGTTCCCTTCCGGGTGGAAAAGAAGTAAGGCACCCCGAAGGGCTGCATCACCAGCAGAGGAAACTGAGTTATCCACAACCCCACACTAGCCGTTACCTGAAATTTAGCAGTGAAAATTATGTCTACATTCTTGCCCTGCTCTGACGAGTACGGTTGATTCAGAAGCTCCCATAGGTTCCTCTGATCTCCCTGATTCTAGTAGACTTGTCTCATGCTTAACTATGTGAACAGGACACATTTTTGTTAATAAGTCGGTTGTGCTGGTGGTGCCTCACAGCTCAACAAGAGCAGCTTTGTTCCTTTTTGTCAGTTCTGCCTGGTTTCAATGTCTCTTTTATACTTGGGCACCCCTCCAGGCTGCAGCTCGTGGCTTACCTGCCTGCCCTCACCCACCATCACTCTACCCAATTACAGCCATTCGTTAACATCTATTTTTAAAATTGGACAAAAATATGAACTTACTTCCTTCAGGCAAATGTAAGTGGAACACATAGGGCTCCCCTCCTGCAGTCATGCCCCCACCTGCGAGCTCTTCTTAGCAAGAGATATCTCTAATACTCATTCTCTACTATCCGTTCTTGCTCTGGTAGCCACAACTACTAACAAACTTTTAGGGTAGCCTCTTAAAAAAGGCCATATGTTATTAATGGTTGTATTTACATGGACTTTCATCCATCTGAAACTCAAACCCAAAGTCAAGAAACAGAGAAAAGCTTACTGACATATTTGGACCTTGCAGAAGAACAAAAGCATCATGAAAGGAATTAAGAGCTGTGTTTTTAAAATTAGGCAGTCTAATGTGAATGGCACCTCCTGTGGGCAGAGGCTGGAATACCACTGCTGGTGCTGTTACTGTACCTGATGAGCCACCTTACAGAGGCCTTTTAAAGCTGAAGTTTTTCTTTGTCTTTCTCTATACAGAACCAAAGAGGCCTGCTCTTATAGCTTGAATATTTTATCGCTGCTGCATCAAAGCCATTTTTCCAGCCTCAGCGATATGGAAACTGAGCTGTGGAAATACCCTTTTCAGAGGCAGTTAACTCAGAAGTAGTTGAATATGGACTTCCATTTATAGACATTTTCTCTAAGGAAATCTTCATCTCATTTCTTTCTATAGGAGGAATCAGTTCAGGAAAGGATAGAAGCATCTTTGCAAATCTGCACTCATTTCCTTTAAAGCTTCCTAGTTGCAAAGGATTACTCTAAAAAGGGAAAAATAAGCAGAATTAATGACCACTCTTTCCCACACTGGTTTAAATTAGATACTGCACACAAGAGCATCTGAACATTTTACATAAACTTTCAACTAAGACACTAAAAATGCTTCTATGCCCTACCTGAAAGATTGGTATTTCTTCCAACTTCCTTTCACCTCCCAAGTGCAGCTTCAAATAAAGCACTCATTAAGAAGAAACACAGCGTCAGTATGCTGGACCTAATTCACTGCAAAAAGAAGAATACGGCAGCACATTTCTGCTGAGATTCATTAATGACCTTTTCACAGCTGCCTATTCTTGGCATCCTGTGCTCAACATCGCTGCAAGCTTTGCAGAAATCAGCCCTCCTTGCAAGAACCTCACCGTTTTGTGCTCTCTCCTCAGTGGCAAAGTTGCAAGCTGTACCTAGGAAGTTTGATTCATACTCTACAACCACAAACACCTACACCACTCAGAACATTCTCTCCATTGTCAGGAAACTTGCTTTATATTACAGTAGGGGAGCTCATGAGCCAGGCTACAGCCTACATGCTATGCTCCTCCAGGTGGGTGTCATCCCAGAAGACACAACCCTTTTCCACGTGCAGCATCTCTGGTTCTCAGATGCTTTCTTTCATTCAGAACACTCTCTGTTATATGCAGGAACTGGAAAAGTTTTCATGCAGATCTTCGTTTTTATACCTGGCATGGTGATAAGACTGCCACTTGTTTTCATTTTAGATAGCGCGTTTTCAGAGCAGCGTGGCCCCATGATTATTTCAGAACCCTGTATAAGTCTTGCCCCATGTGGGAGTTATTTCAAATGTATTAAATAAAAGTAAGAAAAAAAAAATCTGTTCCTCTTCCACTTTGATTGAGCCTCTTAGGAGAAAGAAATATTGTGGATATAAAACTTGGTCACGTTTTAACAATTTGACAATCTCTTTAAAATCTTTCAATGAAATGTAAGTTTTTTGTGGTTTCTTTTTTTTTTAAGAAAAAACTTCTGCAGTTGAAAAAGTGCCCCACACCCCCTCACAAATTATAACATAGCGACTTTCTGAACATTTACTTAAAATTCGCATTTCGTTTCATAAGGTTTTTTTTTTTTAATCATTTGATTAATTGCTTAAAACTGTACACAAAGATAAAGGGAACTTTGAAATTCATACCTTAGAGTATTAACACGTACTCAGGACTAGATGTAAATGTCAGAGAGAAAAAAGATCTAATGAACTCTTTATTGGTGAAATACAGTATTGCAGCTGTCTGGAATTTTAAATGATTTTGTATCAGGCTCCAAAGCAAAATAACTACAGAAGTTTACTTACAGTGTGAGCTCTCATTTAGCATTTCTAACGTCTTCTTCTAGGGTGGATAGATGCCATTTGTTTTTCTAGAAGTTGCAGCCATTTCATGTTATTGAAGTTTTGCGGATCCTCTTTATGTTAGCAAAGCGTCCAGGGGAAAAAAGTAGAAGAAAAAAAGTAGTGCAACTGCAGAAGTATTTTTCTGTCTAGAAAATTATACCACCATAAGTTTTCTTTTTTTCCTTGATGTCTTCTCTGCCATAATAACGGCTTCAGGATTTAAATCCTTTGCTGCTATTGTGACTTCAAAGCCTTAAAACGGCAATTGAATGAAGTAGTTCATCTGTCATTATTCAAATATGAAGCAATTATGATGAAATAAAGATAGAACTCCATTGAGAAATGCCCCAATCAATTCTCACTTATATTTAACTAGAAGCATAAAATGATGCTTAGTAGAGTAAGTTTAGGTAATAAAAACTTGGAATATAAAGAAGTATAAATTGCTGATCTATAACTTATTCGTTTCTGAATAAGCTTTCTAAACATATTTCACAAATATTGACAAAAGTTTAAGCTTATGATGCAAAACTGTCTCTCAGATGGTAGTAAAGACTGACTAGATTTTCAGAAACTTATTTGCATCAGTTGGCATGCCCAGAGGTTCAGATAGGAACCTACTGAGAACTTAAGGGGCTCTGCGCAGGTCAGCTCAGACTGAAATAAGTCAGGTTGAGACATGTTCATTGGATCTGGAAATAAAAGTGGGCTTTACAAGTAAATATATGAAATAGCATCCCTACCTCAGCCATCTCTTCATCAAATTGCCGCCACTGATTTGGTGTCTGCACATTCTGTAAACCCTTCTTGCCATTTAGCACAAGAGGACTCTTTTACGCACACAACTGGGGCTGCCTGCTCATTTTGAAACCAACTGGGAATACAGCAGTAACATAGCTTAAAAATTTTGTTTGACTATCTCTTTTTTTCCCAAGAACTTAACATATTACAAAGCCAAATTAGTGGTTTGGTTTCTTTTTCTCGCTTTCCTTCTCTCTGCTTCATTGTCTAATCCACCTTCTTGCTTAATACTCTGCTGATAAAGTGAAAGCAAGGTGGACTTTGCAGTGGTCAGAACAAGGACTCCCAGTATTTTACATCTTCATCTCTTCTCATTCTCAACCATGCAACAAGCCTCAGATGAAAAAAACACACAGCATATCTTTTTCTTCACTCAGAGTGCATTGTTCTTCTGGGAAACAAAACCATCCTTTTCTACCCTGTCTACTCCCTAGTCTTACTTTGGCAAAGTAGTGGGGGGGAAGAGGGCACCAATGGACTCTTTAATATTTTTCCCTATTTTTTTCAGCAGTTACAATTGACTTAAGAGATTTGGACAGTATTGAGAAAGATCACATACAACCAGGGATCTACATATTCACATTTATTTTATAGGCATTTACTTCTCCTATCTGAGCATCAATTCTCTGTACCTACATACACTCGTGTGTTGTAGTTTAATCTGAGAAATGTAAATGTGATTTCTTCAAACAACCCAAGAACTCAATATTACCACAATTAGAAAACAGTAGTACTTAATACTGAATTTTAAATTAGAGAAGTAACTACCAGAAAGCAATTGGGGCATATACAATTAATTATTTCACACATAATTATTCCCGATATTACTTTACTGTGATAACTTAAAGCATTTCAAAAAGCAGACTGTAATATTCTTTTTTTTTTTTGTACAGACGCTCTTTCACTTGATATTCACTCACTAAATAATATGTAAAATACTGACACCTAATGTTAACTTTCAGTATTATTCATTTTGTAAACTTTTACAAGAACTCGGGAAAGAATGTGTAAATGTTATGCTCACGTTGTAATTTTGTTTCAGACCCCTCTACTCATGCAAATGTTAAAAATATATAGATGATATCTATAAAAGCAAGGAATCTGATGCTTATCTTCACTGCTTTATGCTTGTCTTCACTATTCATAGATAAAAGAGAAAGTAACTCAGAAAAGTTGACTTCCTGCAAGTCATCCTTCAAATGAAACATAAGTGCTTGTAAATAAAGTCAATACCTGTAGCTGTACCCTGAAGTGTCGCTAAAAGGCAAAATACTAATTACCACTTATTAATAACCAATTACTTTTCAAGAACTGAACTGTACAAATTCAGGAAGTACTTTACCTACCTTACAAGATTCATCTTCCACAATCAGTGATAGAAGAAGTTACTTTCACAGATAGCAAATTTAATACAGTTGCCAAACTGCTCTGCAAGGCCAAAACCTCACAATTCACCATTTTTCTCTCCATAAATTCCAATAAGCTTCTACTAATTTGATCCCTAGATGCTATTTGGAGGTGCTTATTCTTCCTCACAGCCTATGTCCAGCTGAAATCAAAATAAGGTATAACATAGTATGACTCAGTGTGATATCTGGATTTCTATTAAGCTTGCTTAACTTTACATTGAAGACTTAAGTGAGAATAATCCAGTAGCACAAGTGCTTTGAAGTTACTGGCAGTGAAATAAACCACCTTTTGCTATTGTGGCCCATCACAGTTTTATACTTGGTGCTTTCCCTCATCAACTTTATGGAAAACGGTTCTTTTCTAAGATCGTCTCATTGACAGATGAAAGTAGCTGTGCTGCAGATGTACATGTAAAAATAAAACCCCAGGCACTGAAACTCAGATACTTGGTCTGCAATACAATGGCACAGCCTTGGCTGACTTCGGAAGAGATGACTTCAGTGCAATCAAAACCTCTTGAGTGAGCCAGAGCTGCCCAAGTGCTATGCTTTATAACAATATTCATGCAAAAGGAGCTCTTCTTACTTCTCACAGGTGCTAACAATACCAGCAAATTCTTTATTTGCTGTTCTTTCAGCTTTCCTTTTCACATAACAGATGATGAAAAAGGTATTATTGAGGCAGATTTTTTTAAAACTACCCCTTTTTGGGTACTTTTACAGTGTAGGCATCCACTATAAAGGTTTCCTGTTTGCAGAAGTCCTAGCATGCACTGGGAGATGCTCAATTATGCAGAAAGTTTGAACAGCAGAAATGCCCTTGAGCCAAAGTGGTTTGGAGCAGTCCTCACTTCTGCCCCCACATCCTTTCTCACTCTTAAAGTGGAATAAGTAGTACTACCAACACTAATTTTCCAAGTGTTTCCAAGCAATAACGATCAGAGAGAAAGGTTTCTAGATTAACAGATTCTTGAAGAAAAAGGTGCATATAGAATAGGTGCAGACTTAGGAACTCAGTTGCCATTGAGGTCAAGGTGTTGTTTATTTCTTAAAACAGCTCTGGGTAAAGCACTGGTGAAATATAAGAAGTTTTTCTCCACTGCTCTTAGCTGCCTAGTGCAAATCTCTATAAATATTTGGGCCACAGTGTGAGTAAACAATGAGGCATATTGCTGCTTTTGCTGAAACAATCCAGATTTCATTTATCCTAATCCAAAATAAGCCCTGTTAAAACCTCAGTAAGTTCTCCTGCAGTCCTTCACAGGAGGTTACATGAATGTAAAATCCTTCTCAGCTTTCTCAAGCCTATCAACTCCAAAATGACTACCTAGAAAGATAAAGATGCATTGTTTTAGGCAACTGTATCATGGAAAAGAAGGCATCCACAATGCATTTTAATTCTTCAATTAAATCATTAATTAAACAAATTTTTGGGTCCTTTGAAAAAGTCAGTAAGTAGCAGCTAACAATTTTTAAACAACTGATTGTTTAACTTTTACTTTTCTAGTAAACCACATATTTTAAATAGGATTGATAAATTAAAAATGTAAATTGGACTGTATCTTTTAACTGTTAGCAATTGGTCTATTATTTTCCACTTTTTATTATGCATCATTTTTATAATAAAGGATTTTTTTTTCCATTCCTGTCCTAGTTGATAGCGATTCTTCCCTGCTTCTCAAAGCCAATGTAATAAAACTACATAAAATGTTTATGAAAGGCCCCATTAAAATATACAAAGCATACTAATTTATGAAGTCAAAGTCAAAGCAAAGTGGAAATACGAGCTTTAATAAAATTAGGTCTGTTGTAAATAACTATTCAAGCACAGTCATTTTTTTGCAAATTGCATGGGATATGGCTTCGCTTACTCAAAGCAAGGAATTGCTTAGCGGGATAAATGCATCTTAGTCAGAAGTAGATTAAAAGATATGGCGGAGCCATCAATAAGAACCAGATAGCGCAGTATTGTTTGCTGTTTGTTTTGAAGAAGTAATTGCAGATCCCAAGATTTCAATAAATCTGTGCACATCCTGGAAAGAATTGTAGAGAGGAACTGGGGCAACGCGAAGAGCATTTGGTTCTCGCATGTCACACTGCAAAATAGAAAGGGAACGCTTTAGTAAATTCAGGTCACTTTGTATTTATTTTATCAGACTGTATTTTTAAGAGTTGCACCAAGGAAGAAGGGTATCTGTGCAGACATAAGTGAAAATTTAGGAACATCCAAGAAACTGTTTGGAAGAGCATTACTGTGAGGAGCGGAGCGAGAAGAATTGTGTGTGGCCAATAAGAAAGGATTCAAGGCTTGGGACAGCAGTGCCATTAGGGTCTCTAATTGGCTATGCAGCCCTGTAATTTATGCTGAGGTCTACCTTAGCATTTTACAATAACCCATGGTTGAGGAAGCATACAGGTGACTAAAAAGCCACCATGAAAGAAGAACATCCTTCCCAGTAAGATAGACTATCTTGAACTAAAGACACAAGTAATGTCACAGGGCATACAGGAATTTTCTTCCCCTCTCTGTGAATTTGAACATTTTGCTGAATAGAATGATCTCTTATATTTCAAGCATATAATTGCATCGCGAAGACAAGCCAACAGCATAAGGCCCTCTTAAAAGCTGCAGTTCCTGGAATTCCCTGGCAGCACCAAAACAGCAGCATATTTTGCCTGTAGAGTTGCCCTTTGGGAGCATGAGTCACCAGCAGAAATAAAACTCATATATCATTGATATGGCATTAGGCTACCAGCCTCACCTCCCAGTACTTTTAAGTCATGGAATGTGTAGCCTTAAATTCAGCTTTGCTTCTTTGTGAGCAGCACTGACTGATAACCATGCTGTTACATGGCACCACTGGTCAATAGTGTCCTATTTGGACCACCAGCTTTAAGTCTGTAACACCTATACCATTGTGCACCAGTAAAGCCACTCACAGAAGTGTGGGAATTAACCAACAGAGAAAGGACAGCCTACAGACTATCAAATAATTTACAAAATAACACTGCTTGCTTGATCATTTGCACAACTAAAGATTGAAGTTATGTAAGCACTTTTCATTATTCCAAGACTTTTTTGGCCTTACAGAAGATTACTCAGGAATAAAAGACAAGTGATTATTTTCATAGGTCATATGCTCAAAAAGCAATGAACAAGAAGTCTAAGTTTTATTTACTCACAGCTACTCCTCTCTTCTCCAGCTCCTCAAACACAGACTTTATTGGAAGAGAAAAAGTTAATGTGAGTTGGCATCCTCTCTCTTCAATCTGAGGTGGTGTGATGATTTTTACAAAGGGCTTCTCTGGATTTGCTTTATCCTCACTGTAGTGATGTTTTATCAGGTATTCCAAGTAACCAGTAAGTAGAATAGATTTTCTTCTTAATGCTTTCATTGTTGTTTGACCAAAAACCTGTTATGATTTTAAATCATTAGAATGGTAATGCATTGCAACAGAAAAAAGAAAAAGTGAAGATGATTAAAGCCATTTCTTAATAATGACTTACATAATCATTATTTTTTTTCTTTTAACTTGATGACCGAAGTCTGCTGTTGTTACCACACATACTATCTTTGGACTGAAGCATTAATATCAGGTAGGTATTGTAGGTACACATGGTAAGATTGGGCTCTTGGAAACATAGCATAACATTACTACTTTAAGATAATTAAAGACATCCATCTGTTATTAAAGATTTCTACACACATCTAAATAAATTAATTTACATACATACACAAAAACAGTTTTCTAAGCATCCAGTCGTAAATCTGAAGATATGCAACAAGGATGCATAAGGAAAAGTCATATAGAAAATGGTATCATGCCTCAAGAAACAAAAGTTAAGGGCCAAGGCAAACATTATGACTAATCTACCAACTCTTATTTTCAAAAATTTGCTTTATTATGCCCTGAATAGAAAGCTTTTCAACGTTCTCCCTCTGATAGCCCACATAAAGAAACAGTATTTGTTTGACTGGTTTAATAGCTCCTTGCCCTAATTCAGTTATAAGAACTGGTGAGCTTCAACAAACAAAAAGTCTGTATCATAACATCACGAAACAAAAGTAATGCTTAAAAATGACAGTCCTGCTTTGTCACACACAGAAGCCAACACAGCGTGGCACAACAGTTTGGAAGGCCATGCAGCTCCTGCTCCTCTCCTGCTGGCGCACATGGAAACGCTCAGCAGGGTACAATAGAAAATGCAACTCCTGCCTTGCACAGATCTTCCCTTTTCTTCTTCCCATACAAGCATCTGCTGGGGGAAAGTGGCAAAATAGTGGCATCAACGTAGACAATAGTCTATTTAGGCCATATTGTGGCTCATAGCTGCAATATAGGTGCTTGGACAATCATGTCTCCTTGGACTGCAGCTGTGAAATCAGAGGCAAGGTGAGGTCCTGCACAAAAAATCCACCATCTTCACTCTCAGAAAATCATTGCTCCAGACTGAAGGAGTCACACTTCCAAGATTGATATATATATTACCTTACATACACCCCAAAGAGTGTATAAAGAGTTAGTTGAGAAGTCCCACCACAAATACAACAAAGTCTGATTTCCAGCAGCATCTAGAAATTTTGTAGAATATCCCTAGTATTACTCCACACTGCCACTAAAGGCTACACAAAACTACATTTTCCTTCTGTGTTCCCAACTATTAAAATATGGCTGCTGTAAGACAGGCTTTGCAAGCATGGAAATGAATGTGGCAGTGACCAGAGCCACCAGCAGCCACTGGACACATGTCAACAGAAATCCAGATGTGCTTTCCTCACCACACAGGCAGGCAGAGCTAACCCACATCCAATTAGCACATCACTGGAGGTAAAATGGAGACCTGCCTCCTATCCCTCTGTGCTTTGCAGCAGGATGAGGGATGGATGCAAAAATCTGTCTGCTCAGGCTTTGTGCAAGGAATATCTGGTCTCCTGGGTGAAATTTTCAAAAAAAGATCTTTTAAATGGGGCTGTAGAGCGCTCTCCTTTTTTCCATAAAAGGGAGCAGCAACTGCCATAACAGTCACTTTAAGCATTATTGAGGAATAACAGGCGCTAACACTTGCAGTTTTCATTGTTTCCATTGGAAACACTGCCTTCTGCTTAATGTGTCCCAGTGAAGGTGGCATGCAATTTCACTAGCCATCTCTTGCCAGACATGAAAACTATTTTGTTTCCCACTGTATTAGAGCAATTAGCACTGGGAAATCCTGGCTGTGCCAAAAGGTAATACAGGCACAGAAAGGGAAGGCGATGGAAACTGCTCAGCCCTCATTGTTTGAGGCTCCCTGCAGTGGGCTAAATGACATCAACCCACACAAACTGGAGCACTGACAATCTGGGTCATAGCAGAATAGCTTTCAGCTTATCTCGAAGGTCACATAAAGTTTAAAATATATTGGATGTTTAAGGACTAACAAAATAAATTGTGGGGGAGAACAAGAAGCATTGCTGTGCCCTTTGCAGTCCTTCAGCGTTGCATGTAAGCAGGAAAGAGCACAATTGGCAATTTTCTGATTTTGGTTGTTTAAAATACTGTTTTCTCAGTCAATAAGGAAGAAGGATGTACAGTGTACAGACATTGCTCTTTGTATCAGCATCAGCTTTGCCGTTACGCTAATGCTAATGGAATGCTGGCAGAAATAAATTTCTGTCATTATGCTTGTGGCAAAACCTTGCTAACCAAGGCTGGCTTGAAAAGCAGCTTACAAAAAAATTAATATAGGGAAATCAGTGTAAAACCATCCTCTTCATCTCCAAATATCTAAAGTCTCGCATGTCGGGGTGAACAGTGAATAGTTCCATAAATGGAACTGTACTATGCATGGGGCCCTGCTCCTTTTGCCACTAGAAAACCAATGAAGAGATGAAAGGCGAAAGTCCAGATCCAGAACACATTGATGAATTGTCCTTTTAGGAAGCATTAACAGACAGTTTCTGTCTTTTCTGTTTGTGATAGAAGGGATTACAGAGGATGACAAAATCAGAGAGCCACTGGCTCAGTGGAACCCATCTAATTTTTCCTAAAAAGCTAAGCCTGTTTTGCATAGGGAAATATATACAGAAACAGTTATTGATATGGTCTTTTGGGTTTACGTGTTTCCCTCCTAGGAAAGTTTCTATTGGTGTCCCTCACATGAATTGCATAGAGGCAAGTTCTACCCTTAGTATTGACCCCTTGAAAGCCCAATGGTCAGACCTGTACAAAAGCTGAACAAGCAAACCATGTGTATCCCAAATCTGACAGCAAAGTTTATGGGAATAGCAAAGGAACAAGTATGATTTGCAAAGGCTTTGGTTTCTCAGGGTTGGATAATTTTTGGTTATTTGTTTTCTCCCAACTTGGTTTTTTAGCTTTTCTGGATTTTTTCTTTTTAAGGGGAGACAACAATAAAATTTGTAACATTCATTTAACATTTTATATTCTTAAATTCAGGCTCAAAATAAAGCAATTACTTACCTCTAAACCAGCTTGGAGAGAACAGACCAGTAAAATTGGAGGATTTGATAACCGAAATCCATTAATTCCTTTACTTAGTTGTAATTCTGGAAAATGAATAACTTATATTAGTGTTTTTGATTTCTTCCTTTTAATGGATCAGGCCTTATCTTGAAGTCCATCCTCATGCAATAACACATTTCACTAACGTGGCCTGTAGGAATCTCTCATTAAAAGGAAATAGTAATCTATTCACAGCTAATATTTTTAACTTTGAGAGAAGCCCAATTTTATCCAGCGGAAGACCTCATTAGTAGCTTCGTGAGAGCTAAAGAACTGCAATTAATTTGTTTAAATGGTGTGCATTAAAACCACCTTTACACTTGAATCTCTTTTACCACTGGCATAAACCAGAGAAATTCCAAGTCAGCAGAGGCACGCTCGTGCAAAGCTGAGGTGCACGGTCAGGGAATCACGTCCCTTGACTTTATTAAACTGACGAGACATGTGGGAGACTGCATTTGCAGCTAAGTGTAGCTTCAGGCCACATACAGAAGTTGCATAGACTTTAGGCTGTGAAATTTCACAAAATCTATTTAATAAAGCCATAAAGCTTCGCTGTAAGTTCTGTGTCATCATTTATATTTCATGCTCCAGCACCAGAGGATGCTGCAGAGGAAATGCTCTTCACGCACAGCAGACTGGCTAATTTTATAATGATTATTGCCCAACTTCTGCTTCTCAACTGTCCATGGGAATGGAGAAGCAACATTCCTCTTTCTAATAGTATTTCAAGGTAATTTGTGTCTCCTGATGACTTTCCATAGTGCCACTCTTACATTTGGTCAGAAAAAAAAAGACCAGACCGAGGCTATTAGCGTGGTGTTAACCAGCCAAAGTCACATCAATAGGGGCTGCCATAGAAAATTAAAAGTATATTAAAAATAAAACACGTTATCAAAACAAAAAAGCTCCTTTCTCCTCCTGATCTCTCAGGATAGTCTCTCTGCCATGATTTTAAATGGAGCCAAAGAGTCTAGCTGTCAGATTTAGAAAAAAACCTCCTCATTTCATTGTGCTCTGGGACAATAAATACTGAGCTTATTTCACAGCAGGTTTTTTTTCTGTCTTATATTCCCTCAATCATTAGTGCAAAATATTCAAATACGTTGAAAAATTAAAGCAATTGCAAAACTTATGTCAGGCTGCTTTACTATTTCCCATTAATTCCAGTGGAATTAATCCTAAATATATTATCCATGTGAACAGTAACAGATTCTCACTCAGAACCTTACTAGTTTAATGCATTAAGGTGATTCAAGTCTTTCATCCATAATCTATGTCTGTATCTTGTCAGCAAAATGTCTGGAAATGGATATTCAGACACATGTCAATAAAATAAACTGAATAAATTTGGACTCTACAGTACTATATATTTGGGATAATTCTAGCTGAACACCTTTAATGTAAGCAAGAAAACACAAAGGTCTATCCTTCCTACTCAAACTTATGTAAAAACTATGTTGTTTGTGATAAATACATCAAATCAGGTAAAATTGAAGGTATAAAAGTACATACTGTTTTCCATGAGGAATCGGGTTTTGAACTCATGACCCCACCAGCCGATTAACCTAAAATTTTATAAAGCAGATGAGTAGCAATCTTACTATAATATCTTTTAACTTACATTTCAAGCTTAAGAAATATATACATTTCTAATGGATTGCAATTCTAACAATGACATAAAAATGCAATAAATTCTATAAATAGATAGCACTAAATACTTAATTTTACTGTTTAGAAGTTTCCCCTTGACAACTAATGATAAAACGTACCACATCTTTCAAATTAACTATTGATTTCTTAGAATAACCATTTTGTCAGAATTCATTTTGCAAAATGAGAAATAGAACAGAAATATTTCCTCTGTTTTGCTCCAAAGCATTTAACTTACCCCCCCTAACCTTACTTTATTGAAAACTGAAAGCTAAAAAGTGGTATAAAATCTGACTGAAGGAATTAGTGACTGGCAGCATACAGCTACCAGGGCCTTGTTAGAAAGACTGTGCTGGCATTGGCTTTCCCATACTATGAGATAACCACATAAGTCCCATAGTAAGTTTTTCTACTGAATCATTCTTATTACTGAGCAAAGATGCTTTAAAAAGAAATACAAATCAATTTAATCCAAAAATCAGTTATTTAGATCATCTTCAGGAGAAAATAAAATGACAAGTGATTAGTTTGAATAAAATTTAGCCAAGCTTTTAAATTAAGTTGACATCAGATTATTAATATTTCTATATTTGTTGAGAAATACACTCAAGGACATCGCTATAAACAACTTGCTGAAGCAGTTGGAGGCACTGGACCACCTGGCGTCCAGGGCACTCAACCTATACTACAGACAAAATCAACACTGCAAAACAAAGGATTGTCTGCCCCACGTCCCCTGCGTTGTGTACTTCTTGACTGGAAACATCGGTGACTAATCACGTCAATATTAATTGAAATTTCCCAAGCATCAGTGCTATTAGAATATTAGAAATTCCTTCCTGACCTCCTAAGCTCTCCAAAGAGAGACAAACAGACACCATTTCCTCCAAGGTTTTGGCTTTGCTCGGTTTCTCCTATGTCAGGTGGCAGAGCTGTTAGAAATAAAGCCTGTTCAAAAATTCTAATAGAAAAAAATCTATAAGAGAAACCACATGGGAGGTCAGCCTTTCCCAAAGTAAACAAAGAAAAAGAAGAGCATTCACCATCTCTCTCTGAAGCAGGAACACTTCTTTGCAGCACGCTAAGAAGCGTTTAGCTCTACAGAAGGAAGACTGCATTTGAGTAAAAGACTTGTGATCTGAATACCGCATAGTGTAAAATAAAGTACTTCATATTTCTGTATAACAACATAGGTTTTATGTTTACTTCTATGAAAGGCTCTGAGCTGCATCCAAACATGATGTATACAGAAAAAGCATGGATTATTTTTTTTATTATTGTGTGATGTTTTTACTATTCTAAGGCCCATGAAAATCAATAGCGCAATATACATTCATTTCAAATGAGATACTATATTGCCAAAATGAATATACCCAATATAAAATATACTGCTGCTTCTGCCCAAGTGCCTTAGTTAGTGATGCTTTGAATCATAAAAGATATTTCAACTATTTAATATGCACTGTATATCTATGGGACATTCCACTGTAGACCCCGAATACTGGATGTTACTACAACGTACTAGTAATGTCAATAACACACACTACATGAATTCCTAAAGTTTTAAACAGCAGAAGGAAATGTGAAATATGTTTAGACTATTACTCTCTAGCAAGGAAAAATAAAATACAATGTTCCACGTGGACCACATCCTACAGTTAAAGAAAAACGTCAACCAGACTTCTGCCCCAATAAAACTCAATGGAAAGCACTCTGGTTGTATTTGGAAAGCTCAGAACTTGCTAACTCTGAAGCTGGCTTAAAATCAGACCTCTGCTGCAGCACCACGTTCGCATCTTGGAAACTGAAATTTCAGAACTTTTCCAAAATGACAGAATGAATGATTTTTTGAAGACAGTTTTAGCTGTCTTGCCCTTTTCTACCATAATGTTGACAATTTTTACTTTCTTTAAAAAAAATAAAGAAAGAAAGAAAGAAAAAAATTGGCTGTTCTAGATCTTTAAAGGTGTCACTACAGGATGTGCACTTAGAAGCAGCTCTGGTCTTACACTATCATTGATCTAATAGTCCATATGGACGTCATATTATTTGACATTTAAGCTGACAGGCTTCAAAGTGTGGACTCTAACAAAATCTTTATAAATTAGTAATTTGCTATTTACAATTTCCTGAGGAAAAAAAAAAATTGAAATGAGGGTTGCCACTGCTATGCAAAATTTCAACCTGTTACGATGGGAAACAGCTAAGGTGTTAAAGCCCAAACATAAGGCTTTGTAAATGCTCGCTAAAAATAATAGGCAGTAAAACATCACATTAAAATGCTACAGTAAAAATCTCTTGTTAAAGAAAGAGTCGTTACTCTGCATGTAAAATGAGTATTTTGAAACGCAGTCACCATTTTGATTAATCTGATTTCAAAAA
The DNA here is from genome assembly GCA_016647715.1 of Pavo muticus. NCBI lineage: Eukaryota > Metazoa > Chordata > Aves > Galliformes > Phasianidae > Pavo > Pavo muticus. Next base: position 3,830,494 of record JACDJE010000036.1, on the reverse strand, counting down.
CAGATACCAAGATCTAAATATGTAATATAGAAAGCTCTTGAACCCATCTAAGATGCTCCTGTATTTAAAAACACCTTAGACTTTGATGTAACTGAACTTGAGAGTTAACACTGTGTCCAGTTTTGGGTTCTGCAGTTCAAGACAGACAGGGAACTTCTAGAGAAAGTCCAGCAGAGGGCCACAAAGATGATGGGAACCTAGAGCATCTCCTGTGTGAAGAAAGGTCTGAGAGACCTGCGCAGCCAGGAGAAGACGACTGAGAGGGGTTCTTATCAGTGCTTATAATGGTGGGAGCCAAGAGCATGGGGTCAGGCTCTTCCTGGTTTTGCCTAGAGATAGGACAAGGGGCAATTGGCAGAAAATGGAACACACAAAGTTCCATATTAGTGCAAGGAAGAACTTTGCTACTGTCAGAATGATGGAGCACTGGAACAGGCTGCCCATAGAGGTTGTGGAATCTCCTTCTCTGGAGATATTCAAACCCATCTGGACATCCAGGAACCTATCCCAGGTATCCAGGTGCTCCTGGAGCACTCCTGCAGCTAACCTCTCTTTCTCCAGCATTAAAAATAAAAATGAAACCCACTGCTGGCATGTCAAAAAGGAGAGTAAGTTAGGGCAGGAAGAGCTATGTGCTTTCTGTGGAGTTCGTACATTTACATAAACCCACTTCCGTAAGAAAATATTTAAAATAACACATGTTGTTCTGTTCTATCCCACAAACAAAACCCATGTCTTTGTGCTTCAAAAGCACAGGGACTTTCCCGGTAAATTCTGCCATTCTCCAATCTGTGCACAGAAGTCATTTTTAACTAAGCAACATGCAATTTAAAGCAAACAGTTACTTAGTACAACTTTATGCAAGAAGTCAGCATATCATGAATATTGCTGAAAGATTTTTCGTATTATTCATTTTACCCCAGAATGTTCTTATTTTTCAAATCAATGAGCAAAGACTTGCTGGGTTTGGAAACAACTCCAGAAAGGAACAGTACCCTCTCATTTAACTCTACTCCCTTTAAGAGCATTTACACCAGGGAACAATCTCCTCAATAAGCATTTTTATTTAGCTCATTTCCCTCCTTCATGTCTGTATGCATTAGACTGAAGCACTAGTTGTTCTTAACTTGAGCCACCTCGTTTGTATTTACATTAATGATGCAAGAGTGTGGGATACAATGATCATGATGCACGTGCGGCGTAGACATCAAAGATCATCCAGTTAAAAAACACATAAAATATACAAAAAATTCCTTTGACCTTTGTGTCGAAGTTACAGATGATCATTCTACCCATTTATAATTTACAGCCTGAAGCAGCACAGCTCTCATTTCCCTTCTCAGCAAGAGGAAAAATAAACTCTTGAGTAGTGATACAGAAAACAGGGAAATACCACTAATGCATTTTGACTTGCGCAGTCCAGGGCAATGCACTGGAAGCATCCTTTCATTACATCGTGTGATAAATCATTTTAAGTCCATGAGAAAGCATGTTAAAGAGCTGCAATGGGAATGCAGTGTGAAATTAGTAGTATGTTACATCACATTTGCTGGCTTCACCATGCATGGATTTCTTCACTCCATAATCAGGTCATAATGCTATCTAGAAATTTTACATGCATTGCTTCCACAGTGTCTATGTTAGGAGCATATACCAGCAAACCACGCTCTGTTTATGGAACTGTGGATTAAGCTAACTCATAAACAGGCAGTTCTGGGATAGAGTACACATGTAAAGGAGCTGATGCAGCTACTGAGCTCTTCATTAACTCCTTGTTTTATTTTATAAAGTCTTCTGGGTTTTGACAAGGATTTGAATTTTTGTGCCAGTGTTCTACCTATCTGTACAAATCAGCATTAAGAGTTCATATGATACCTTCTGCTCTCATCTTTAAATGAGAAGTTCACAAAGAACACAGAACTGAAGCAGACACGCTATGTCTGCAAAGACAACTTCCCAATGGAAAAGGAGTTCAAAGGTCAGCAATAACCACCACGCTCAGCTTCCTGCAATCCCATACACCCAGAACCACTGGCAGGCTGAAGAACATCCCTACCACATACACTCCATGTGCTCGTGGTTTGTAAGACCATAGAAGCACACTACGATGTGATACACAAATAAAGAATGGAGGTCCGCTGCGTCTCCTATATTTTCCCATTAACATGAAATGTGTTAAGTAAATAACTCACAAAGTCTCAGGAGTTAGACTGAAAAGAAAAAAAAACATGGAGTCCGGGACCGATCTGAAGCTGGGAACAAATTGCACATGGCTTCAGCTACAGCAACTTGACCATGTTTGATCAGCATCTCCTGCTATGCAGGAAAAGGTCATGATGTGCCACACTACTGAAGCCAGCTCCGTCCAGCACTCATGTTTCAAAAAGTACTTTAAAAATAAAATGGAAAAAAAGTGACAGCCAAATCCCTAGAGACCTAAAGTATTCCCCAGTGTGCCATTTACCTATATACAAATCTCCAGCTTGACTGTTTAGTCCCATGTTGTGAGGCATATTCCACGACAGATGCAGTAAGGACAGAGGCAGTAGCCAGGAGTTGGGTCCTGAGCAGGAACATCTCCTGCAACATTCAGACTAATGTAAATCCCAGAACTCGAGCTTGTATAAACAAACTTGTACCACCTCACAAAGCAGGTGATAATACATACTACTATGATGCCCAGGCTCAATAGCTGGGGCACAGCCTCTGCATTCTACTCTGCATTCATTTTATTGCAGTTCTTAAACAGCAATTCTTTTTAAATTTCAATATCATATTGTATTAATTGCATTGCAAGTGCAGGAGCATGATTGCATCTGTTTGTATTCAATGCCAAAATTTAGAATAAATAGCACTGGGAATCAGCTCCCCTAAAGAAAGCAAGTAGAAAAGACACTCATTACTTTACATAGCATATTTTTGGCTTGCTGACTGAGTTTGAGGAGTTTCAATTTTCTTTACTATCAGACTTCCCTGATCACAAATGAGTAATTTCATCGTTCTATGCCTCAAGCCTTCAGATCCAGAAATACTGCTCAGTACTGCCCTAACTCTCTGGTGAGTGGTGAGAATATACTCGTTAACATGGTTTCACACACTTAGTAATGAGGTTCGTGCAAGGATGGAAAAGCAGATTTCCTTGGAGTATTTTATACTGAATTTTTTTTTAAATATAGATGGGAAGAGGGAAGCTGTGGGCAATAGCTGATGCCACTCTTTCTTTTTCTCCTCCTCTCGGCCTTTTCCCAAATTACTCTCTCAGGCTCAAAAGTTGCTGCCAGTCTCAGGTTTCTGTTGAGTTCAGAATATTTTCTTGATCCACGTCATTTAATAGGCCTTTATGGCAAGAAAGGAAAAAATAAGTATATATATATATTTCCTTTGCTTATTTCTACACGTTTTACAGCTGTTCTGAAACAAAACAAGCTCACATAGTAAGACAACATTATTCAACAGTCACTCTTGAAATGAGGGCTTGCTAAACAAACTCCCGTTAACCAAGCCTGTCCCTATCTTCCTGCACACCAAAGCAAGGTCTTGCTTCAACCCAGGTCTTCCTTGCTGACAGTTTGCTGGAAGGGAGTAAAATACTTACATTTCATGTGGGCTTGAGGGGTCTGTTTAATCAAATCGAAGAATAACTGTGAGGTAACACCCAGTTTCATCATGGAGATGCAGAATTCAAAGATTTTAACCCTCATGTACAGGTGAAATTCTTCGTATGCTGTGAAGCTGTCAGTTATGAGTGTTTTTCATAAGGAGCATACCGAGATGAGGATCTGCACGGGGAGTTAGCAATCAGTCCCTATTGGGCTCTGGTAGTATTTGGAAACTTAACTCTCACTGTCTCCTTCAGAAAACCTTGCCAGGATTGCCAAAGCTATATTAAGGAACCTTCCTCTCCAAACCCACCTTATATCTATTTAGATATCCTTTATTCCAAATGAGAAGAATGGACTTTTTTCATTATTCTCTTCCATGCAGTGGCTATAGTTAATTTTAAGCAGAATCTGCTGTTAGAGAATTCGTAAAGCTTTTGAAGCTCAGGTAATTATTAGCCTCAGACTTCTGTATTTTCAGACTTCCAGACACTGTGATGCTTTTCAATTTATTACCTAATTATTAAGCACATGCAACTTGTGAGCAATGCCATACGTTATTAACAGACCAGTTTCTTAGAGCTTAGTGGAAAAACAATCAAATCCTTATGAAAAGTTGTTACTGTGGAAGTAGTAACTTTTCATATTTAATATCAATGAGGCTTTACTTTGGCAAAGGACCAAAGTAACATGATTGCATTAAGGGCTAATAGTGTGATATTTCTATTAAGCAGCTTGCATTTTTTCGCTGATACTAAAAAAGAATACTTTGAGGACTGTCTTGGTTTAATAAAAAAAAAAGGACAAATTCATTTTCTGCCTAGCATCAAATTTTTCAGACCATTATCATGAAAAGCCAGTTTCATAACGGACATAATGACATTTATTGAGAATACAGCTGCAATAGCTGAAATGACAAAATCCTCCAAGCTCTTCCCCCATCCTTTTTTTTTTTTCCAAAAGTAACTGGGCAGCTCTCAGCTCCTGTGCTCTCAAGGGTGGGGATTTCAATGCAGCTGTTGCCACAATTAGAGAGACTCTTGGGTGAAAAACCAAGGCTGTTCAGTCAATCAAGCACAAGGTGATTTACGGCCGGTAGGTATTTGAAGACAGAGGTTGCACATGCTCCTCTTGCATTGATTTTTTTCCTTGTTAGTCTTTTAGGCTTGACACAAGTGGGAATACACCAATTTCAACACGTCCCTCTGCATTACCCCTCCAGGTTAGAAGGAAAGGAGATTGAGCTCACTTCTGCAGCAAGAGACAAAGTGCAGAGGAAGAGGAATGGCTGCCACATCCCGAGTGCAATCAGGGCCAGGAGGACTGGCAGCTCTGCACCGAACCTTGTGATGAGGGGTGATAACTTCATTTGCCATCATCAGGCAAAAGGAAAGCATAATCAAGCAGCAGACAAAATTGTAGGCTAAAGTCCTGGGAAAAGTTATTATAAAAACAACAAAAAACAACCCCTCTAAGGCTAATGAATTAAAAACTTAAATCAGCTTATGAATAACTATTCGCACAAAGTGCTCATATATCACTCGCACTAGAGAAATATCAGATCAGCCAACAGTACGCTAACACACTTAGTAGAGGTAAAAAAATCAAATATTCTCCCTAGCATCAGAAATTAAAAATCAAGCAGGGAGCCAACTAACGTATAGATGTATTAATAAAGTCCTCAGTGATTTTTATAAAGTATTGAATAGTTCCCAATTATATTATGGTGGTAGAAAAAAAAGCATATTACATTCTTTCAGATTCCAGTAAATTTTTCTAGGCTGTTTCAAATAGATTCAATTAAACAAGAAGCAGAAGCAACATTCCCTCTAAGAAATACTTCTAACTGTTAATTCTGACTTAAAGGAGACTTGGATGGTTTTGATTATTATGATGCATTTACTATACAGTCTCCTCAATCCCTTGAACGAATCTTTGAGGGGATAATATCTAGATAGATTTCTAAATAATAAATGTACCTGACTGAACTATTATATGAAAATTTAAAGATCTGGGAAGATGTGCTTCCTTGAGCCTTTGTTGTTTTTGAGTATAGCAATCACAATATTAATGCAAGACCTTTATCATACTGGAATCCTTATTAGCTAAAATGCAAGAGTTATCACCTCTGCTCTTTGCCTGAAACTAAAAGCAATCTACATTAGATGAGGGGTTTTGTTCTAAATGTATGTCAGAGATTGGAACTAATTGAATTCAAAGTTTTAAGCATCCGAATAGTTGCAATAGAATCTTATAGTTGTATTTCAAAACATTTACTGTCACTAAATGGCACTGAAGGACACAAACTGATGTTATTGAGCTGAAGTCTAAGATAAGAAATTAAGGGAGTTCCCAGATTGGATTCAAACCTGGAGAAAGAAGGGGATGAGAGAAGAATACATAGTGTCCCTCCCAGTATCTCACTTCTTCTTAGGCACCAGAGTGAATACAGGTATCTGCATGGAGTCACAGCCCATCCTGAACCTGCTCATAGAATTACCATAGAATGACTTGGGTTGGAAGGGACTTCAAGCATCATCAAGCTCCAGAACCCTCACCTCCCCCCCCCGGCAGGGCCACCAACCTCCACATTTAATACTAGACCAGACTGCCCAGGGCCCCATCCAACCTGGCCTTGAACACCTCCAGGGATGGATGGGGCATCCACAGCCTCTCTGGGCAGCCTTTTCCAGCACATCACCATGCTCATAGTAAAGAACTTCCCCCTGATATCCAGCCTAAATCTTCCCTCCCTCAACTTGAAACCATTTCCCCTTGTCCTGCTATTGTTTACTCTTTCAGAGTTGACTCCCCTCCTGTTTACAGGCTCCCTTTAGATATAGAAAGGCTGCAATGAGGTCACCCAGCAGCCTTCTCTTCTCCAGCTGAACAAGCCCAGCTCCCTCAGCCTGTCTTCGTAGGGGAGGTGCTGCAGCCCTCTGATCATCTTTGTGGCCCTCTCCAACAGCTTTTTCCTCCCTAAGCAAGGGTGCATACTGAAAAATAAAGAGTAAGAGAAGCATAAGAGAGGAGATAATATCTCAGTAACCTAAGGCATGCAAAGGCGGCTTTCCTTCCATTTTGTTGTATGACACCAATGTGAGTGCTGTCTCTCTGGAATCTCATTTGGCAGGAAGAAAGCCAGCTCATTGCCTTCCCTTCCTGGTAGAATTCAGGCACAGCAGAAAAGAGCATTCAGAACTACCTGTCTCGAAGAGGAGAATGGAGGCACAAAGAGCAAGCAGCTAACAACACATATCTTTTGAAGTGGGAAAAAGAGATTACAGCAGCCATAGGACTCCGAGGAGAGCCCCAGGATCTCTTCCTTGCTAGTTAATGGGGATGCAAGAGTTGCCCTTAGGCTACACTCACCTTACCACCAGCCTAAGCCTGTTGGGTTCCTTTCATGTGTTCAAGCAGTTGTGTCTTACACCAACTGATGAGAAAAGCTTCAGGCTTCAGATGGGAAATTGCCCCTGTGAGAAACGTAGCTACCTCCCCTCTCACTTCCAAGGGTAGAGGTTGGAAGGGGCTGTGGCAGAGCAGAGCAAGTGGTTTGTGTCCTGCCAGCATAGTTAGAAGGAGAGACTGAAAGTAAATTGGAATTGGTTCTGATCTATCATGTACACTGGTGTTGGGGAATGAATACCATAAAGAACCAAAAGAATTTGACCAATATCAGGGAAAAAAAAAAAAAAACACTGCAAGAAGAATGCTTAAAAAGATATTTCTTCATATTGCTGGAGTTTTGGACAAATGGAAAAGCAAGTGATCAGGCCAAAGTTTAAATACACATAAAACCCCCAAATCTGCCTGTAAGATATCTGTAGATGTCTGCAGCCAAAAGCACCAATGCTATAAATACCGCTTGCAGGAATACATGACTCAGAGAGGCTAAGTGCTTTTGTTTGCCTGTTTATCTCTGCTTATTTCAGCATTTTGATGCCTACAGTCAAAAGCAGATATCAGTTCAGCACCATGCTTTTTAAAGCTCTTGTACTTGAGAAATATAAATGGAACCACGTCTCTGATTTTCCACATGCTCTATTGCAAAGATTAAGAATTCAAAACTTATAGTAAAGGTCCGTGCATCGTGGGAGGACACAAAGGGAATGATAACAGCACATTACTTTCATACACACTCCAGCTGCACTATAGGGGATGCATACTTGATATACAGCAACTTTACTTGTGCATAATCCCTTGAATTTACAAGGAGACACACAGGCCCTCTCTTGCAGACCTTAAAACCTAAACAAGGCAGTGATGACAACACATAAGGAAACACCTTCAGGGAGGAGAAAATGGGAGGATTATTTATAATGAGAAAAGAAGCAAGAATGTTTGAAGATGAAGCTTAATTACAAGGGAGGATTTGAAGGAAGATAGAAAATGCTTGACAAAGAACAAGCTAAAAATCATGGCAGTGACATAAAAGGATGTACAGAGCTGAAAAGATGAAAGTGGGAATAGATGATGTGAATGCACATTAACCTCTCTTTTGTGTCCCAAAGACTTATTCCAAAGTTAAAAAGTACTACTGGATATTTGCCATTCAGCTGGTGAATACAAGAACACACCCCTGCAGGCCCATCATGGGTCTAGATTGGCCTAATAAATCACTTGTCCCAAGACAATGCAATTAAGCCTAATTAGCCGATGCCTTTATTCCTAAACAGTCCTTTCCCAAGGGAGGTATTAACTTTTGGTTTCTAAATTAGCTCAAGGATCTAAATTGCTCTCATCTCCTTGGCAAAGAAACAGTTCGTTTCTACCTCAATACTGAACACTTCATGCACTCCTGGGACACGTGTTGCGCTCCAAAAAGACAACGCCTATACATCACTCCACAATTTGAGTGCACTGGGACCACGACAGGCCCTTCTGCACACAGCAGCATGCACACTATCATCTGTGACCCTTGACTTTCCATCACACTGTGTTCACTGCAGTGTCCTGGAAGTCTCAGCATTGCTTCTTCAGATCAACCAGGCCAGGCCAGGGTGCTCTACCCAGTTTTCAGCAGTATCAAGATAATCAGATGTGATAGACTCCAAGGGCAACAACTGGAACATCAGCCCGCTGCTCCCAGAAACATTTTAACCAACTTTTACTTCTTTCTGGCACTGTAGTTATAAAGCAACGTTCCCAACATTTCTGTTATTCCCCCTCACTCCTGACAATAATCACCTCACTCCAAAGCTATATTGCTCTCAACGTCAAAGAAGCTTCAGCTACTACATTTGGGGATTAAGCAGCTCCAGTTCTAAGAGGAATAATATGGTATCTCTCTAGAAATCAAGAGGATAACTGAAGGAAAACAACCAGATCTACCAACCCTGGAAGGAACTGAGCAACTACTTCCAACTGAGCAACTATTTCCAAAATAGAGCAAATGGGAAGTGATGGGAGCAGCAAATGGGATCTCACATGGGAGCAGGGTGGGGACGACCAGGGAGAGGAGGGAAGGGGAGACATCAGGCACTGACACAGCTTACATTTATCACATATCACTGAAATAGTTCACCTACCAAAAGGACATGCGGGTCTACATAAAGAGATAGAGAGAAACCTTTTGTGCTCTGGTATTTTCAATTTTCATGAAGCCCAAAAGAAAAGAGATCTAAGAGAAAAGGTTGATTTTTTCACCTCCGTGTACGAAGAACTTGTCTGAGGGTATCTTGTCCTTCTCAAAAGGTACTATGAAATGGTTGCTTTTATTTCCTTTTTTTTTTTTTTTTTTTTGCCCTATAGCAAAAGCCGACATGATTTGGACATCAGCTGCTTCCTGCACACACAACACTTCTTCACATCACTTACACTTATTTTTAACCTCTACCTGCTGCTAGTCTGTGCTGAAGTCTTGATAAATCCTTTTGCTTTAAACGCTAGGCTGTGTACAGTTTTCATTTAATCCTCTGCCAAGTCTTATCTATTATTCTCCTGACTGCTTTACATACATTTATTTCCCTTTCATCTTTTTAAATTGTGCCTTACTTTTTCTTACAAGGATTCAGCGAGGACTTTTTTCCGCTCCTATCTCAAGGCTCCGCGAGTTTGTCCCCTCCCCATCCCTTATGTCAGCTGACAGCAGGGTTAAGCTCACCATGCAGTCACAGCTGCTATGAATACCTGACTGCTGCTGTGCCATCTATCCTAGGTGCTTGCAAACTTTCACATTTCTGTAAAGAATCATAGAATCATTAAGGTTGGAAAAGACCGCTAAGATCATCAAGTCCAACCTCCAACCCATGCCCACTAGCCATGTCCCTAATGCAGCTAATTTGCATGGCAAATTATCATTATCCTTCTTTTCAAAAATGGAGAAATTGAGAACTGGAAAAAAAAGGCTTCTCTGAGCTCAAAATGCGAGTCCAGCTGATTTTTGCTATTAGTCTGGCACCTCAGTGCTGCCTGTGTCTTGGAAATCTCCCCTTTGCAACACAACAGAGTTCAAATGGAAATCTGGTGGTGTGGGATCAGTATGCAGCCAGTGGTCAATGCATCAGCAGTGTTTCATAGCTCTGCCCAGGTCTACTGCCACAGAAATGGCTCTAGCACAATTAGCCAGGAGTATATTGCTCTGTGATATATGTGATATAGATAGAACAGGTATTAAAAAGAGCCATTCAAGTAATAAAATAGACTTCAAAGGAGCTGAGATCATGAGAGAATAGCGATATATGGGGCCCATATATGTCAGATTGATTAAATTTTACTACTGTGCGAAGAAAGATAGCGGACTAGTGAAGGACTACCCAAAATATTCAGGTACAGATTTTGCAGCCATCCTAATCAACGTAACTTTTAAACCCATGGTCTTGCTATGAGTTAGAGGACCATACCTAGCTAAGTTCGAGTGCAGGATAGTGTTTGCAGTGATACAGAAGAAGGGGACAGATAAGTCTGTGCTGTCCATAGCTTCTACCTTCTGACCACCTGGCCCAGGGATCAAACCCAGCTCTTGAATTGATGAACTAGCGACTTCCAAGAAGCTGGTGGGAAGTTTGCAAATAAATAGAAGTGAGATTGCTGATTATTTCTGTCTGTTGGGATGTAACATGGTTTTACTGCACAACACAGGTTTCTGGTTGTTTAGTTTGCAGTTAGGCTGCCACAACACCTGAGTTTGCAGACTCAAAGCAGAGATCAGTTCTGAGATGGCCCTATCTGATATGGGAAGGCTACTAAACAAATTAATACATCTCTCTATATATACACATATGCATAAAGAAAGAATACAAAAAGCAGCAGAGTTTTCACTGTTTTCTAGTCCAGGGAGCAGACTCTGGATGGAACAACATCCATGGGGAATATGCTGGCCATAGCTACAACACCAACACCCATTTGCTTGTAATGTTCATATTAGCAAGACTCTGGGCACGAGGAAAAAAGCACACTTATGGAAATAAAGGAAATTAAAAACAACACACCTCTAAGTGCCTTTGATGAAAGGCAGTAGCTGACCTTAGGAGTGTCTAAGTAAAGAAATTTGGATTAAGTTGTTTAATTTCCACTAAGTACCTAAGTTCTTTTTGCCCCGAAGTAATAGAAAAAGGCACTTGGCAAACATTCTGAGTTTGCCTCTCTGAATTATGGTCAAAACATTTTTTTTTTTTAATATTGAAATACGATATATAATTCCAATAGATAAATATCTACCTAGTCAATAATTTCCAGAAAATATAAAGTTTGAAACAAATTAAATCCATAGAAGTGGGTAAAGTGACATCCATAATACTGATCATGAGCAAGGTGGTTTAAATGACGAAAGGCTATCAGCCTGAATGGAATTTAATTAGCCCTTATGTGTAGATGCGGTGGAAATGAAGAAACAGTGTTTAGTGCTTCCGTTTTGAATGAGTTGTCTGGCCACTGGGTGTCATCCTTGATTCAGACGACAGCCAAAGACTTTTTTTAGATTCAACATAAAAACTGCAACTTCCAGAGCAGTTAAATTCCACTCTATTTGATTGTACAACATACAGCAAATTGCTCTGCATTTAAATCAGCTATAAAATTGAATACTTTGACAAAGACAAATTCTCCTTTGTCTCACTGTCTTATTTGGAAACCTGAAAAGGCTGGTTGGTAGGGAAAAGAAAAAAAAGCAATGCAACCAGGGTGTATTAGCTACAAACAGTTTGGAAGGTGATTATCAAATCTTAGGAAATATGAAATAACTATGATTAAATAAAGCAGAAGGTCTATACAGGAAGCTTGGAATAATACTCTTAATTGAGTCCCAGGTTGAAAAAACTGTTTCATACAAGCATTTGTATTTAAGACATTCAGCATTCAAATCCAATACACAAGTTAATGATTATGTATGAAGAAGCTGGTTCAGGAAAAACTAATTTAAGCCCTTCCCTACACTACCAAGCCAGTGCCCTCCCTGAAGTTCCAACATTTCATCAAGGAGGAAGGAATACTCAAAGTTCTTGAGACTTTTTTCATTCTTTCTATTGCTATTCTGTGATTTCCAGCTGGTTGACTTTTTCCACCACTGCCCAGCATCCTCCCTGCACCCCACAGTCAAGGCTGGAGGCCAGGAGACCAAGCCTGCACCTGCTGACTAATGGTGCAGTAACAGACACCGTTCCAGCAGCACTATCCCAATATCTGGAATATTTTGCCAGCATTCACACATGAAGATCAAATCAGCTCACAGCATGTCATATGTCATCCTAATGAGTTTTCTGTTATGGGTGACTGAGAAGAACTTATCAGCGTTATTTTGTTATCTCATGGGAGTCTAGACAGTCTGAAACCAACACATAGCACAGCGAAGCTGTTTTTTATAATATTATTTGTCTGAAACCTGATTTAGTTTGGCTTCCTCAAGCTAAAATTAAAGTAAGTGCCAGCAAATACTCCAGGCATTAAAGCCAGAATGTGTTTACATTTGTCAATGCATTAAAAGTATTAATCCTACTGTTCTTAATATACATAAAGGGCAGACAATGTTTTAAATTACAGGTATTTTTTTTTAATGCAGTTAACTTCAGTTCTGATAGCACAGCTTTTCCTGGATTATAAAGTCTTTGAGAACACAGATCTCTATGTAATGCTTCCCAGCTTTACCAATGGATATAATATTAATGAAAACATGCCAGTATTAAAGAGCTATTAGGCACAGAGTTGAAATTGCCTTTGATTTTGTTCACCAATCAGAGACTTCAATGATTAAAAAAATCCATTTTTAAAAGGAAGATATTAAGTATTCTCTTTACATTAAGCAGTCTCACAGGCATGATTTGGGTTTCTTATTTTTAATATTATAAGCATTCTCTTTTATGATTACACTTAGTTTAGAACCAGTAGCGGACTTCAAGGAAGAAATTATTGAAGATGTGAGCTCATACACTAACAATTTCAAAATATACCCAATTAGCATAAAACAACCCTTCTGAGCTAACAAAGTCAGATAACCAGATTATCTAAACTTGCACTACCCTCTTCATTAAGGCAAAAAGTCAGCAACAAATACTAGTCTAACAAGTCTTCTTTGAAGCAGGGAATTTTTTTTCTGCATCCATGCATACAAATATATTACAAGTCTATGATCAGGAATCCTGTATACCTTTACAGCTCCTTTTATTTAAGTACAGTAATACACTTACGCTGGTTGAATGCTCTGGGAATGCTTCTCGTGAATGTAGGCAGCAGCGAGGCCTCCTGCTCCAGAATTTAAATACTGGAAAGAATAAATCAACATGTAAGCATCTTTTGTGCTCATTATCTGTAACATATAGCTTTTCTTACCTCACCCTGCTCTATAAAACAGACTAATTTCAATATTTCTCATGGTTTTTAAAATGGAGATCTTAGCACTTGTCTCAAAGTGCTAACGTAGGTAGAAGTAGATGTATTTTTTCAAATTAGTTCTAAAAATATTCTTGGCTTACATATGATATCTGAAATCTAACAGACAAAAGGCTAAAGTAGACCCACACTATAATATATAGACAAATAATTCATTTAACTGCGTCTGTTGATTCTCAATCTCAAGAGAAAGTGAAGAAAGCTAAAAGATACTTTGTAGTATGATCTGAAATTCTTTGAGTTTAGTTGAAGCTGTTCTAACTTAGGGACAATTTACAAGAACCTCATAGTGGCAAGACCTTCTCTGTGTGGGAAATAAGAGGAGAGCCTTTGATTCCACTGCCTCAGATCTGAGAGTGCATCAGGGCAGACGTTTAGCCACTGCTAGCATCTATCCACCAACATCCACTAACACTATCAACAAAAATTGCCGCTTACTTTTTGGAACTTCTCATAACAAAACCACCACTTAAGTCAGTATCCATCATGAGATGTTGCAGCTGGTTCAAAGATTCAGCCCAAGCTTTGAATAACATCATCTCAGGTATAGCTCATACTCACCTCACCTCTATAAATGAGATTATAGAGGACCTCAAACAAGGAATCTCTTTTACCTTGTAGGTGCACCAGCATGCAAAATCCACTCCCCAGTCATGCAAACGGAGCTCTACATTCCCAACAGCATGAGCCAGGTCAAATCCAACAAAGCAACCCTGCAGAAAAGATACTTAATATATTGTTTATCAAGATAACCAACGCTCTAAAATTACTTTGAAAAAGTATCTTTAGAGTTGTATATATTGCTGTCTATACAGGCTTAAGTTCCATCGTCTATATACTTTTACCCATGAACAAGATCTCTATGCTGTAGGCATCTACCAAAATCGTGAATTGTTTTATGGACTTGTCTTCAAGGACACTCGGAGATAGTTTAGATTTCTATTTTTTTTCCCCATGCAGTAAAGTGGAATCACTTGAAATAAGCACTGAGAGAAGCTCTAGGCAGAAGAGAAACAATAACATACATAATGACATAATTCAGAGATGAACAGTTACATTTTACTGTTTTCTTATGCTTTAAGTCCCCTCAATTTTCAAAACCTGATGTTGCACTTTGGGGATCCAAATTAGTGAGATAGCATCCTATGCAACACGTTGATTGCTAAGGATTTTTCTATTTGTAAACGCATTGTCATTTCTCCATTAAAAGTGATGTACTTTAACCACCAAAACTTGTGTGGGTCGCTATGCAAGGAAAGAGAAAAAAAGATAGATAATACAAATGTATAGATCACAAATAGCAGCTTTACACACAAAACAGCCACTGGATGGCAGCATTTTTTAAACTAAGAAAGTCTTCATAACTGCTATTTATTTAAGCACAGAGAAATAAAACTGCCTTTTGTGCCTAGACTACAAATAAAATGCTATTTTGCATTTTGCTTTAAAAACCGCAAACAGCCAGCTTGAAAACAGCATGGTAGGCATAAGAGTGAGAGCTCAGGCTTCAGAAAAAAATCAGCATCCAATAATAAAACAAAGGATTTTTCTTTTTTTTAAGAATCTCTTGCTGTTTCTTGCACGAAGGGAGTCTGAACTGAATTATTTAAACAATACTTTGGTATATTTAATCCTCTGTATAAGATAGATAACAGTTTGAATGAAGCAGCATTTTAAGAAGATCCAACAGTAATTCTAGTGGAGAAACTAGTGAAGTTATCAGCTGGAAAAGCCAACCCAAAACGATGGGAAGAAAAAATCCACTGCCATAGCATTTGCATAATATAAGCATCTGCTATTAAACAGAACCATAGTTCCAGTAAATATTCCAACCTTCACGCACACTGCAACTCGCCTTCATAGAGACGCTCAGGAATAAGTTAGGACAAATCAACATAAATGGTGAGGTTAATGCAGAGAGGCTGAAGCACACTGGATGCCCATGGGAATGCTCTCATCCAGAGATAAAATGGTTTTGGTTCAGAAAATAAGATACTAAAGCCAATCTGATACTGATTGAGAAAGCTTAAGACATTAACCTGGCTTCAAAACATCCGTTGTCTGGATTTAAACATTTACACGCATATAAACTACACCAATTTTTTAAAACTGCTATAAGAAATTCATTGGTTTCAGTGAAAAACAGGCATACTGCAATATGTTAGGAGTCTTGGAAAATTGGTGTGGCAGCACATTAACAAAATTAATACAAAAGAACTTGTTGCTCATGAAAAAAAGTCCATAAGAAATGCAACTCTATGGTAAATTCTGTCTTAAATTAATTTGCCCTTTTCTTACATGTAAGCGATAAATATATTGTAGAAATTAAGTACAAGATGAATAACTGAGAAAAGTGAAAATAAGAGAAGATGGTGAGGCACCCAGAGAAGCTGTGGATACCCCATACCTGGAGGTGCCAAAGGTCAGGTTGGATGCAGCCCTTAGCAGCCCGATCTAGTGGGGGGGGAGGGGGGGGCAACCAATGCACAGCAGAGGGTTGGAACTGGATGGACTTTGAGGTCCCTTTCTACCCAAGCCATTCTATGATTCTGTGACACCAGGAGGTTGGATGCCCTTGCAGTCATGGTACTAGATAGATGCCCCACAGCCAGAGCTACACCTGTAACCTCAGTGT
This sequence comes from Pavo muticus, assembly GCA_016647715.1. NCBI lineage: Eukaryota > Metazoa > Chordata > Aves > Galliformes > Phasianidae > Pavo > Pavo muticus. The sequence continues at coordinate 3,814,435 of JACDJE010000036.1, read as the reverse complement.
GCCCAAACGTTTCTGAGCACTTACACTGGCTGGTAGGTGTTGATTTGCACCAATGCCATGCACCTGCAGCCCTCCGAGCAGATAGCCACCAGCATGCCACCCATAGGACATATCCCTCAGCCATTTTCACCAATCCCCACTCTTCTGAATTGGCTTGGCAAACCCCACAGTGCACCTTTAAACTTCATGAGTCTGAGAACCTGGGTTCTGTGCTGACAGGTTTCCTGCATCACCTCGGGAAATCCCACTCATGTTTTGCTCAAGTTGTCATCCCCAAAAACGATGACGCTGCTTGGCTTTCCTAGGAAGGCGTCTGGCACGAGTCTCATGAACAGCAAATGTTTTGCCACACAGATTTCATGGAAGAAGTAAAACAAACTGAAACAGCTCTCCCTGCACACACCACGCAGAGCAGGGACTGCGTGGGAACGTCACTTCCCCAAGCACAGGGAAAGCAGAGCTTCCCATCTGTTATGGGCGAAGCGGAGGACGCAAGCACTCCCCTGCCTCTTCCGTTTTATTTTAACATCTAAAAGTCATTTCTGCAACGTGTCTGGGTAGCTGCTGATAACCAGCAGGTAACATCTCAGCATGGACAATGACATTTGGAGAGACGGAGAGAAACGACAGCCTCACACAAGCAAAGCTGGGACATTTAGAGCGAGACGGAAAAAGAAATGAAGATGAAGGATCTTAAATATCCTCCTACTGGGACTCAAGAGATTAAAATACTTTACATACTGTACAGAGACAGTGGAAACTACAATGTAACTTATAAAATGAAAATCACATTTGAAAGGCAGTCTCCTAGAAGTCAGCCATTTCTTTGCTTGCAGAGGAATAAAACAACTAAATCTCCTGCAATCTCTACTGCAAGCACAGAAATGTGGAACAAGAAAAACTGTTACATCCTCCTTCAGCCTGCTGATGGGTCTCTCGCACAATACGCTGTAATTTTGATTTATCTGAGAGGCCTAAGATGGAAAAATAGCCTGAGGTAATTTTTCAAGCTTAATTTAGTTCATTTAATATTTAATGACTTAATGAAGCTGTCTATGTGCAGAGCTTTCACTCTGGGAAGAATCTTAACGTACGTAGAGAACTTAGGAAATTGGCTTAAAAAATGTAAAAGGAAATCGGTAACTTAATTCATAAATGATTGACCTCAAGGATCCTAGGACATTTTCCAGACCTCCAGAGCTTGCGGCTCAGACCTCTAGCTAAGCCCTGATGGGGTAAAGCACTGCAGGACTTTATTTCAACTGTCCATTACAGTAATTAAGACCATCTGTAGGACTTATTTTTCTCAGCCGCACCAGTTGACGAGTGATATTCTTCCCCCTCTTCTCAAATGACACTATCTCATATTGTCTTCTCCTCAATTTCTTGTTGCCAACTCCCCCCAGCTTCATTGCTTGTGCTCAGGAGCATGGGGCCATTCACTACCCATCAATACCAGTAAGGAGAGCCTCGTATTTTTGCTGTCAGCATGACTTCTCAGGCACATCCTTTTATAATGCACATTTTAAAGGACTTCAGATTTTCTATATTAATGTCACGTAAGAGACAGTCATTCTAATCACTACTGGTTTCATCAGGACCAGAAGCTCTTGAAGAAGAAATGGTCTTCAAGTCCTGAAAGCCTGTCAGCCCAGAGATAGGTACTGTACAGAAAAGAAACCTATAGACATTACTTGGATGCTAATGACTAATCCCATAAGGCAGTATAGTCACATGTATCTAGCTCTGTTTGATCTGCTGCATGGCATTAGAATTTCCCTTTCAGTCATCAAGTTGACTTTTTGAGACACCGAAACACCTGCATGACAAGTAACACCTCTTCCACTCAGGGAGAACACTGGATCCTAAGTTCTCATAACATTCCCTAACTGGTCCATAAAAGAGGAAAAAAAAACAATAAAATAAAAGCAGAGTACTTCTTCAAACTGCAGATGGAAAAGCCCTTATGAAAAAAAATAGCTGCTTATCATAACTACCTGGAATCTGCTCTAGATGGTTGAAACCTCAGTAGCCTTGCTGCCCAATATAGTCAAGATTTGTTCTAGCTGACACTGCATTTCAAGTTCAACTTGTTTCAGAATTGAGGACCAAAAGCACTGGATTAAATCCAATCCAGGTTAATCATCTTAACTCAAATTTCTTAAGCAGAGAAGGCTGTTTCCTTTTCATCATATTTTCTCCTCCCTGTACGGCTGGGTCAGCAGTTGTTCCTTGCTCTCCTCTGGCCCAACATCAGCTCCTAACATCAGTTCTGACCTGGGAACTGAAGAGAGAAGCCAATTGTGTTTGAGGACCCAGCATTTTGCTTTCAGGAACCAGAATCTCCAAGATCAAGAAGCAGCAGCTTATAGGAAAACCACTTACCACTATTAACACAGCAAACTCTCCATGAATTGCTGATTTAATAGCTGCTCAAGTAAATATTTGCAGTATGCTGATTGTTTAAATGTGGTGAAACTGTATGTTAAAAAGTAGTTTTGTATAAACATATAAACATCACTTAGCCCAGAGGCAGAATCCATAAGGATGTGGAGCTGAATGTATCTGACTGTGGGGGAACAACAAGGGCTGCCTTATGCTTTGCTTTTAAGGTTATCTAGGCATTCAAGCACTTCTTCAGACTTTATTACTTTTCTTTAAACATAATGATGACTTTCCAGGTCATAAATGTACTCACTTCCCAGTCCAACACACACTATCCATGAACAGGTTAATTACTTGCGTGCACAGTTTATGTCTACATTCATTCAGAAGCATTCACAGGGACAGAGCAGCCCATGCTCCCTCCTGCTTGAATTAATATTTTTACTTGCACAGCCTTATGGAAATGTTAAGCTCTCTATAACACATCCTGGCTATCCTCTTAAATAATATAACCATCAAGCCCATTTTTGCTCTGTGTGAACAAACTATCAGTGACTATTTTTCCCCTGGAACACGTCTCAGCATTTTACTGAGTTTGTTTATAGCTTTCACGGAAGCCACAGAGCTTCTGCTCCTTGAAATATATGCCCCATAGTCCAGTGGGCATCTGTGAGAGAGAATGTAAAGAGATTTTTCCAAATTGTTCATATTTACAGTGAAGAGAGATCTCAGATTTTTCAGACCTTTCACAGAGGGGATTTGGAGGCGTGGTAAGTATGTGGGTGTTGGTAGCTGAGCAAAAAGTTCTGCTGTGACAGACAGCACAAGTGAGCAGTGCACTGGCTGGCATCACCCCATTAATCACCCGTCTGCCCTTCAGATGCTGCATCCCAGCCTTCTGACTGCTTACCTTTAGAAAAACACTGGAAGAGGAAGGCACCACAAAGCTGTTGTTTTTAGAGCTACTTGGAGCTGATGCACAGACCCATTTGCCCCTGCAGCTGATTGCCTTCATTTCTTTCTTGGCTCTCTACATCTGTGTCAGATATTGGTCTTGTTTTCTACTATGTTCAGAACCAATTTTGTCATCAGGTGCTGCTCAGCCAGAACCACCCTCTTCTTATAACCCACAACCCCTGCACCTGCTCTTCTCACACCTGCTATGCTCTTTACCATCATTTTCCAGAGCACAGCTTACTCCCTTGACCTCCAGAGAAACACCCACAGCCAAACCTACAGCTATGGAAGACACACCCTGATATGAGTCAGGAACATCTCCAGAGTTAAAACATCTAATCATAAGTAGTTAGCTGCTTTGCAAAAACCCAGTGATACTAAATAAGTTCATCTTTTAGTGGTTTAATCTTCAATGAGATAAAGGTACATCCACTAAAAGAGTGCTTGTATGGAAAGTCTGGAAACTTCCTAGAAAGTAGAAGACTTTAATTAAAAACTGTTTTCTCTTAGATTCCTGAGGCAATTGAGATGGCTAAAGAAGTTTTACAGCTATGCCCATGGAGAACATTGTCTGCCAGTTCCTAAGGCTGAGTCATCACTAAAACACAGTCATCTTGTGATGCTGATGTATCTGTCTCTGGAAAAGTGAGCAGCAGGGTCGGAGCAGTGCTGGCTGTGTGGGAGCTCACCTGCCTTGGGGGCAAACACTGCCAAAGTGAGGCCACAGGGAAAGAGGAAAACTATGGAAGTCTGCCAAAAAAGGAGAAATCTTGCACAAATTAACCTTTAAAGAGAGACAGAAGCTATGATTACCTCCTCCCCCTCTAATCCATTGAACCTCTTGGAATTCTGTCCGTAAGGAAAAGCCTGGTAGAAGCCAAGTCGTGCATAATCTCTCCACATTGCTTAAGACCCACCTATAAAATTGGCTCTCTCAGCCCTCTTTCTTCCTGCAGCACTCAGTTCCCAAATGATCTGTGCACAGCATGCTTTTACCTTTTATCAGAGTCCCACAGCTTTCCACATATGCTCCAGTTTGTTCCCCAAAAAGAGGAAATCAAAAATATTTCACTCTCTCTCTCTCTCTCTGCATATATTTAGGCTGGGCTTGGAGAAATCCTACCTTTTTTTGGCCAGCTTTTGTTATTCTAGGGATGTCAAACAGCTGGCCCGTGTAGTACTGCACCCCACTGAACAGAACGACAGCAATAGAGTCCCCTTCCTCCTCAATCACAGCAAGAATATCTTCCATCCTCAAGGTCTCCTCCCCCTAAAACAAAGTTAAAGCACACATTTTACATCAACTTTGGCAGTAATGAAACTGTCATTTCTGATTTCATAATCTATATTTTTACCACGAGCCATGCTGCTTGCATAAGGAGATCAAAAGCAAATCCTTAGCACAGTAATGATATACAAAGGTAGAGCCATGAAGTAGCCTATGAGTAGAGTTACTTCAAAAAAGAAAATTAGCAAACTTATCTCGAAAGTGCCAGTTTTTAAGTGTCTATTCATTTCATATTTTAGCATGTTTCGTACTCTAATATTTCAGGCAGCTTTAATTTACAAGCCAGCATATATAATTATATGTCATCTGAATTTGTGACATTCACGAGGCTTAAAAGTTGTCTAACAGTTTCATCCTATACTTTTCTGATAAACTTCATATCCCAGAGGAAACTATTATAAGTTTGCTATATTTCTGTTTCAAAAACAATAAGTCTCGCATCATCAAAGCACAACAATCCCCAAACATGGGGTCATTACATGTAAAAGAACTTTAACAAAAAGTCTCTCATTCTTGATTCTTTACAGGAAAGTAACTGCCCTGTCCTCTTTCTGTCTTCCTAGCAAGGGATTGTGTAAAACATACCAGCACCTAGGGATCAATTAGGCAGTGAAAAGCTAGAATTAAATTAGACTTGTTACTGAAAAGAGCTGGGCAAGATTGTTGAATTGCAAGTATTGCCAACTGCTGTTATTTCAACCATTCTTGCAAATCTATCAGCATTCAGTAGCGGGCTCTTCACTCACAAGATGATTCAGATTTTAGAAGCAAAAGGTCACCACCAGTTTATAGTTAGGTGGCAGAGTTCTTAATACTGCAACACTGAAGCAAGGCAATCTTTCAAATTACTCCGTGCTGCATATTACTCAAAGCAGACCTTTCCCTTAGCCTGTGCTGATAAAGGCACAACGCTGCTTGTGTTATGGCTATCTTTTACCTTAGGACACTAAGAGGACATTAAGGTTTCTCAATGAACTGTTCTATTTTTGCAGTTCTCTCAGGATGCTGTTAGCTTTTTGCAAATAGGAAAAAAATGGGGTTGGGGGGGGTGGCTCACATTTTTAAGGCAAATGCACCAGTTGAATCAGACAATTGTACAAGGGATTCTGATCACAAAACTGAAATTCTACCTAAATATACATTAAACTTGTGTAAATTAGTCCAAATAGTGTAAGCATTATAGGGAACATGGGACTATAACTTCTGCAGGCAGCTGCTAGAATATTTGCAAATATATGCCTTCTCTCATACAGTATCCACTTCTGCCTTAAGATTAGCAAGGAGAGCTGACATGCGTCTCACCAACCTCCCGTGGCCACAGCATGAGCATGCTTTTCTCCACATCGAGTCCATGAAATCGAAGCTGGGACTCAACAGCATACTGCAAGAGATTTTCATGCAGAGCACATTATAGCCTAGGTACATGATAAAGCAACTAAAAGAAAAAGAGCCAAGCATAGCAGAACTCCAGAAAAGCAATTCATATGCTTGCCTTTCACTAAAATTAATGCTCGAAGCCTAATCTAACTTATCTGAAAACATTCTAGGTTTCCTTTGGTTTGAAAAGATCAGAATTTAATTCACATCAGATGGTAAGGATGAAGTCAAAGCCTAAATTCTGTAGGATGAGCTCATGGAGCAGAACGAGGTTGGAAACAAGGCAAAAGATGCGCTTCGCCACATGCCAGCAAACCAAAGCTGCACAGATGATGGTATAGTGAAATCACAGCAGCACAATCTATAGCTTATTCTGCTAAACCTGGGCACATTGCTTGGCACACACTAACTCCCAAGTTGTCACATATGCACTGCTGTCCGTGCAAACAGAGCTGGCTGGCACATATTCTTGCCCATGTTACCCTCACGTGCTGCACAGCCAGGAGAAAATGAAAGCTCTCAATTTTTACACACTGACTTTTTAATCGATAAATAATGGTTTTGGAGATGGCATAAAAATTATCAAGTAACACTGTGAAATAGATTAAAATTACATGACAAGAACCAAAGTGACAGGAGTTGCACCGAGTATTACTGAAGCACCATAGAAATTTAAAAAGATAGAGTCCCAGTGTACAAGTGCACCTGGAAGAAATGCAAGATTAGCATGAAATTGCCTTTGCTTGGAATAAAGGCAATTTGAGGTTTATACACTTGTGCTGCCATCTTCAACACAAATAAACTTGGAAGTAGTTTGAGTCGTGTCTATCGCACCTTAGAAATCAAATTTGTTACCAATTTCCATGAGTTTACGGAGCTGATGATAAAGTAGCAGTGGGTCACAAATGCAAAGATTAATTTTCTGTATGCTATGATGCATGGACAATTGTGTCTCATTTTATAGCAGACAAATTATGTTTGAACTAGTAATCCAAAGTACTAAGAACAAACATTTCCATCTCTGTCTGGGGATACATAAGTGTTAATGCCGTGAATTTGTATTGATTTGGTTTCATAAAGTAAAACAGCAACAAGAATTAATAAAACATTTACAACTCGAGTTGATTTAGGCCAGTAGTTTGCTCGATGTCTTTAAAAAGACTAATAAATCAATGTGCCCATTCAGTCTTTTCCTCTTGTAACGTTTTTTATTTGAACAAAAGGAATAAAGCTACGATCTGTAAAATATGCTTAGCTCAAAAGCTTCTGACAGATTTTTTTATTGTAACGTTACTTGGACAAGAGGAGCTAATAAATATTCAAATCAGGCTACTGATATTCTTTGGAAAAATATGATTAATAATACAAATATGGTAAAATATTAATTTCTTACATGGTCAGAGGGAAAGGCTTTGGCTTCTAGAAGAATTTTATAGCGTCTTGGAGTAGGCTTAAAGAAAGATAGCTGTTAGGAATAAAAAAAGATATGTTGAAATGTACCTCAGCAGAGATGCTCCCAGCATGTAACTTAATAAAGACTGTTTTACTTTCATGCAGACTACAGAGAATCCCCCAGAAATCACAAATATTTCTCTGTCCATATAACATTTATCAAAGTAGAAAAGCATACTGTATTTCATAGATTCATAACGAAGGTCACAAAAATTCCAGTAGTGAAAACTTGCTCTTACAAGAATCAACAGCAAAAATTTGACTGCGGGCAGGGAAGTCTGGATTTCACCCAGCCCCATCTCCCAAGTAAAAGCAGAGGCTGAAGAATAGCAAACAGCTCAAAAGAACTGCATTTCCATCTCAGCTCTAAAACATCAGTTATCCCATCATCGCCTCTGAAACAAACCAGATGAAAGGACCAAGCCTTCTGCAAAGACGTCATTCTCACCCATTCACCTGCAGGTGAATGGCCTTTCCTACACATCATCACCAAAAGGAGGAGTAGGAGCAGACTTAGGAGCCCTCTTGCTCATGACAGCAGTGTAGAGGTGGTTCCACAGGGCTCAATGTGGGCTGTTTACTTGAGTTCTAGCTGCACTGCATCTAATCCTCAGCAAAGCAATTAGGTCAATTAGCTTGTACATAGCCCCACCCTGCCCTGCTTCAGGTGCCTTGAGAAATTTCAGAGACACATTACAGACAAGATCTAAATGCTAATACATTTATCTATTCTACATGTGAACCAATGAAACCTCATGTGATCATTCATTTGATCCAAACTTTGGAAACACTGAAGAACCATGGATATAACTGTTGAGGGAGATATTTAAAAAGAAATCACGTTTAAGGCCACGGTGTCATAAAACCAGCAAACAGATGTTTTGCATTTTGTAGTTATATAAAAATGCAGGACTTAAGTAATGATTTGAAATTTAATAGACGTTACTGCTCCATCTTTACTCATTGGTCTTATCTTTCTTTAACTCTCAAATCTGGCATGGAATCCAGAGCTGAGCAGCTATTTAGGATGTTTAATTACCATCAATTAATATTCTGATACCCTCTTTGAGGACTGATATACAGCACATGCAAGAAAAGTTCAAACTTTCTGAAGTCATAGAATAGAATCATTAAGGTTGGAAAGGACCTCCATCTACCGCCAATACTGCCCAGTAAATCATGTCCTGGAGTACTACACCTACCCTTTCCTTAAACACCTCCAGAGATGGTGACACTACCACTTCCCTGGGCAACATATTCCTTGAAGCCATCTTTCTGTCCCGCTTTTCTGTTCAAGTGGAGCCAGGTCTTGTACAGAAATGATGTTGCTCAAGATGCTATTTCAAGGGCTTAAGTAAAGTTAAGCTTTTGCCTGGTGTTGCCTTAATGAGATCCCTACAAAACAGTTTACTTACATTAATAAAGGAGAAGTGTATCTGTCAAGGCCATTCACAAATAAAGGAAAAAATATTTGTCAACACATCAGATAAACATCATGAAGACATACCATCAGAAGGTGCAAGTTAACAGTTAGTCCATTCATTAAGGCTACCTCATGTCTTTGAGCACCTGAAATTAAAAAAAAAATATATATATATATATATACTGCTTGAGATTTTATTCACAAACTCAGAGAAACCTTGTGAAGTGTTGAGAAAGTAAAATAAGAAAAACGTTTTCAGTCAATGTTTCTTTAAAGACAGGAAAGTAAACAAATGTTTGAGGTGTCATCACAGAGAAGAAAAAAGATTTCTTGTCTGACTCACTACACCAGACTAGCAAGAAAATATTTCTTTTTCAGGTCAGCCACAGAAAAACAAAAAGCAATGAAATATTTCCATTTCCTGGCAAACCACTAGCAGATTTATTGCCATTAATACCTCAGACAAAAATCAGGTCACAAGCCTATACGTAAAGCAGGATTTCAGACTTATTTTTGTCGTAAGTTTATCTGTAAAACAAGTAAGAAAACATACTGAGACAATCATCTGTCGTAGGTGGCAGCTGTGATATCAACATAAACCTCAACTCTAATTAAAAAAACAAGCCAAAATGGCCTAATGAATATAACAGGCCATTATTAATGTGGCAACTTAACAGGAAGCAGCCATAGCTACATAGCTCTAGGGAAAGGAATAACAGATGCCTTTTGGCCACAGTTAATCACAGACAGAGCTAATGGAGTAACAACTAATTGTTATTACAGAGTATTAAGCAACGAATTCTTAAACCTTTATCAACCACTGGTGAAAGGTTTCAGGCAGGATGAGGGACTCTAAGGCAAAGCACTGTGTTGAGATATGGAGAAAATCAATTCCTATTTCTTTCTGTTTTGCCTGATGTCTGTTGTTGAAAAGCAGTAATTCACCAATGACAAATCAGTGCTTTGAGAGTTCTCTTCAGCTGGAAGGAAGATGGGCTTGTGCACGTTGCTGTAGTCATCACCCATCAGTGGAGTTTGCTGAAGGTGGAAAGAGGCTGAAGACAGGGAGAGATGAAGGCAAACGCAAGCAGGCAGGGAGGGCAGCAGCCACTCTGTTGGAGAAAGAGGAAAGGAAAACACGTTGGGGCAAAAAGAAGAAGGGGAGCTGTGAGAAAAGGAGAGGTATATCCTGTGTTTCTCCTGTCTTGGTCTTAGAGTGTACACAAGGCCCCTAACCAACACAGGAGAGACACTCCCACTATATCCCAAATAGTATGGCTTCCCTGAGCTACAACTACACCAGCCTTGGAAAGAGACATAGCCATGGGCTGAGCTCAATAAAAGGAAACATAGTCAAAGAATACGGAAATCCACGAATAAGAAGAGTTTATTCATAAATCCTTGCCAGGCAGGTCTCAGCTTTTGCCACCACAGGAAAAGCCAAGAACCAGGTTGACTGAGGAATTCAATGGCCTTCTTTGTGTTGCTGAAATCTGTAATTATTGAACAAGATCTGTTGATAGCTGCCAGTGACCCCAAAGGACCTGTTCAGAGGATGAGCCAGGAGGGATAAAAGATGTCCTGACTAATTTCCCTCCTCCAAACATGAGGAATTTGGAGTTTGAGACAAAATACAAGTGAACCTTGCTCTTGAGCAGAAAAAATAAGATTTTTCCTCACTTAAACTGCTCTCCTCTGATTTTCCTTCCTTCTGGTAGCATTGCATCCACAAGCTCCATGCTGCTGGAAGAGGTCACCTTGTGCCTGTTCTACTGCAGATACAAAGACAGCTACTCAGTGATTGCAGCTCAAAACAGTGTTATTTGCAGCCTTAATGTTTCTGTGGAACTCTTGAGGCTGGGAAAAAAAAATAAAATCAAAAACGGTGTTTTCCTCTCTATCTCTGCTCTTTCCAAGAAATCTGTGGTTTTCACAGCAAATTCGGCATAAGCAATCCTTTGCTCGCTGCACCGCTCCCATATCAAACTAATGGTTAATCTGTAGATCACTTTTAGCTGCATGCTAGCATCCCAAATTAAATATGACACTACATTTGTCATGTAAGTCTTGGTCTTCCGTAAATTATATATTTATTAAAAGCTTTCCATTATTGAATTTCATGCCCACAAAACAAACCTCATCCGTGTCATTGGAAAACTGTTATCCCTTATAACCTGCTCTGTTTTCAGAAAACAACCTTTCCGTGATCCAATTAACCTATTACAATATTCAAAGACCCGGCACACAGGAGACAAAATTATGTTTGCCTTCTTTCTTTCCTAACTTTATACCATATCTCCAAGACAGGCTAAAACCTGTATGTTCTGCTTGATAAATCTCCTCTTTAATAAAAGGAAGCAGCATTTGCAAAAGACAACTTCAGAGACAATTATGATTGTGTTAGGCAGACACTGCCATCCTTCTCCTCTCCGTCTGCAGCAGGAGATTGATCCACAGCAGAACAAGTAAAAAGCGTTCTGTGAAATGATTGAAAACAAAGACTAAAGGCTCCCATTTTAAAAGCGGTTTGCTTATTTCAAATACTCCTTATCACTCAAAGTCACTACAAATCTGCTCGGTGTTCAGTCTTCCCTCAACTGAGACCTGCCTGAGCACATCGTGAAGCAGCAGCCACACAGTTAATCTTGTTCCATCGGAAGGTGATCCTCCCAAGGTTGTAATGTTTTAATAAAGTCTGGTAGGAGCAGCTGAGATTACCGGCACCGCGTTATGCTGCTTAGTGTGAGAGTGGAAAAAAGGCTCTGGCCTCCGCTGACCTTGACTCTGCATTTCACAACGTATTTACTACTGTAAGTTTCATTGAACAAGAAAATGGGACCGCATTTAATAAGCAAGATGTTATAGCACTATAAACCATTACATGGGCAGAGATATTTTACAGTCTTCAGCCCATTCCTGAATAAATATTTTTCACTCACTACCACTTAGAGTGAGAACTGACAATTCCTCTTCTTCCATAACATATTAAATATGGAATGAAAACAGCATAAAACCCTGTTTACGTTCTTACATCAGAATCACTAAAAAGAGAAATTCAGAATTCACTCAACTCATACACTGCATCTTGCTGGAAGACAGTACATAATAATAAATAACATTTTAGCATAACACATTTCCTGCATTAATTCTCTATCTTTTTACTGATATAGACAGGTCAATGCCATTTTTATAACGCATCTATTATTTGGAAAATATCAATTTGTTTACCTTCTAAGGACTGCTTCCATAGGTTCTGAGAAATGCTATAAGGATATTATATAAATAAAAACCTGCTGATTTGTGAACGTGCAGATCAGATTTCAGCCTGAAACATATTCCATTTTTTAATTAAATACATCTGAGAAAATTCTGGAGGACAAAATCCTAAATGATAACCTTGACTATACTGCTGAGGAAAACAACAGGACTACCAAAAGCTTCCCACTGAAGTGTTTTAAAACCAAAATAGGTCAACAGTAGGGTGACCTCAGTCATCATAATTTCCATAGAAAACTTTCAAATATATATATATCACACTCTAAAATGAAGCGAGCTGTTGTAATAAGTTCGGAGTAGTTTGGCCCATTTCCCTGTTCTTGCACCCAAAATATTTTTTTTAATTAAACAAATAAAATGCACCGAGCTGGCAGCCTCAACAGAACAGATGGCAAAAGGGGAGAAGACCCCCACCTGACTCCTCGCTTTCTGCGGTGACATTAACCTAAAACTGTGCCAAATCAAAGCTGGCACCTGCAGGAGGTCAGTGCCCAGCCCACACCTGCACCCCACCAGGTGATCAGGAACCCTATTATGGAAACAGATCCATGGCAGACATCCACAGATCTGATGAGTAATGCGGCTTTTGTAGTGCCCTCCAGTTAGTGAAGTTCAAGGTTTACAACTAAAAAGCCCTTTTTATGCATCAAGGTAGTTATGTGACTGGTCATATTCTTCCACCTGCTCACAGCTCCCCAGTTCTACTCCAAAAGAACAAAAGCATCAACTTGCCAGGAAAGACTGGTCAAACTAGAGAAATCTCTAAGTCATCTATGTCCAGCATTTCAACACACTTCCCCTTTATAATCCCACATTTTTATATTCTGTGATAGTTATCAGATACATGTACTGAGCTTGCCCTTGAATGTTGTGAAAGCAAAAAAAAAAAAGCAATTTCTTCACTTCCTCAGGAATACTAGGTACTACAGCAACAAGTTCCAAAACCAAAATGCAGGAAGATAAGAAGAACAGATCTGCATTTTGGTTTTCATTTCATTCTGCAAATGGGATTGCTCCACACAGCACACTGCTGCCCAGCATAGCCTCACCGATATTTATATTATCTTGTCACTTACATCACATATAAGCCAAGTATAAAAATATTTTCCTGCACTTGTTCCACTCCAATAATAGTTTCCAACATTCTACTGATTTGGAAACTTCATAGAGGAGTCAAAGTTGGCACGTGTTCTCTTTATTTGCTTTAGGAATAAAATAAATTTATAAGTACGCTCATCATTAAACATTCTTTAATGTCTCCCTTTCCTGCTGTTCAGAATCCATTAGCTTCGCCTGAAGGAGAAAAACACACCTTTCTCATTGAGCACTTGTCTAGACTTGGAGGAGAAATTACACAAGACAATATCTAGCACATGAATGGTCAACAATAGTCATATTTTATCCTTACAGAAGGCATAAATGAACACATGATAATTTGGTTTAAGTGATCAATATTGACAATTAAGCTCAACAAATAAATTGAAATACTGGATAAATCTTAATAGAATCTCCTAACCTAACCTTGACAGCAGCTGGAAGGATTGGGAAGAAAACAGGTCTGAGACAGACTATGCCAGTAACATCTCTACTCCCCCTTCTGATAGCAACAAATCTTAACAAAATCCCAGTGAAAGGTTATTTCAGCAACAGCACACAGGCCAGAATAAGACACAATAGAGGACATTTGCATTCAGACTCAGACAACTTCCTTCGCAGCTGGCAAACTCACCAGGAAAAGTCTCCAGGGCTACTTTTCAATCTCCAGAATAACCAGCTGCATTTACTGCCCATTGCCCACTGCAGCATTCGGACTCCTCAAGGAGTACAGTAGGGTAATGAGAACTTACAAATAGCAGGTCCTGCCCCAGTTACCTGCTTCATTGACATAAGCAGTTCTCAAATATGAGTCTAGATTTAGTGATGGGGAAAAGAGGAAAAGCAGAAAACGTCTAAGTAGAAATCATTTCTCAAAAGGTAAAGTTCACTGGTTCACTTGTAGGAGGGAGGATCAGAATCTGTAATGCCAAGTGCCCTTTAAAAGGACTTTATGTGTTAGACCAATTGGTTTACGAGGCTCCAAGAAACCCTTTGCTGCAATTAGTTCCATGATATGCATATGCTCGTATATTATTTCCTACATTCATCTCTTAAATCACTTGCAGCCTTAAAATAAAGTGTTACTCCATGTACTAGGCAATCAGAAAAAAACTACTTCAACATGAAAGAATACAAGGAATTAAGTTCTGGTTGCAGAGCTTCAGGGCTTTCCATCTTAAAAGAAATTTGTTTCCATTTCTAGAGAAAGTTTTTCCTGCAGTTCATACCTACCCACCAGTTCAGCCATCAGGTCCACAAGGCATTCGTCCGCCAGTGCCCATGGGCGCTGCCCGTTGAAGTGACCATGAACACCTCTGCAAGGAAAGAGAGGGAAGATATGAAAACACACTGCGCCCTTCGGGTCAGTCCTAAGAAATATACCTGGTTAGGACAATTAGGATCATCTAGTCCAACCATCAGTCCATCACCCCCATACCCACTAACCCTGTCCCTCAGTGCCATATCTACCCTTTTTCTTGAAAAGCTCCAGGGATGGTGACTCCACCACTTCCATGGGCAGTCTGTTCAACTGCTCTTGTCAACCAATTTCTGTCACACAAATCTCCTCTCTGAGCTCATCCTTCTGCATAAAGCTGCCCAAACAGCAGCACGTAAATTGCTTCCTTTCTCCCTGACAGATTATTCTAGATGTGTGTTTAGATGTTTTTGCTTTAACAGAGGGCGTTTTGAAACTTTATTTTGCAAACTGTTCCTGCCTACAGCGGATAACTCCAGCACTATAGATCTGAATGCATCACTACTCCAAAGAGACTTATCTGTTCAGTTCCGGATTAAGTGCCTTTAATTTTTTTATTTTATTTTATTTGCTTCAAATGTGACAGAATTAAACTTTTAAGGAAGCCACCATGCATATAAAAATAAAAAATTGTAAAGTTTCTTAAACATACAGGACGCAGTGTTCAGATTTAAATGCAAATGAAGGCAGAGTGAGAAAAGCAATAATGGTGCTAATCCAGGGGAACATTGCTCTGGGCTTCCATCTCATTCCATCTCACACTGGATGATTTTCACATTTGCAGAGCACCACAGGGTACCTGTGGAGTCAGAAATGCCAGGCTGCATGGGAACCAAGTATAAAGCAGCTTCAAAAAGGGACCGAGACAGTAGGAAACAGAGTAGGAAAAATAAGCCTGAGAAGTTGCGATGAGAAAAAGGAAAAGCAGCACGTAACAAACCTTTTAAAGAGAAACAAGCCTACAATATTCACTTAAAATCAAGAGAATTCTGGCAGATTAAGATGTGACAAAGGAGTGTGTATGAGAGATTGCCAGCCAGCCCTCCATGCTTCACCCTGTTTAGAGGATTGTTTTCACCCATCCACCTTCAACTTTCCTGCCTCAGGCAAAATTTTGTTCCACCTCCCACACAAGTAACCTGGATGTTTTTACAGTCAGATTTTCTGATTAGCTTGTCTCTAACTCACACCTCACAGGAATATTTCCAGAAGAACCACAGGCCTAAGCAAAGAAAATACAAACCGCCACAAAGCATGCAATTTGTTTCCAACATTTTTTGCCTATTCTTTGTGAAACGCCATTTGTTTTTGGCCTCGTTAACGCTTAAATCTATAGCTGAAGAAGGACTCAGGCAATGCTGATCATCTCTTACAGACAAAATACAGTCTCCCTATATTCAACAAGTCTAACTCCATAGAGATTAAGAGGAGGACCTCGCTCCTTAATTTGGATAAGGTCACAGTTCACCAGCTGACTGCTTTTCTCAGTTTTGGAATTACTCTCTGATGAGATCTTGAGATGAGGAAGCGGGCAGTGTGAAATAGCACTCATTTACAAGAACATTTCATAGATGAAGAATAAGGGCAGTAGCTGGGTAAGCGGAGAAACGCTGTTCCTAGCTTCTCCAATCAGGACATAATACAGCTGCTTTCCCTAAAGACAGTGGTATGTGTTTTACAAACAGCAAGACGTTTATAGCCAATTTCCCTTCTTATCCTTAAGTGTAATAAAGCGATCAAGAAAATTTGGCATAATACAGATTGTTTAAAAAAAAAAAAAAAAGAAAAGAAAAACACAAACAGATTTTCAGTGGCTCCCAGCCTGAAGGGATATGTATTTCTGAAAGAGCATAATGAGATAGGAAAAAGAAGCCCTAACCACCTATGGGATTCTCTCTCATTAGCTTTCTCTGATTTTATAGTCATTAGTGTCCTTCTAATGGGAATTTACTGATGAAAACTCTCCCTACCAACATACAAGACCAACAAAAAACTTGGAATAAATTTCCAAGTTCTCATGAAGACAGATATGAGATTTCAGCCATGAGATTATTTTATTTTGAAAAGAAAACACGAAAAAATTGAGTACAGTGAAAGAGGGGAGAACCAGCATTAATTATTATTCATATTATTATGGCACATCTTACAGCTTGCCTTCCTCTTGATGGCCAATATAAATGCCAAGAGACAAAAATTATTGCAGCTAAAATGGTAGTTAAAGGCATATTCTTGGACTACTTTTTTTTTTTATTTTAATCACATGAAACTCTGTAGCCTTTGCTGATGGCACAATACATCCTATTCCACTTAGGTTGTAAAATTCTATGCTCTGCCTCAGAGAATTTATCTCTCTGTATATTATGCCACTCCTCTCTGAGCTCTGGTAGGCGCTGGGGGTAATAATCTTTAAGGACAACTGCAGTGCTTTTGGTGTTCCCTTCAGACATGGGTAACCTAACTTATTTTGCTTCCACAGCACTCTGGATAGCAAGAGAGATTTAAATTGAGGTACCCAAATTAATGGATACAAAACACATCCCATCAAATCATAATGCATCATACAAATAGATCCATTTCTTAAACTACTGAGAGAACTTCTCATTCTGCAAATTAATTTTTAGTCAGTTACTATTTTCTTTTCAATTTGGGAAGAAATCTCAATGCCACATTTTATTTGCTGAGGCCTGGCTGATTTATAAGTCACTAGGGAAACTAAAACACTTTTTTTTTTATATGATCCCAAGGTTCCAAAGGAGGTAACAATAGGGATTTACATTAACTGCCAGCTTCAGGAATCTTCTGCACTCATCCAAATCTTGTTCAAATGGAAATTTCCTCCTAGCTCCTTTGACAAAAATGCTGCAAGCTGCTTAAGGAGGCAATACAGACTCTTAACTTTCATGTTGGCTTTTAGCAAAGAAATAGTCAAAGGAGAGGACATATCCAAGGAAGAAGAACTGTATGGAGTAGTAGATTGAAGGTAAAACTGAAAAAAAAACAAAAACCAAAAGCCAGGGCATTAAAGGAGACATTTACAGTCCTAACTTACAGCGTGCTGAAGTGTACAACGCAGAGATGACTCTTAGAGAACAGCAGAGAAGTGGCTTTGCCCAAACTGCCCTCCTGTTTACAGGGCTGCTATGTCTTGCAGAATGAGTTCAGCACCAAAGACTCCTTTTGATGCACTAAAAACAGCCTTTTGCTACTGCAGGTGCCATATCGTAAAGCCCTCATCAGACTCAGATATTTTTTTCTGTTGTACTCATATCAGAAGGTTGTTACCAGATTGCTTAAATGCTTCGAATTATATATAGTTAATTAGTTTCTACCCTAAGTGTATTAATTCTCAGTTTATATTTACCATACCAGTATGTTATTTCACATGCTGTTCCTTCCACCCTAATGCTTATACCATGACTCATTCAGCAATCCTTTTCTCTTTCAGTCTTCATTTTGCCCAATTAAACAAGCTTAGTCCTCAGACTTCCATATCACAGGCTCTCCCCTCCCTCACCAGCTCCCTGCAAAGCACAACTGACCTACAGCAGACTCCATCCTGATTTAACAACTCCACTTCAATGAGTTACTGCAGAGGGCAAACCTATTTTTACATTTCAGTATGTTTGCATGCAATTATTCTATAAACCTCATTAATTGCATAAACAACTTTGGCAGATGAAGAGGAAAACAAGACACTGTAAAGCATCTTCTGGCCTTCATCCAAACAGGCAAGTCACTGGAACCTTGGTCTTTTAGATTTCAAACAGTGGAGAAGTGGACTCTTGGTGACTCGGCTAAGCATGGAGGAGACAACACTTCATCTCTTTGCCTCCATTCAGGAAACCTCAGATTCAGAAGAAATCAAAACAAGAAAAAAAAAGCTGAAGTCTCAAATGCCCTTATTTTAATCTATGTTAAGTGCATCAGTGGCTTGAATCTGCAGTCTCTATATATTAACACAAAAGAGAGGAAGGAGGAACATGGAAAGAAAATCCCAAACCAGAACAGTTATGTTGGAGTCAGAAAAGTCAGCAAGGAAAGAAAGCAATAATCCCATTTGAACCGTGTGTGTGAGGAAGGCAGTGCCACTGTGATAGGGAACACAATAAAGAAGAAAACACAAGAAAGTCTTTTCCTCTCCAAGTGTTGCGCTAATGAGTTATGGCCATCAGCACCCAGAGCCACAAGCTTCCAATCCCCAGTGGCAGCTCTCAGGTAATTGTCCCTTTCACTCTTGCCACCAGCTAGAAGCAGTGAAAACATTTTAAACAGACAGTGCAGCAGCTATTTGAGATGAGTCCCATGACACAGCAACCAAATTGGTTTATCACGTTTTCTAAGAGACAGAACCTGTATCACTACTGACTTGAAGGATGTTTCTAATTCATACTCCATTTCTTAGTCTTGCTACTTATTTTTATCCAAGCCACAGCCACTAAATTCCACACTGCCAACACGGAAGCCATTGAGCAAGCTTTACCTGCTGCCTTACACTGGATTTTGCTAAGCTGACCTTGGTGACCAGAACAGCAGCACTATTTGTGTTCCATCTCCCTATCCCTTCGCAGCCCCCATCACTTGATCCTCCCTCCTTGTCACCATCATTTTCTTTGTACAGATTGCTCAGTTCAAATTTTGCTTGACCTCACCTTGACTGTCTCAGTTGCCTTAAGTACATCCGCAGCCAGCACCATCTTGGATTTTTTTTTCTTTATAAACTTAATTTATTTAAATCTTTGATGTATTCTGGGTAGTCTGTTTGCCAAAAATACAACTCAGATCCAAACAGCCTTTTTAGGTTTTCTGCCTCTCTTCTGGTGGCTAGAAATCACGTCCAGCCATATTTCCCCCTTGGATACAGCTATTGAAGGGGCTTTTGATCTTCTGGAGAAACATGCTGCCTACACTTTTCTTTCAAAATTTTATAATCGTTGAGGGGGAAGAAAAAAATATATGCTTCACTGTAGCAAAGACAAACATAGGGATGGAAGTGAACCAATAAAAAGGTGCACTGAGGGAGCTGAAATACGTTTGCACTCCCAGCGCATCACTAACAGATAAGAGTGCTATCTGCTTTTTAGTTTTTGAAAGAACTCAGCTGTTTCTCTGATAAAGTACGATAATCATACAGAAATGGACAAGGTTGCAATTTTTTCAAATGACTGCAGAAACTGCAGTGCTGTGCTGAATGAATAACCAGCAGGAAAGAGGGCTTCCCAAAGTTCAATCCCATTCCCATTCATTCTCAACCTTCTTTTCTCTTCTAAGAAAAGAAGTAATAAATAAGAAACAGTAAACCATTTTTATTAGTTCACAGCATCCATCTATTAACAAGGCAAACAGCAGCTACAAACTTTTCACATTTACATCATGCAGCCTCCATCTGCAGCATAAACTTAGGTCAAGAAGAGCTGATATACTCCCAGTAGCACCACTTGTGCTCTGTGCCATTTCAAGGGGAACCAGCCCAACTGCAGCTCCCACGAAGTGAATCACAAGAAGTTAAAATATAAATCAGAAAAATCACAAGTCCTGAAACTGAATCATGCTCATCAGCAAACTGCACTAACCAAGTGAGTTTGTGCACCTTGTGTATAAATTCACGCAGCATTTGGATGGGGATGGTTAAACTGCACAGCCCTTCAGAAGGGCCAAAGCAGAGCCATCATGAACAGCACAGGTTATCACAGCTGAAAGTTTCTCTTTGCCTCTTTTGCCACTCACACCTTTAAAAGAGATTTAAACAGTTCTGGGGAAATGCTGAACATGTTTTACTCCTGTGCTGGGGAGGGTTTAGCACGCTATTCTTCTACTCAAGCATTTCTAAGGCAAGTCCCAAAATAAAGCAGAGTGCTCATCTGAAGCATAGGTTGGTGTTTCACATGGTCTACTCACGTTCGAGCCCACTTGTCCAGTTCCTCGTCCAGGTAAGTTTTAACTTTTTTTGGCTGGAGTCCAAGAGAATTCCCAACAAAGTATATGCAGCTCTCCTCTCCGTTCACCAGGGTCAGGTCAGCTGCAGTGGGAAACCAGAAATAACACGAGTGGGCACAAGGAAGGAATATATCCATGTGCCACCACCCAGATGTGCCTGCATCAGAGTTCCTCACATGCATACAGAGGTGCAACATCCCAGCCTTCCTCCTGCCATACAAATGACCTCTTCTAAGGAGGAGGACAGTACAGCAACGTGCAAGTGGTTATTCCCTCACACTCCTGCAATTTGGGGCCAAGTGCATGTACATCCACTTTGGAACCAATGTGAGTTCAGGCAGAATAATTCCCCAGGTCTCTCAGCTGCATGGAAAACAGCCACCAGCACTGATTTTGTCAGGTGCACAATCAACAGAGAGTGAAAACTGAGCATTTCCCTGACCAGACCATCCACTTATTCCATCGTCAATATATCACTATTCCGAGCTGTGAAACTACTTCAATTGTACACTTAATAGCAGTTAAGACTAGGTAAATTTGTGTCTTTCATTAAGATCTCTCTGCATGATTAAATTGCTATTTAGAAAAAATGTATTCATTTTATAGAATATTATAAGGCAGTCACAAAAGTTCTTGTCTTGTCAGCATATATTGTGGGCTGCACTTCATGTCATCCTCTGGTGAGGAGGAGGAAATATATGTTGACAAATTCTTTCAATGATTAGGAGAAAAGCAAGGCCTGGAAATTTATAAATAATAGCTCTGGTGATGTTCTGAACAATCTAATTACCCCATGTCATCATCTATCAATCCAAACATTGTCTTTTTCTATTATTTCTCACATTAGACATCCTTGGAGGGACAGATGATCTTCTTGTAAGTAATCTGCATGCATCTATACAGGTACTTACAAAACCCTAAGTTCACATTACCTGTATTTTTAGTAAACAAGGGAATACGTTAAGATGCATGCTAGAATTAAATAAGTCGGCATTTCAGTCTGAAAATATTATTTTAGAGCTGTAGAAAAATAGATTAGATGTCTGGAAGAGGTCTCTTACTACCTTTCACACTAACAATTACCAACTTCATTGAACTTCACCAGAAACACATATTTCAGAAGTATAGGCAACTTAGGTAATTTATTCCTCAAAGCTTTAGAAGCTTTTAAAAAGCATAAGTCAGAGAGCAATTTCAGCCTAATCTGTTTTACAGATACTATGTCTGTGTTTCATCCATATTTTAATAGGAATGAAAGCAGAGAGGTATAAATATTATCCATGGTCCTAAATTGGTTCTATTAACAGTTCTCTTCCTATCAAGAAGCACAACAACATGGTCTCATTGGGAACAGCGAGAAGGGTCTTTGCTCAAGAATTCAAGCTCTAAATCTCACTGCTACTCTTTATATTTCAATCAAGCATTAAAACAGGTAAGGAATTACAAACAAGGCAGCTTTTCTTGCATCACAGTCCTCTCTAGATAAAACACCTCTTGGGTTGCCGTTGGAAAGAAGCAGCATTACTTCTTTGACAAAATGTATTCTTCTACTTTTACATCTGTCACTTTTGATATTTATTTTCTGGCATGCTATCGCCTTTATATGAGGCTATACTCTTCCTTTTCACAAAAGGCTGTTTATTTCCTCCTCCCTGGCATCATTAAAAGACTCATTTTGGACCACTGCTGCTTCTCAAACTACTCTAGGGTTTTGTTTACTTCGTTGTTTAGTTTGTCTGGTTTTGAACAGCATATTGCTATGTTCCAAAATTTCCACTGTCATTGTGATATCATTTACAATCAAGTTTAAGACAAGTTATCTTTCACCAAATTACCCTTATTTCTCACAGTACTAGCCCATTTTATTTCTGGTGGAGCTGTGGTTGGCATAAATAATCTATGAAATATTCAAATAAGAAACAAGATCTATTGATGAGATAAAGACTGGTACAAAAAAAATAGATAATTACAGAAATGTGTCCTTAGAACAACATAAGAACAATGATTTACCCAAAGATTTATTGGATACATTATCAGTGATTCTTACATCTACTCGAATTCATGTGGATTGGTCAGACCTACATCATTTTTCTGCATTAGAGATGTATTTCTATACCTTTCAAACTTCAAAAGCAAGTATGTTTTCAGAAATATGCAACCCAAACAAACTGAAATAATATTCTCATGAGCCAGAAAGAATGGATTAAATCTGCTTACAAATTACTTCAATCCTACCCCTTGCTGAAGGATGAAAGATAACCTCTTCCATTTCTTCCTATTTCCCCATGCACACATCCCCAGCAAGCCCTCCAAACAAAGAGCCACATTTAGAAGACTAACGCTACCTTTAACCATCTCTTCAGGGAAATACAGCTTACCACTTTCACTCCAGGACAACTTTTTATTCTCAAGAAAAGCAAATGATGCTCAATTCCTTTATGAGATGACAAAACACGCCACAGCCTTAATCAGACTGACGATTTGGTACCTGAACACAATCCAGTCATTCCTACCTCTCTCCACATGCAAGAAAAAGCATTAAAGAGACTATGCTGCCATCTCAGAGGGGAATGATATGTGAATGTTTCCCTAAATCTTCTCCTATCATCTCTTCTTATTTGCTCACCTGTGCCTTGTCCCTCAGGCTTGCCCATAAAACCTCAGATTTGCCAGGGAGTTAGTCTGCTAGTTGTTTCTACCTGATCGATATAACAAATAAACATTATAGACAGCCGAGACAGTTTGTAAGCTGAAAACAAAATTAAGCTACTATACTGACTTTCTAAATATTTTCACATATGTAATCTTACAGTTGTCTCTTACGGATGTTCTCATCTGCTTCTTCTAAGGCTTCATTTTAAAACCTCATTGTTACGCTTTATGTAAATATATAGAAAAGTATTTGATGGCTAATCCCTGTAATGACATTTATCTTAAGCATGCTATCTAGGATCCGCTTCTGTGCCAAGATAAATGTCATGAGAGATCTCTATGCTGCAGTGTAAATATATATATTTTTTTCCCACTCCCCTACTGTTTTTCAGCAGGGAAGCTGCTTCTAACAGAGACAGGGAAAAAGGGGGGGGGGGGGTAACCTTCAATTTGGGAATACAAAAATGATGGGTTCTCTATGCTGTTCAACTGATACTATCAATAGGCTGCTTAGCTTCACAAAAACACATTCACAATCTCAGGTATATGAATTATAGTAACTTGGGTAAAAAAATCCAAATTTGGTCCAAATATTATGCTAATTGACAAACAAATTACAGTGGGTGTTAGAAAGGAAGCAAAAAATACTGTCACAGAAGTATCTTGTGAGTTGTATGTAGATATTGATACTTCTGTTAATTTGAAGCTGCTGAGGCACTACACTGGAGTTCAACTGCCCCTGAGAGTGAAACCACCACACTGCATTGCCAGCATTCCAGATTGCTAGGTAAGGAGATATTGAAGGAAAACACATTCAAAAAGTGAGCAGAAATTCAATAAATTGACAGTTTTCCATTATGGATCTTTTCCAAAAGTAATCTCATGAGTGGAACTATAATTTCTCAGGTTCCATCAATACTATCCTTTTCAGAAAAATCTGCAGAAATTGTACCTGCTTTTATTAGCAAAAATATTTTGCTAGAAACCAGTATGATTTTTTTCTTTAATTTTTAATAAAAGCTTTCTGCCAAGGAAGAGCATGTTGGAAAGGAGGACCATGCAGAGTCGTAACCATTCTCGCCACCCAAGGTAATACCAGTTGAAAAGACTTGAAGTTTTGTTCCCCATGCATTTGACACTTGAGATGAAAATAAACCCAGATGGGACTTGGGAAGCAGAGCAGAGCCCAAGAGCGCATTGCCTTTGAAGGTAGATGCTCTCACCGGGTTTTCCTGCTCACTCGTGGCCAGACACAACAGCAGTAGCAGCTACAAAACCCACTGGCAGCAGTGCCAAGCACAGCACCAGAGTATCCAAACATGGAAATACTTCGTACTTTCTGTCAGGAGCGCTGATAAGCAGCAAAACTTCCCTCCTAGCTTACCTCTCCTGGCTGGCTGCTTGCACACCAGGTCCTCTCTTAACAACCTGACTAGAATTCCCTCTGTGCCCACATCCAGCCTCCTCAGAACAACCTACCCATCAGGGGCAAGTCAGAAAAAGGCAGAGACTCTTTTGCATGGCTACACTGAAACATGCAGTTATCTGTTTGTAGGCAATTCATGAGGAAAGCAATCCTCAAATAAAGGATTATTAAAGGATAATTCACTATGAATTATTTGCTGAGATCAATTATTTGCTTTAAGGCACAGTCTTCATCCAGCCTCAGGAAGAAAATAATCTCTCACTACAAGCAATAGGGGAGAAATGTGAATATAATATACATACCGTCCCTTTCATTAACTAAAATAATTGTAACTAGACAGATAACACCAAGCTGTATTATACTGAGGAAGTAACTGTGCTGAACTACAAGTTGTAAGCGACATTGCCGTTTCAAACCATTAGCTAGAAAGGCTTCTGCCTATAATTTTCAATCAGTCACTATATTGTTCAAAGCAGCTGACTGACAGCATAAGCACCACGCAGGCACTGTAGCCTCGCATTTTATTCAGGAAGGGAATGAGAGCATAAAGCTTTTGGTGCTAGAATAAGTTGATGGATTGATTTAGCAACACCAGGGACACACTGTGCTCAGATATAACTGCAATTGCTCAATTATCTCATAAGTGACAATGATTTCCAGTGATTTGTGATAAACATATGCAGAAGATAAGAATCCCCCACCCTCCCCCTGCTCTTCCACTGTAATTATAATTCTCACTTGGAGGCAGATCCTTGACTTTCGGAATATAGAAACATTCACGAAGATGCTTTAACTCATCTTCTTCATCTAAGTGAAAAGCAAGTTTCTTGTCTGCTGGGCTGCATCCTAGCCGCAAGGCAGCTTGCTCTATAATGGTTGCTGGTAGCGCAGTAGAAGATGGATCCATTTTCAGGTCATTCAATTTCACCTTAAAATGAGAAGTGCCACAGTTTAACTTCTACAGAATGTATATTCACGAGTGGTTGATAAGCAGCCACCAAAGCTGCAGCATTCAAGGCCCCACATTTTCTTGATTTAAAGCTTTTAAGTAGCAAAAAGTGAATGAATAACAGCAAAATTGATCAATTCAAGTAAATACATAGCAGTGTATTTCTGTTTTTAAGGCTTTTTTTTTCCCCCCAGCTCCATAGATACACTGTTGTTCCCTTCTTAAGCTATATCAGCAGCCTCCCAGTTCTCCCACCAGACCAACAGCAGTTACAAACACTGAAGCATCATCCAGTCTCTGGATCTGAAAACCAGAGGCAGCATTGTTGTTATTACAGTCTGTGCTCCTAAAGATAGCAGGTGCATAGCTACGCTGAAAGTTGTTTCCAGGCTGCAATGCTTAGACTCTCTCAGCTTTTCTTCCTTGCCAAATAGGAGGGGCCCTTTGTGCTAATGTACAGGGGTAGAACAGGATGTGTACAGATGAAAAAGGCATCATAAGATGCTTTCAAAAACAGGAACTTAAAATATTTAAGCCTAGCTACATGAGATATCCTATGGTCTTATCTCCTTTGTTCCAGGAAAGGGACAAAGCCCAAGTTAAGCAGTAAGCACAAGAGTGTAAATTAGTGGGTTTTGTTGTTGCTTTTTTCTTTAAATCAAGTTTTAATGCCAGCCCCTGAACATCAACCAGAAGAGCTTCATCACCACATACAGGAAGGACAATTGTGGGTATTTCAATATAACCCCCTGAATAGAACAACTCCATTAGTGCCAATTAATTCAAACCTCTTTAGGTAAATGGGCATCATATGCCAGCATGATGCCAGTTATCTGGTTTAATCATTTGATTTATGATCAGAATGTTCCTCTCCAGACTTGATACATCATACAGTATCTTTTTTTCCCCCTTCTCAGCAACACAGAGCAGAAAAAAAAACAAGCTTTCATTTAACTGATAATATTCACTTTCTCTAAGGAGCCTTTGGAGATAATCAATTGTTGAACATGGGTTGTTCACACTTCCTCATCATCACCAAACTTATCATCCTTATCCAGCCATCCTAATTACTTTTTAGCTACTTTTTCTAGGAAAGGAAAATTGGAAAAGTGATAGAAAGGTATTTGAGCATCCTTTTTGTCAGTGTTTGCTATGGCTTCTAGGAGGTGAACAGCTACAATGTGATGAGTTTCTGGGTGCAATGCTAAAGGAGCAGCTGACATGGATGGAAACAGTACACACCAACTGATCACCTCCTGAAGACACAGTGGGAACTGCTTCCCAGCTCCTCCACAGCTGTGCAGCAGATCCTGGACCTTGCATTTCCCAGTTCCTCTGCTGTGGTATTGGTAACATCTGCAGTCTTCTATAGCTCAGAAGAGTACTCTGGACCCTCTTGGCATTCATCAGAAAATATTGTTCAGAGATCTTTATTTCCTCCAATAGATGCAAAATATCTAGAAAAGCAAGCTAGGATCACAGACATGGACCGGCCACCACCTGCACCAGCACCTTGTTACTGTGTAAAGACACTGAGGTGAAAGTTTTTCACTTCTCCCACTTACAAAATTAAGAAGGCATGGGCTTAACCAGCACTATTTTCAAGCAATACAGGAGGCGGCACTTGGAAAATAAAACTAGTTCCAAAGACTTATTTCTTTTCTTTGTCATGCTATCTAGGTTCCCCTAATCCTGCAATCATTAGGAAAGAACGTCCAGGACACACAAAAGCAAGATATAACTGTATTTTTTTTTTAATAGAGATTTAGCACACACAAAGGAAGCAAAATCCTTGAAGATGGAAATACCTTCTTCCTTACTTCCTCATTCCAGATAAAAGGGCCACCCAGCAGTCTGTAATCTTCCCTACATCCAGGCTTCCCTTCCCTCTCATTAATGCCTAGATCTGTTTGCTGCTCATGAACACAGCTCCTGAATTAAGACCTCAATGGATGATCCAGCTGAGGCTCTTTTCCTAGCAGAGCAGGTGTACTTGGCAGGGAGCCGAGTATCACGAAACAAGTCCATAGGAGGGGTATTGTAGAGCGTTAGTATTGCCATCCCCACCTTCTCTCCCAGATAAGAAACTACAACAAATAGAGCTTCCATTAGTAAGCTCATGCAGGCAATGCCAGCAAATTCCATGGCAATTTATGACCAGCAGATGGATAAGGGTGTTTGAAGGATAGTTCGTTTTTTTACACACCAGATCCCTCTCATCTGGGCTGCAGATTCTTTGTTTTCCCAACACATAAAGACATGACAGTATCCTTCCATCTGTCTCTCTTCCCCATTTCATTGTAAGGACACAGAGTTATTACAGTAGATTAATAGCTATCATAATCCAGGTCATCCACTGACCTGTGTGGAAAGCCTAAATGGGTTCTGTATCCAATTGAGGCCTGACCCAAAACCCAATGAAGTCAATAGGTGTCTCTTTATTAGAGACAAATTTCTGGGTCAGGCTTCTGGTTCCCTGTCATTGCTGTAGTTTGCTGCATCTGATCAATGAGCTTTGTTTATTATAATTCTTATATTAAATTTTGGCAGCAAATATAATACCCAATGCAAAGATCTAGAAGCTAAAAATGATTAAGTGCTCTGAGGTATCTGATTTAATACAAACATTATGAAATAAGATAAAACTACTAAAATAAAAATCAATCAATCAAAACCCTACTGAGGAATGAAATCCTAGAATCGAACTCTGAGACCAGAATAAGAAAGCACTTTTGTTCTTCAGTTGAGAATTTGGCTTCAGAGAAAACTCCCTTTTTTTAATATACTTTATAGCATTTCCTAATTGCTGTAGAACAGAGTACCATGTAGTTATTTCACAGTAATTTATGAATTATTTTCTACATGCAGATAAAATTTTTTTATCAAAAACAGTACAGCTTTATTCCCACCCAATCATCTTCACTTAACTGAGAACTATAGTCTGCATCCTCTTCAAATTAAAATTAATGCAAAATATTCTTCCCACTTCCCCACATCTCCTTAGCAGGAATTTTTTCATGCGACTTGAACTATAAACAAACAATACCACGAAAAACCTTGCCTCTACCACCTTCTCTGAAGTATAATAAAAACGTCAAGCATTTTCCTCATTTTCTTGAAATTTTCTGGTGCTCTTGGCTTAATGGAAAGAGGACATGAAGTCAGCTTTTTTTTTTTTTTTTTAAACTCTGTTCTTTTGACATCTTCACTACTTCCCCTACCATAAGATTTAATTCTTCTGCAGTTTTTCTTTCTGTTCCCCATACCTTCTTGATGTTCACTAGTTTCTCCCCCCCAAGGAACTCTCTACTTCAGCCCTTACTTCTCCTACCTCTTGGCATAGGCAGGGATTCAGTGTAAAGAACTCACCAGTGAGTGCTGGCAGTATTTAGCTTTCAAAAAGAGCACATGCAACCAAAATTAAGAAAAGTCATTACGTGTTTGATCAGCACAAGAACCAACTCATTTCATCTGCAATTTTTAACCCATAGAAGACAGTGGAAAGACCATAAAAGACAATGGATGACGAAGTCAGGCAAATGACATGGACGTGATTATTTCTCTTTAGTCCTTTATGCATAACTTACTGACTAAACAGAAATAAGCATGAATATTAACAAGCTATCCTATCAAACTCACACACAAAGGTCCATTAGGCTTAATTATAAAAACTCTCTCTCCTATTTTTAGATGCACTTACAGTATTTTTATAGTTCTACTCTGCCTATGTTTGTATTTTGATGCCTTCAATAATAGAACTGTACAGTCCCTCAGCCCCTTTAAATACTCTCTTCGAGCATTCCAAGTTTTTACTCACAGTCTTTCTACCCAAGACAGTGCTGACACGGGCATACAACGAATCCCTACTTAAAAGCTGTGTCAATAGCCTCAGGAGAGAGTTTACTGGAAAAAAATAGCAGGTCCTGCCCTTTCTGCCCTCCAATGGCTGTCCAACAGGTTGCTAAACGTGGCTCAGCCCACAGACCTTTGAGTTATTCAGGTGACCCTGCGAGTGAACTCTGAGTATTGGGGCTATGCACTGAAGTAAGTATGCAAGTTAACAAAACAGGTCCGTGTGTCAAAATACACCCACTGAGAGCACCAATGGCACTGTGGATTGCAGCTGTTTGAAACAAAGAAAACCTACAGCTGTGTGCAGTGCATAAGAGACGATCCTCCCTCCCATCTTTACACAAAGAAAATTGCTTTCGTGAATACAGAACTGCAGAAGGCAACTCCTAAAATACACAGCCCAAAGCAACGCACGGTAGATTATTTCAGGTTAAATACACTTCAGTGAATCTGTTTACATCACAGGAATGCAGAGGGGGAAAAGAAGTCTAAATGTTCACAGCATACCCAGCAACAGACAACAGCAAACACAACGTGTAATTAAATAAGCTACAGAACAGAGTGTCACAGCTGCAGCGAGGGAATGTGACAGAGGGATTAGAATAAACTCAGTTACTTAGAGCAATTTAGGCACACATTGACCTCAACATCGAGAAGTGACTCGGTGTTACAAGTAATTTCACATGTAAAGCTCATCTTTCCCCCTCCACAGAGAAGTGACATTACCCTGCGATTGGCAGCCGTTCCTGGGAGAGGATGAGGAAACCCTTGTGCAAATGCACGAGTCGTGTTAGGAAAGAGCCGTAGTCACGTGTCTGCTCTGTCAGACTCTGACCTGAGCAGAGGCTGAGCACGTGACGCCCCCAGAGTTAACCGAAAGCAAGGGTTTGTGTGTATATGTGCATATATAAGTCTGTATATTGCTCTTCTTTATCACCGTTGCAAAATTTAGATCTCTGATTCAGATCTTTCTCCCATAGAGGCACAAGAATGGGTCCACAAGCAACCATAATGAAAGTGGTCTTAAACTAAGCTATTTCACTTTAGGGAAGGAGGAGATTGATATGTAACAGCCAGGAGTCAGTAAAGTGTACAAGAACATGGCAGGGCGAGCAAGGGGAATTTACATGGAGTGTGGATTTGGCAATGTGGGAAACAGAAGAATCAGAGGTGAAAGAGTTTATACCCTTCTTTGCTCTCCTGTAATGACCACCTCAAGCTACCTTACGTATTCCTATTTCAGCTCAAGTCCCACTGCTTGCACTAGAGCTACATCCATTCCCACATGTAGCTAGAGCACAGTCACTTCAAGGCAACCAAGAATTTTTATTTTTGCCTCATTCAGCACCAAAAAGTTAAAAAAAAAAAATCAACAGTGAGGAAAGATAGAGGAGTCAGAGTTGTATCTTAAATTTACATTTAGTCCACAACTCCAGTATGGTCTTGTGTGCACATGAGCCTGTGCTAATGCTGGTTTATTATCTGGGTTTCCATTTTCAGTAAACACCACTGTATTTGACACTGCTGAACTAAAACACATCATCTCATCTCATAAAAAAAAAAAAAAAAGAGACACTCAGTATAGACCCAAAATAAAGCTAATTTTGAGCCATCAGTTCTTATACTTGCTTTATATTGTCAAATGAATTTTTGGATTCACCGCTACTTGTCTTGCTTTGTCTCTTATCAAGACCCTTGTACTGCTGCTCAAGTTTGTACCACCAGGAATTTAGGCCAAAAGAAAAGCAGGATGCAGGGACACTCCAGCTACTGAAGTAATAGAATAAACATCATTCAGCCCAGCATAGTATTTATGTCTCATTTGGTTGGCCATTTAGATCACAACAAGCTAAAACACAATGCAACTTTTCAGCATGTCCCTGGAAATAAAGAGACAAGAACAACAGACTGCAAGCTTTCTTACTGCTTTTTCCTTTGAAAATGGCATTTTGAGTTTTATCCATGATTGTCAGTGACAGCACAAAAACAGCCATGCTAGCAGAGGCCAACTATGTTTTGGTGGACTTTCATGGTAGTAAGAATATTGATTCCCTCTTCCTGGCTATTCTTCTCTACTCTTTAGATGTGATGAAAGAAAAACAATGACAAAAACCTTTGCCCTAAAATTCAAGGCTAAAGAAATCAGCAAATCTGTCAACTTTAAAAAAAAGTTTGAGAACTAACCCATTGATCTGTCTTCCCACCCCCTCGCCTTATGACGCTGTCAAGTAACCAGAGGACAAGAGATGAAATCACCTTGAACTGTAGTAAGAGCAATGTGCAGATCCGTGTCACTGTTACAGAGAGTCAATTCTCTAACAGGTGAGTTTAAACAGAAGAGGAGAACAGTCTTAACTGCAGAGAGAGACTGCATGAGATAGAATTTCAGTGTGCTAGGAGAGAAGGAAGAAATGACATGACAGGAGGGAGATGCCTCAACCCCAGTCTCTCAAAGGAGCTATTAGGGGATCAACAAAAAGGCTCATTCTGAGGTGCTCAACCACAGTAAGATGCACAATGCCAGACAAGTCCATGAGCATGCTGATACTGCTTCATCTCATCTTTCACACTAAGCTTTTGCAGTATCCACCTGTTATTCACCCATAGCATCACTGGAATACACTCAAGGTCTTATAATGGGAGCCTTGTTCCTGGACTGAAGAAACTATATAATTTTCTCCACATAAACTTTTACATAAAATTCATTTGTTACCCTAAGGAAACTTACGCTTTATTCTTAAGGCATGCAGCAGCAAATAAGTAAAGGTGTTCTGAAGCTCACTTATCTCGTGATGGATGGCCTCCTAGGACACCTGGCCCATCAGGTCAGCAAGCCTGCAGCACTCTTGCTATCAAGAAGATAAAGAGAATCCTTTTCTAGTTTATTTTAACAGAAAAAGGCTTGTCTTACCCAGGACAAGACAACCTGGAAGGCCCTTGAACAGAAACACACCTCAGTTTCTACAGTCAAAAAAGGAGCAGTAGGGCAAGGACAGCAGCCCGTACTGCATTACTCAGCACACAGCTACTGAGTAAAACCAAGACTGCCAGTATAAGACAAGTCCCACAGCTTTTTTCTAAAGCGTGCCATCTGCCCATCTTACCTTTATGATGACATGTGCAATTCACCTCAGACCTAATAGCAATAGCTACATAAACAACAACAAAAATAAATTAATAAATATACACACCTTTAGTCTTATATCTACCCAGCTTGATGTACCAGCTCCCTTTTTTTTTGTCAAAGGGTTTTTGCTATTCCTCCACCTACACACCTGCTCTGCCCAAAAAGCTCATGCTGCAGCTGAGGTCGCATTTGTACCCTGCTTGATTAGGATATCCTACAGCTGCTGTCACTCACCTTGTCGTCCCTCCCAGGCCATAACAGCTGTGTTTTGTTTCTTTAAGTGAGCACATGCACTTGGCCTGCTTGAGTGATGTTGATGTGGGGTCTGGCTAACACTAAAAAAAAAAAAAGCTCTCCCTGTCCATGTTAGTTTGCCTTACAGAGAGTTGACCCTAAAACTGTGGATTTTGTATTTTACTCTTTCTCACAGAAGAGTTAATGGTGAAATTCTTAATTATTGGCTGCGTTTTGGGTAGCTAAAGTGAGCTTCTGAAATCTTCATTTCACATATTTCCTTTTCAATTGGACTGTTAGGCACATCTCCAAAAATGTATACAGATTTTTTTCCTTACTTGCTCCCAATATTGTTTTCCTTCACGCTGAATATCAATTATCATTTTCATTTCTTTCTGAGTCTTTATTCTTTCTAAGAAATTATCCTTTAAAGTCTATCTTTAAAGTGGAGTCTCAGTGAAAAATAAATGAATATAAATAAGAAATTATTTACTTTTCTGCAATAACATTTAGAGAACAATATACCACCACTATGCTAGTAATGGTAATAGTTAGAGGAGGACAATAAGGGAATTGGGGTCAAGTGATTTCCACACAAAGAAAAACAAAAACAGTAACTCCCCCTGGCTTAGATAATTCCATGGTAGCTGCAACAGCAAGGAAATATATTTTGAATAGATGAATCTTCCACAGATCTCTCCAAGTCAGCTGCTGCTAATAAAAGACTTCTGTACTGCTGATGCCTTCATCACATTTCCAGGCAGAATGCACATACACAGATGTTTTCAAACCCTCTTGCTATAAGGAAGTGTTTATCACTGTCTATCTTAAAGAAGTTTTGCAAGAGATAAGCACTCTGCTCCCCCCCTCCCCCCGCCTCTGGTCAAATATTTGTTGCTAATGTTTGCTTTGGGCAGCATGGATTTTCAAAGTCATTTCTACCAAAGGCAGAGGCAGGAAGGGGCTGCAATTGGTCCTTCCTAAGGGTCATCACCATGGCAGAAAGGGGCATTTGAGAGACCTGAAAGGAAAACAAGGCACCTGGCACCCATTTTTCTTATGGCAGCAGCTTGGTATGTTTTGTGTAACCCCCTTAAAAATAAAAGTCAGTGCTTTGGGGATAGGGATTTACAGTGCTCCCAGCCACCCTTTCTCCAGGGTCCTCTCCAAGGCAGGTAGAGGTGTCTGTATCAGACAGAGCCTCCAAGCATGGGTGGATCTGCAGCTCCCCGCCCACCAAATGACCAGCTGTGTGTCTGGACACAACAGGACAACTGCCAACTTTTTCATCTACTCGCAGCACATTTCCTGCCTGAGGTCAAAGAGCTTCTGAGAAGAAGGAAACCAGAGTTCAACTACAGGCCAGATACAACAGAATAACAACAACGAGACTTGATTGTCAGGCATTCTATAATAGCAGAGCTGTCATTTTTTTTAAATGTTTGTGTACCATGTCTTTATGATGCTCTTCATACCACTACAGGTTGACTAATCGCCAAGGACATTAATTTAACTGAGCTAGACAAACGACACTGCTGCAGTTCCCTCCTCCTCTGCCCCCTGTTTGCAGCTTCATAAAAGTGAATGTACTTCACACTTTCGATTTTATTTTTAAGCTCTTGCAGCAGTTACCATCTGGAGTAAGATTTGGGGTGGGGAAGAGAAGACAGGTCAGAAAATAACAAGCTGAAATGTGCGAAGAAAACAAATGCCACATAGTGTGGTGCTGATGAACCAGAAGCACCCAGCAGACCTGAGCACTCCAATAGCTGGAGCTGCAAAGCTGACTGTGCCTGATTGTATCAATGGGCTGCTTTTCAGAACGGCCTCGGAGCAGCAGGGAAAGCAGTAGTAAAGGGTAGTGGCAGGCAGCAAGGTGGGGTGTGGCACCTTGGGGATGCCACAACAGCAGGTAGTGGCTTGGGAAGGGGATGCATGCCTGCATATTCTTCAGTGAGAATCTCATTCTGCAACTTTTGATCAAATGTATTTAGCAAGCCCAGCAGGTACAATGGATATCACAGGTCAGAGCCAAACTTAGGCTAGAAGAGCAAAGATACGTGCTTATAGTACTAGAATAGAATCATAGAGTCATTATGGTTGGCAAAGACCATGAAGATCCCCAAGTCCAACCCCAGCCCATCCCCACCATGCCCACTGACCATGTCCCTCAGTGCCACATCTCCACAGCTCTGGAACACCTCCAGGGATGGTTACTCCACCACCCCCCTGGGCAGCCTGTTCCAGTGCATCACTGCTCTTTCTGACACAAATTTTTCCCTAATACCCAACCTCCCCTGGTGCAACTTAAAGCTGTTACTTCTTGTCCTATCACTGTTACCTGGGAGCAGAGGCTGACCCCCACCCCTCTACAACCCACTTTCAGAACCTCCTTTTTCATGTCTCCGAGTGTCCTTTCTGCATCCACATGCTCCCTCTTTCCCTCCCTGTCCCCACTTTTGAGCCTCTCAGCCCTCCCTGACTGCTGCAGATTTAATCCTCCTTTGATTCCCTAATAAAATGCTTATAAAGCAAATCAGACCACAAACTGGCCAAGGTCTGGATGAAGCTGTGCCAATAGCTGACTTCCTACCGATATTTATAATCCCCAGCTCACCCCTTGCTTGAACCTCGGGGTGCAGGCAATGACTCAGCAGTCGCAGGGCTCATATTAGTATTCTCAGGGCATATCCAGAGCATTTTAAACCGGCTGCCTCCCCTGTGCAGTGATCAGACCTATCAGTCTGTGGTGAATTGCTCTGAGGAAGGTTACAGGTCTCCATAGGGACCGCTCATGATCTTTGAAAAGTGCATTTCCCTCTAGCAAGTCATAAATGCTCAGGAGAATTGCTAAAGATCACTCAAAATATATTATTGAGTACTTTGATGCCTCGCTCTCATTCGGCGTTATCATATACTTTAAGTATATTAAAAGGTTCCCTAAATACCAAGTCCATTTGTGTGGAATAGAATTTACTCTTTCCAAAGCCAAAAGAAAATAACTTTGGATCATTACAGGATGTGTAACACTTTTTCTGCAATTCTGCAGAATGGATTATAAACTTGACAGTGTTGTGTTGTGAGTTTTTTATCCTTCCCCGCCTCCGACGACTGTTGTGATAGACTTTAGTTAACTTCTTTGGATTGTTTTTTCCTTGCTAACAGTCCCCAGTCAAAATGAAAAATAAGAACCTTCTGGATCGTGTCTTGATAAGGTCAGATTGTAGAATTTTTCTTTCCAGCAATTTAGCCAGGCTTTCTCCTTCCAGAATACATTTACTTGGTAATAAACATCTCCAGACAGCCGGGCTGTACAGACTGGAAACAATTAAACCAAAATTGGGGAAAGCAGCACATGAATAAAGTATTTTGCTTTAATGAAATTGGACTGAAAAATTCAGGAGCAAAGGAAGTAAAAGCATTTTCAAATTGTATTAATTAGACATATTTGTAAAAATCTGTGCTTATGCAAGTACCTTATCCATTTTTTCATATCAAGCTACGCAGAAAACAGGCAGGGTAATTGCAAACCTGCCACTGTAATGATGTGGTCAGACACCAGGCACACACCAACATTTGGGTACATAACTTAATATCTAGAAGAAAAAAGAGGAAGTTAAGCCCATTTTCTCAAGCTGTATAACATGCAACCTGTCAAAAACAGGTTAATAAGGTTTTTTTTCTTGCTAAAGTGGAAAGAGTTTAAAAAACAGCTTGTTCCAGAAATGAGGTAACAACTTATTCTTAGAAGGAGCCTCATCTCTCAATTAGTAAAACAATTAAGTAAATGTGCTCAGCTCTCCACTTGCTGAAGATCCAGCTAAAATCTGTGTGAAACAACACAGTTTTTTTCTATTATCACAGCTATTTCACCAGATCCTAAATTCTATAGTTTTCCAATTTCTGCATAAATGCCTTTACCACTTAGACATAACATCATTCTAAATCTATCACTTGTTTACTTACAGGAAGAGAAGAAAAAGCACCTGTGCTATTATTTTTAATTAAGTTATCCTCCTACACTTCCTCTGTCCAACATCCTCCAATACTTTTTATATAATTCTAAAATAATTTAGAATTGAATAAATTATGCATCATGGTTGTGACATCTCTCAGTGTAGATTTCTCAGGAGACCCACAACTTGTACAAAACTAAACTTGGTTTTATAAAGCACTATTTCAATTTGGAAAGTTCACAGCATTTTCAAGAGGAATTAATGAACGTGGCTAATAGCTGGATCTGAGTTATAAGGCATTAGTAGGACACAATCATGAAGAAAGGCGATATATAACCTTTAGAGGGGACAATTAGAGATCAATTATTAGAGCTATAGAAGAACATTCGAAAGCAACTTCTTCATTAATCACAGATTACCTCAAATTAGAATGTTTAATTATTTGCCAAGGTGCTTTTGTACATTCTTTTGTGCACAAAAAGAAAAAAAAAAAAGGAAGACAGAGGCTTTTGGCAAATTGCTCACTTCTGGATCATTTCATCTGAACATGGTTTTAAAGATAAAGTACAAAATATTTTAAAGAACGTATAGCACAGCCAAAGTAACAGAACTCAGAAAATGACATTGAAGGTGCTGCAGCTGCTGGGTTTTATTATGCCAAGCCTGGTGGGGATTGTTAACTATTCGGGTGTGTGGCTACACTGAAAAAAATGTTTTAGTATCAGTGGCAAGAAAGGAAAATGTGTGAATATCCTACACGCTGTCATGATTTGTGGCAGAATGCTGGGATATAATGCAAGTTTTAGGTCAAACTTGTAGCATCTGAGAAAATATCCCAGAACCAGGAGGAGGTATCAGGAACAGGCACAGAAAGGGAGGTGGCAGGTTGGAAATGGCTTTTGTATATTTTCTATAGGAGATGCTGGGGTGGGTGATCCTCACTGATAACAGAAAGTAAAATGTCACAGATATAGAAAAACCTGTGGGGATACTCTTGGGTGGTCTAGAACTTATCTTCTTGGAGACAGGAGTTTAGAGTCCCACAGCTCTGTTGGCAATGTTAGCAGCACAAAGCAAAGGATTTTACCCTTTCTGCACCAAATTATGATATGAGAAGGATGCCATGTGTACTTTCACCCTTTTATTTAATCTTTTCATGTTTTTTTTATGCTTTGAATTCTGACATTCTGCCAAACGTGAGGTATGATGATGGATGGCTATTTATGCTGTGCACTGTTTGCTGCAATTTAAGTCAGTTCTGGAAAAAAACTTGGTCTGTTTTTTCCTATATTCTGGGGGAAAAGTTATTTTCACACTTCACACGGTACTCTTAAATGTTTTAGTTCATACTGGTGTGAGTCCGTAGCAATATGAGGTTCTGTTTACATTTACTCAAATATTCCACTAATAATGGTATCTGACATAATAATTAAACAGACATTACCAGAGACCATAATCAGAAGACATGTCTAGGGCAATGTAATGCAAACAAACACGAACATTCAAAGTCATAACCAGGTCTGAGGAAGGAGGACAGTGTCCATGGAATATCTCACACCTTATTGATTCCTGGCTGCCTTGTCTGCCCTTAGAATCAGCCACTAATTGCCTTGGTGAGAGCAGATATCTGGATGCTCAAGGTCAGTGTCACTCAACCAACCATGCCAAACTCTGCTCCTTTTGTTAATTATTTATGCCTCCTCGCAGCACAAGTCACACACACCTTGGTGCCCTGCACTTTACTCGCCATTCCATGCTGCTTTATAGGTAAGATACATCTCTCAGGTTGAAGAAAGGAGCTAAAAGGTTGCCGTTCCCCACTCATTTTAAGTTGGTGCAAGGCTTGGCTGCTGCTGACAGGTCTGATCACTATATAAAGTGTGCATTAATGTTCCCTACTTTTTTTGCTAACACTAGCACTTCTATAACCAAATCATGAGCTAGAGCCATATATACTGAATAGCTGGATTAATTTTCCTCCATATATCTGCACAGGTGCTAGAACTCATGTGGGGAAAATAGTAAGAATAAATAGCTGGTCCAAACTAGGGTCGTCCAGACTTCGGTTCTCAGTGGCATTGTAGCCTAAATCAACTCCTATACCAACTAGGGAGGTGGCTACTGTGTTATGCATCTCCATTTCCTGAAGGTGCAGTTTAACAACATGCCACTAAGGCATTCATAAATATCTGGACCAGCAAAGAGCAAGTTAATCATGGTAAGATGTCCACATATTTGAAAGCAGTTAAACAAGCAAGTTCATTTTCTCAAGCAATAAATTCATATGTTTGTAAACTAGAAAAGCAAAATCCCAGGGTGCTTCATGGGTCACAGCTCCACGAAAGGAGCCACAAGCGATGAGACAAATTTAAGGCACACACCATCCTAGATATTTTCTAGTGGCAAATAAAATCTCACATATAACATAGGGAGATCTCAATAATATTGTATAGACTAAATGCTTACAGATGAAAACAAACAAACATTGAGCTGAATTATGTGGCAGTCTCTCTGAAATCTGAAAGAGGGTTTGACAGTAGGTATCACTCAGCTCCCTGATACAGACTTATCATTTGTGGCAGAAGAGCCACCTCATAGAGCTGCCCTTTGACTTCAGCCAGAGGATGAGCACGAACTGGGAGATCCGCTCTCAAGATTTCCGCTATTTTATCCATGTGGGAAAATGATTTGTCTCAGGTTTTAAGAAAGTATACGATTTACTTTTAAATTACAAAAAAGTACACCAATTCTACCATCTGTTGGCATGAAAATTGCTTATTGATTTGAAGAAAATACTAGCAATATTTTACATAAATCTGCTGTGATAAAACTAGAGTTTATAGCGCTGAAGACTTTTGTGAGGAGTCATTAAAGGAAGGAAATGAGTTTTATGATACAAAAGGATAAAATAGGTTTTTAAAATGTTTCGCAAAAAAATTAAATGCAGAAGTTTATTTTTTCAATAAATCTATTCCTTCTTAAGAAATACAAATATATATATATACATATATACATATTGTTTCTTCTAGCTCATTTTAATTCATTCTAAATTCATGTTACCTGTATAGAAATGCAGATTTTTTCTGCAGAAAGCAAAATCATTTGTAGGAATGAAATGTGTCAAACAAAATTACTCTAAGAAACAATTCAAGTATAAACAGGAATACCATGTCTGCGCTGCTGTGTATCAGTGGTAGTTCCAAGTCTGTTCAATCACTTCAATCATAGAGCCATCGAATAACCCAAGTTGGAAGGGACCCAATAAGGATCATTGGGTCCAATCCCTAACCCCACACAGCACCACCTAAAAATCAGACCATGCTACTGAGAACACTGTCCAAATGCTCCCTGAGCACCAGCAGGTTGGGGCAGTGCTCAATGCTGTGGACAGCTGTTCCATGCCATCTCCCTCTGATGTAGGACCTCTCCCTAACCCCCACCTGATCCTCCCTCACACAGCTCCATGCCGTTCCCTCGGGCCCTATCACTGTCACCAGAGAGCAGAGCTTGGCACTGCCCATCTGCTCCTTATGAGGTGCTGTAGGCCTCCACGAGGCCTCCAAGGGAGCTTCTTGCCTCTTTGTTAATCCTGGTTTATCGCACATGATCCTGCAGTGCCAAAAGCATGTCCGACACAAAGCAGAGATAGGAATCTGCAGATGTTTGGGCTCCTGAGGCCAACTTGTGTCTCCCTTCTGGCTCAGGTGCTTGTGTCTTCTCACCCTGCACATCTAAAGGGCAGGATTACCTGGGATTGACCTTGTCTGTAAAAGGGAATCCAGAGAATAAACACTGTCAAACAGAATTATTGTCTTAGTTGCCATGCTTCTACTCAGTTTAAGAGAAAGACACTGTTCTGCATGTAGTTAAATCCTCTTTTGCACAACAAAGATGAACTGGGCTTGGAGGGCCCCCTACACACATACACAAAAGAACTATACAAACCCCTTCTCCTGTCTTGTTTTTTATCTCAGAAATGTGATTTCCTAATCTTATTTTAATGAAGCAAAAGCATAACATGCTTTCCACCACCATAAGCTGAATAAATTTGCACCAGTCAGAGAATTTGAGAACTGAATGACAGAGCGCATAAAAA
Source organism: Pavo muticus (assembly GCA_016647715.1). Taxonomy (NCBI): domain Eukaryota; kingdom Metazoa; phylum Chordata; class Aves; order Galliformes; family Phasianidae; genus Pavo; species Pavo muticus. The sequence continues at coordinate 3,773,698 of JACDJE010000036.1, read as the reverse complement.
TTATATTACCTGACAGTGGCACCAGCAGCACTTTTCTGACAGAAAGCAAGTTTCACTTGACTTTGGAGAAAAACGATCCCAACAACTTCTAATCTAAGGGCTCATCCCCATATACATTTCCATGTGCTTTACATGCCGGATAGCTCTTCACCTTCCTTCTCCCATAATGTGGAAAAAAAATGAGGCCATGAATTCAATCAGTTAAATTAGAGGTAAACCTTTTGCAGTTGGGTCCATCTTTTCGTTATGGATGTTCAGAGTCTGATAGAAAAGGATCCCAATACTTTCCTGAGACTACTATGAGCTTTTACAAATATAATAATAATAAATAATTGCATCAACACAGGTGCTGGAGCTCTGGCCAACATTTTCAGTTGTCCCAATCTGTTAGATAATATCAACCCCCCTTTAAAATTAAAATATTCACCTGAAGCAAATTCTCAACTCTTTTCCATTGCGAAAATAAATAAATAAATAAAAAATCCTAATTTAGCTATTTGAAAATTTGTTGCACACAAGGTGGGGTATTTCTGCTCTGCGTTAAGTGAACATTCTTCCTCTGCACTCTGTTTGAAATGCCCGAAACCAGGGCTTATCACAGAACTGCTTGATCATAGCTTTACAAAAGACAACACCGTAATTTTGATGTTTCTGAGGCAGATTGGAAAAGCATGTCACCACAGGTCATTGCAAATTTTTATTAGCCAATATCTAATTTTGCTCTGTATCCCTCATAAAATATTACTATTTTCAAGTCTCTCTGAGCAGTGCTGAGATGCAGTGTCTGCAGCTAAGGGGCAGCCCTCCCAGCCAAGCTCTCAGCTTCACTGCAGGCTTCTTCTACAGTTCCTGCAGTACAAAAGGATAATAAATGCCACTGATAAAACCTCTCAGAAGTCTTCCCACTACAGGGGGAAAAGTCTTAGGCATTTCACTACTGGAGTTATAACCTTCCTGCCCCAGAATGTTATGTTTATGGACAATAAAAAGAAAAATGAAAAATATGCATAGCTAAATATCCTCAGTGCCATGGCAAGCACTACTCATGAAAGAGCTGAAAACGATGAGAGCTACAGCAACATCATTTGTGGCTGAGTTGGGGTGAAGCAGCTGCTGAGCATGGGACATCACAGAGATATGAAGCCATGTTGTCCTCTCCTTTGTTTTTATGTGGATGGATAGTGATAGGACAAGGAGGAATGGTTTTAAACTAAGGCAGGGGAGGCTTAGGTTAGATATTAGGAGGAAGTTTTTCATACATAGGGTGGTGAAGCACTGGAACAGGTTGCCCAGGGAGGCTGTGGATGCCCCATCCCTGAGGCATTCAAGGCCAGGCTGGATGTGGCTCTGGGCAGCCTGGTCTGGTGGTTGGCGACCCTGCACATAGCAGGGGGGTTGAAACTAGATGATCATTGTGGTCCTTTTCAACCCAGGCCATTCTATGATTCTGTGATTCTCATGCACATGTCGGCTTCTAGAGGGTCCTCCATCAGGAACCTGCAGTGGTTCCATGCACAGGGTAATTGCAACATAGGGTCCATATATTAGACTTGAATAAAAATGCTAGTGCTAATTAAGGAGCAATTGATAATTAAGGAGAATGATCGTGATGAGAACAGCTGTGTGTTCAGAAAACTAAGGGTTTTATTTCCAAATCAGTTCTTTAACACCAAGCCTCAGTAAGAAGTGATGTTCAGATGTTAGATTAATTAACAGTGTGTTGTGAAAAATTACATACACTTTTTCCTCTGTCTTTAGAAGGACAAATGTGATTAGCAGAGAACACATCCACCTGCATAAGAACATTTTCTGATTATTCATGTGGCCATAAATGACCTCTGGCAGCTCATAACATGGTGAAAACTGAAGATGAACAGTATACGCCACTGGGAAAATAATGCAAATCCTTCCCCATTTCCCATGATATGATTTTTTTTGCTTTGTTATTAAAGAGAAATTAAATTGAGCACACAGTTTTATAACTGGTTTAAGATCCTCTCTCATCTTGGCTGCATGCACCCAGCCCCTCTCCTGTACCAGCACTGATATTCACTTGGATGATTTTTTTTTTTCCTTTTCTCTCTCCTTATTTTTTTTATGTGGGAGAAGAGTAGAGGTTAGACAGACAGAACTGGGGATGAAGGGAAGATATACTCTATGTTAATATAGACTTAGACCTGTTCAAACTAGCTGCAAAGTTGAAGCCCGATCCATCTGCATCTGAGGTAGCATATACATCCATATTACAGGGACATATAGGCAGTGCAATTAGGACTTGTGCAATCTTTCATGTTATGTTTGTAACTATTAACTGCAGTGCAGACATCACACAATATAATAAAACAAATTGGTTCTCTCTGAAAGTGGGAGAGGCAAACTTGTTAGATAAGATGAAAGTCTTTGCATTTCACTCAAAACAAGTCTTACAGCTTAGTCATAAACACCTCAAAGTCTTGTTTTCTAATGGAAACACCATATAAGTTAATATATAGCACTTATGGCTGGCACATGCAGCACTCGAAAATCCCATGTGTCCTCCCTATGGCAAGCTTATGACTGGAAGATGCAACGTTAATTTTTCAGTAGAGTTTTCCTGCAGGATCCAAGTTCAAATGAGCCTTAGCTGAGAATTAAGTTAGTCACTAACTCAGTTTATTATGGCAAGCACAAAATAAATTGTGTTACACAAGTATTGCCACCAAATTATGGTAGATAGTTCTGAGGTAGCAATGTAAAATATCAATGAACTTTTCAGCGTACTGATGTTGATGAGTGGCTATTTCACAATTTGTTTTGTCCAAGAAGCAGATTTGTCCTATTTGCAGATGGAAATATTAAATTTCCCCCATCCTTTTTTTTTCATTGAAGTATATCCTTTTACTCCTATTCAGTTTCACCACAATTATGCTACACTGAGATAAGTTTTAACAAGTTAGCAGCCATTTAGAGAAAGAGAACACCAAAAAATCTAGGCTATTATTAAAGTAACATTAGATGCTTTAATAATCATTTTTGATCAGGTTACACTTGTTATAAATAAAATCAGATGCCAGAATAACCTTTAATTAAAAATAGCAAAATCACAGTCAGCAAGAAAATTAGATGTCTTACCAAACTTTGTATTACAACTTTTAAATTCCCTGCAAAGGTTTTACTGGAAGTGATGCTTAACCTTTATATGTCATGATCTTGGAATGGCAAGGTCTACGCTTCTATGGCCAGGCCAATTACCTTCAATTAAGCAATAAATGTGCAAAGCTTGTTCGGCCAGTACAAATTCCTTAGCTTTATTCTATACTCTTAAAGATACACCAGGAGTTAAAAAACAGAATCACCTTCCAGGAAGACTTTAATGAAACACTCTTGTATGTAACTTCACCTTTTAATATCTTTCATTTAGATAAGCTTTTACAGCAGCCTTAAAGAATAAAACTGCTTGGCTATCCTAATTTAAAATAGAAGGCACATTGCCCTGGTGCCTTACAGGGATGTCTTAACTATCCACCATGTATATTTCTTCTGGACAATGACCATATAAAAGATTAACACGTTGAGTGTGTTCATTGTAAAACACAAAATTTATCGGTGCAGTTCATTTTTTTTAAATTTACTATAAAAGATTACAATCCCCTACCCTGCAGGAACAATGGCAATATATCTGCAACACGGCTTACTCACATGGTTCTTTTGCTATGGAAGAGATGTATGAAATACATCTAACTTGGACACACACTGAGATTTATTAGAGGTGCATCAAAACTATTATTTAATTTTTCTCAGAAGTAACATATTCTACTGAAGTGCTTTTATTAGATAAAAGACCTTGATTACAAAGGTATGAAGTGGTGGCTGCACAAACTATTCTTACATTACCGGTGCTCAACCGGAAAGATCAAAATAGGTAGGAGAAAAGTGACATATACTGCTCTCTGGGAGTTTCACTTAGTGCGTATGGGCCACTTATGTCACATTTTGCTTTATAACATAATCCCTACCTGTGCTGAAGTTTTAGAATCCACAGAAATGCTGTTATGCTTTCCCTGACCCTAAAACCATCAAGAAAATTGTAGTGTGTAGGGACAGAAAGTAATACAGGGAAAAAAAATAAACAGTAGATGATTTACAAAATGTATCACTGCATTTGCTACCATCTGATGTGCTCTTTCAGCCAAATAAAAAGATGTGTTTCCAAAAATGAGTCTTGCAAACGATAATGAAATAAAAGACCACAGTAACCACATCCTTTCCCTATGAAATGATGACACCAATCACTTCTGTCACTTCTATTTCTGCCTTGTGCGTGGCCACTGTTCTATTAATGCATTTTTCTACATAATTCCAGGGCCACATCTGTCCCGCTACATCAACACACATTCACCACTGTTCACCATGGTTCACCTGTATGATACTGGGTGCACAAAGACACAAAGCAAAGTTACCAAAGGCTTTGAGAGGAGAAGGCTCTGAGGGCACAACATCAGAGAAGGACATGGAGACCTCTCAGAGAAACACATAGAAGTTATTTGATAGTAAACGGCCCCCAGTAAGGAGGCTCAGGATATCCTTCTTGACATTAAAAGAGAAAAAACAGAAGCAAAGCTCAGGGTGAGTCCAGTCTCCAAGAAATGTCACCAGCTGTGGGCAGAAGGAAGCGAAAAGATGCAAAACCACAGTGCACAAACCCACGGCAGCAGCTCCCTGCTGGGATTCACGTGGCTCACATTCACTCTGAACAAACAGCTAGACTGTCTAAATTTAAACAGGCCCATGGGTGACTGTCACCCAAACCACATTGAGAAGTCTAGCCGGCCAAACTGGCAGGCACCAAAGTTTAAATATCCAAAATATTTAATCCTGTTTGTGCCTGTAAGCCCACTGCCGTTTCACCCATTGTTTTCTGTGTTCTGCATTGCTATCTGCCTGTGAAATAACTGCATGCGGACTGGCACTGAAAAATCTGCATTTAATCACTCAAAACAGGCAGAAAGGGCTCAGAAGTGCCAGAGAGCTGGGCGGAGGATGACACAGCTTGTTGGATGTGGTCACCAGCCACGTTTTCCTGCCCTCTAACTTACTGGCACAAGAGAGCTCACTGGCTTGGCATTAAGCAAAAGAACCACTGGTAACAGCTACCAGGCCATCTCAGGAAAAAAAAAAACTTCCATATTTACAAAACAAAAAAATATTCAAATAGGCCCTAAATGTACTCAAGCATTTTAAGTGTCATTCTTAAATAATTATTAAATAAAGCTCCAAGGCTGTAAATCATCACTACCCTTTATTCAAACAATCCCTTTTGCTGACATGATGTATATTTTGCCTCAAGGTTCTGAAACATACATGTACGTTTTACATCTTGTATCTTCATGCAGACATATTATGATCATCCCACAGAAGTAGATTTTAATTTGACTTTAAAAGAATTTGTGTTTGTTAATTCGATTCTCCCGAGCCTGAAAACAGTGGAAACTTGCTTTTCCTCTGAATGTCAAAGTGCCGTCAGCAAAGTAATACTCAAAAAATGCTGTTGGATCACTCCCTTGAAGTGCCTCAATTCATACCCAAAGAGATACATACATTATGATGCAGCCACAGAAAATTAGAAAAGGAAGGGCTAACATCCACACAATGGCTTTCATGCCCCTCTCCTCCCACCTCCGCTCCTTGTCCATTGGGGTGATGAACCTGCCAGACTGCTCTCCTTACTGGAAACTTTTCACAGTTTCAAAGCAGCTATTGAACGCATCTGATAGCCACACTTCTCTCAGCGTCTTTGAATCCTTCTGACAAATTGCTTAGCCTTTCTCTCAATAGAGATGAAAAGGATTCAACTAAGAATCTATACCTCACACCTCCTCTTTCCTGTTGCCCTCTCTTTCTCTGTACTTAAAAAGCAAAGTAAATGCTATAGCACAGGTGTGATGGTGTGACAGAAGCGTGGTCTTTACTTCCGATGGAAGGAACTCAAGGAGCTTCCTCTGGCAATGCTGAAGATCAATCACAGTAGCTAAAGGAGGAGTCCGTTTCTCAGATTTGCTCTTTTTTGGCCCTTGTTAACAAAATTCTTGCTGAAACAACAGTACCATCAGTCTGGAGACTGCCAGTTCTCCCAACAGCAAGCTCAGTTATTTTGTAAATTTAGTCTTTTTCTCTCATCTTTTATGGTGAAATGAGTGCACTATCATCAAAATCCAACCCAGACCCAGCACTAACTTTCCTGGTCTGTGTGATGCACTCTTAGATTCAACTCTTCCAAGTGCTCCAGAGATCGTCTTTGGGGCATCTTTTCCCAATAAATGAAGCTGATTGTGATTTTTCTTTAGAGCGGGACCGAAGAAACCCATAATGTAGTCAGAGCTTTGTATGTACTCTGACACATCTGTTGGACATAGGGGAGTAGCTGTATCATTAACGCAATCTTTAGTAGGCATTTCCTGACGGTGAGTTATTTTACAGTGTAGTGTAAAATAATTTATTGGTGTGCCAATTATGATAGCATTGCCTAAAAAACTAAATAAACTATCAGAAAGACGTCTTTGAAGTCTTTGTGAAAAGATCAGTCATAATTTCCTCAAATCAGTCAGGAAGGGTTAGAGGTTTCCATATCACCTTTTTCATTTCTCCTAAATTATCATTTGTAGTTTGAGCACTTCTATACAACACATTAGGTAGATCACAGTTTTCTTGTACCAAACCACCGTGTGCAACAGATCCTATAGCAGGTTTGTATCTACAAGTCCTGGCAGCAGCACTGCTCCATCAGTGTCACGATAATTATAAATGCTGTAAGCTGACATCTTACATGCTTCTGCTTCCTTTCATAAACCAGTATTACCACTCATCTGTTTCCAAGATAGCCAGTGTGAGGAATTACAAAACAACCAAGCAGGAAGAATGGTGGACGCAGCTTGTGGTAGTGCAAGAATGGAAGAAGGGCAGCAGCCACAAGCCTGGCGCAAACAACCTGACTTGAGACTACACCCTCATATATGCCCTCACACAAAACAGTTTGTTGGGTGTACAGCTCTTCAAAAAAATAGTGGTAAAAAGTCCTGACAAAGTGTTGTAACTTTTTCTCCCAGAGCTGAGCCATCACTGATGGCCAAAGGAATCTTCCTTCCTCTCAAGGCTGAACAGAAAGCAAGCAAAAGCAGACAGCTAAAATTCAAGCATAAGAGCACCTCCAAAGAGATATTATCATCATTGTATGAGATGTCAGAATTTTAAAAAAATTTGAATAAGTTCTGAAACATTAACAGTTTTGTCAAATCAGAGAATAAATCTGCGGCTTTGCTTCAAAGAATCTTCACATAAGTTTGAAATTCATTTCTGTGAAGGGCAATAATAAGGACTGTTGGGAGACCAAACAAATGAACAGAATCAGCAGTGGCACGCGGCTGTGCTCGGTACTGGGAGGTGACTGTCAGGAGCCACATCTGTTCATGTTCACTGCCCTCACAGCCAGGTGAGATCTGACGTAGGCAGCACACACATGCAAAAGAAACGTTTCAAGAAGCGTTCAGATGCTGTATTAAGAGACATGGGTTAGTGGGGAGTAGGTGGACAATTGGACTGGATGATATCAGAGGTCCTTTTCCAACTCTCGTGATTCTATGATTCTATGAAAAGAACAGAGATAAAGTTGCATGGACAAGCAAGTGCTAATTGCTGCGTGTATATCTATTCATTTCACTTCAGTGTTCCACTTGGTTGTTTTTTTATTTCTTTGCCCTGCTTTGACCAGCCTCATAACTGATTTCAGAATGTGAAACCACTCCGTGTAAAATGCTTGTGACATGATGCACTGAGTCCGTGCTTTTGAGGACATTAACATAAATAAGGGTGTGAAGCTTTCAGCACATATCTAAGGCTATCAAATTAGGATTACTTTCAGCAACTCAAGAACAACTTTTTACTTTTATGGTGAGTATATATTTCTCTTTCAAGGTGGGAATTCTTATAGAAGAGCTCCATGTGAGGCAGATAAAATAGGAATTTGCCACTGATAATATTTATAAGTTCCAAGGACATTTTTGAATTGGCAGCATGAGACCAATAGTATTATGTCACTCAAATTGAAGTCCTCTCTGACAACACAGCATTTTCCCCCAATATTACTGACAGATGTCTACAGAGCATGTCACCTCTTACATTCAGTGGTCTGTAGCTGACACTCTTCTTATTTCATATGGCAGAACATTAATCCACAATCATTTAAGGCAATTTTTCTCTTCAATGGCTTTGAAGCAAATAAAGCCATTTGTAACACAGGTCAGACAATTTTTACACTGCAGTGACACATCACACATCCCACATTTTTCTCATCTGCAAGAGTTTCTCTCACAGTAGGAACAAAACACCTATTTAATATCATCCAGGGTAGAACTCATGAACCGTTGTGTTCAATTTACAAACAAATGCAACAAGATTCTAACATTTAAAATAAAGACACCCTATGATGCTCTTATCTTGATTAACATTTTGCCAATTCAAAGGTATGTCAACAAATAAATAAAGAAATAAAATTAACAGTTGCAATGATTTTATGAAAGATTAAATATTGCAGGAAAAAAAAAAATTGGGCTTCCAAAATTTGCTTGATATAAGGGAATTAAATGGTGGTGAAGGTGGTGGAAGTTCATTAATCAAATCCTGTAAGGACTTTATAACTAGCAGGTAAGTTTATTAATAAAGACAAACAATGATATTTTGCAACATTTTGAACATTTAGCATACCTGTAGGAATTGCCTTTGTTAGGAACTATGTTCATACTTCAACTCCACTAATAAGACAAAAACTGCTGAAATCAGTATGAAAAAATACAAAGCAGTAATTTGGGCAAGTAATGTGCTTGCAAGAATGCCTAGTTAATGAAAGCACCTGAGGGTAGTTATCTGGATTTTTTGGGGGCAGGATCTATTGACCTAACAGAATCTCAGCATATCAGACAACATTAAAAAGTTGTAAAATTAAAAAAAAAAAAGCATGAATAGCTGACTGTGTTCAACGACTTCACAGAAACAACTACTTGGGTTTTAGTAAATGAGGTGCAGACTAGCTCTTTAGTTTTTGCATAGCAAACCTGCTAATTTCCATGATTAGTCAATGAAATGCATTAAGCCTCTCTCAGCCAATCTTGACAGTGAACACAATATTTCTGGGAAAATATCAGATTTTGTGGCTGAAGATTAAATTTACTCTGATTTTCAATGTACCAAAACATTACCTGGGATGCCTTTGTTAAAGGCCATTCCAGTCTTTAGAAGGAAACAAGTAAATGTAAATATACAACACGGACAGTTAGGTTATCAGAGAATTGTTCTCCCCATTTTCAGCAATGGAATCCCTATCCAGAACTTGCATGCAGCCTAACATAACGTTTAATATTAAATAAATAAATAGATATCACTGGAGGGACAGACTTTATGAATGTTCAACAGAATGGAAAATATATGCTTTTCTACTATACATAATCCTTAATTTTCAGATGTAGAGTCTACTCTCTTCAAAGTTTATTTTAAATCTTTCTCTTTCTCTGCAAGATCTTTCCACACAGAATCTGGTGAAGCCCTCAGCAAAGCATATTATTTGAAAATAAATAACATGCTCTATTTTGGTGCTTTGTTCTGACTAATTTTTGTAGATACCATTAACAAAACAATGGTTTTATTTGGAAAGACCTTACTGTACAACCTCCAAATGATCTTTACTGTGCTCTAAGCCATCTTTATGACTGTTGAGTAAAAGCAATCAGGCCATATTTTCCACTCATGCTTAATGTAAGTCAAAAATAAATCATGCGAAGCCAGCAGGTGCGACCCAGCGAAAACAGGTTCCCAGCTGCTAAGTATGGGCTTAGTCAGGAAAGATTTGTTGGATTCCGTGGTTTAACACTAAATGCAAGTAAAGAGCAGATTTATCTTTGCTCCTGGTTTATTTAACATGCCTGGGATTTGGGCTTTTGTAACACACATTATCATTTTGTCCTCCCCTGAATATATACACTATGCTAATTGCTGTAAGTAGAAGGAATCACGGTCCCCTCCAGAATCTCCAATTCAGACCCTGATGTTCACTGGCAGCCTTATCATCCTCTTTTCTACACTTATCACACAAAATTGAGGCAATTTACTCACAAACTGCAGAGCTGTACAGAGAAATAATGTATTCCCCCATCTTACCATGCTTCTGGATTCACTTCTCCAGGGATTAAGCTAAAATTCCAAAACCCCAAGCAAAGTCAAACACCTGACCCTTTTTTCCACTGCATTTTTCCAACCTCCCATTTCAGAGCTGCCCTTGCAGACTGTGCCTTGGACTGACAGGAGAAAAACCACAGAACACCATGTCATTTCTTGATGTCTTATTTATCTGTTTGTAAAATATGATAATCACAAGCTATCTATTATGACCTGATTTACCTTGTGGCTACTCTGAATACACAAATTCATATGTCTGAGAAGAGACAAATAAGTCTGTCTGGGCTGGGTAAGGGTAGAGTTTATAGAGTTTCCTCATACAGTGATGGATGAATATACATTCATCCTCATAAAGACAAAGTGCATGCAAACGTCAAAATCAAATTTAATTTCTTCTCTATCAAATAAGACAGAGCAAAATGTATTCTTCAAGCAATCGGTATTATCTACTGGAGCACTGATACTTCTGATCTGAACTGTTAGCTTGGTCTTTGGAAGACTTTTCTCTGCGATTAGATAGGAGATGTAATGTGGTCAAATGAATGCTCGTGTCAGTTTATATACACAATTGCTGATGTCTAGGAATTGATACTGGGAAAATCAGATCCCTTCTGGTCTGCATCCTAACATCTGAAGAGAGAACAGTGGTTTCTTAAATGAAATAACATCAAGATAGAGATAACAGTATTGTCTTTACCAGCTCTATCTTCAGTAAAATTTCTCAATACAAAAGACATGCAATAACAAACCCTAAATGTTAAATACTTTCCCCTGGAATCTGCTGAATCACTGATTTAGAAGTCTATAAATTGGATTAAACTCAGGTAGCTTTTTCCCCTACTATGGAGCTCATAGGGGAATAAAAAAATAGCTTTTTTTTTTTCAAAAATGTATCTTCCAAAACTAAAGTTTCCTTTTAATAAAGTAGATTCATCAAGCGGTCAAGGTCCTATTCAGTCTGAACATCTAAATTACTTAAATGAACATAAAACAAAAGCAAAATGTTAGATAGCTACCAGCAGTGGTGGGCAGCCATGGACTTATCAGGGAGCTCTTAGCCAATTTTCATCAGCTAGGCTCAGCTCCCAGGGCTCCACAACTGAAAAGCTGATGGGAACGCTAACAGCTGATGCTAGGCTGAGATTCAGAGCAGATCATATAACTCTTGAAGGTGAAAGAGCTCAGTCTCTAATTAAGTGCATTTATAATCTGCCCAGCCACCCACCATAGCCCCATCAGTGTGCTCCCTGTGCTGAATTCTCACCCGTAAACACTTGGGATCTTTTCATCCTACCTCATGCAGAGCCACGCTCACACTTCCACCTCCATCAGCCTTTTCCCTGTGTAAGCCTGCCTTGGTCTAAAAGCAACTTAATTAGGTTCTAGCATCTGCCTTTATGAATATATATTATCATTTGTTTGTTTTGTTTGTTAAAGAGTTATATTCTCCAGTAAAAAGTAATAATTTCAATACATTTCTTTGTATGCTTAATTCTTTTTTTAACTAGCTATAGCAGCAGAAAGCAATAGGGAGATTTCAGATCTTTTCGAGTCCTGGGATCAGGAATCATTCAAGCAAGTAAACTCAAAACAGCTGCAGTAATTGGCTAAAATTGCCATTTTTAATGACACAAATTATACCAGAGTGATGTTTAATGAAAGCTGCAATTCCCAGCTTCTATAAGCAAAATTTAAAACATTCTCCCAAATTGTATTGACCTCTCTCATTTAATACCCTGCTAATCTTTGAAAATTGAAAACAAATGCTTCAATTAAGAGACAATTAATTGACAATTAATTCAACAATAAGCAGATGGCCAGAAAGATCATTCTGCTATTAAATGAATTAAACGTGAGAGGGAGCATTTGACCTTTCATATAACACCCCCCACCTTGAAAAAAAAACAAACAACAACAAAAAAAAAAACCACCACAATTTGCTTAAGAAAAAAGAAAAAGAGAAATCGTGGATTTTTTTTGTGTCATGCTGTGCAGAGCTATAACTTTGAAAAATGAAAATAAAAAGCTTATTTACATCAGTATTTTGGTCTAGGGGATAGGAGATATGAATTAGGATAGGAATAAAGAGAAATAACATGCACAAGTGCAGGAGGATTTACAATAGCTCTTGCACCCCAAGGCCCAATATAAGAAAATAAAGCCACCATTATCATCAAAACTGCAGATGATCTCACAAAGGGCTTGTCTACATAGGGAGGTCAGCACAGAACAAGAGCTGTTTTGAATTTAAAGTGCAACTGCAACTTCACCTTCCTCTTTGCACAGGCAAGATCGATGGCTGCTTTCCCATGGTTACAAACAACGAGGCTCATGAGAGGCTCAGGATAGAAATGCCCTCTCTGATCACTGTGCATTAACCAAAACCGGAGGAAGTCACTGCAAACACAAAGTAGAGGTCAAGGACGTAGTGCTCAAGACCCAGCTGAAGAGGTTGCTGACCTGAATTGGGTCTCTCACTTCTCAGTCCCACACCCCAAGAAGGGATAAACAGTGCAGGCTCCTTACATTCAGCTTTCTACCTCTTCCCCAAATATGTACCCATGAGAACCAGCCTGTGGGTTCATTATTATCTCTTAGTACACATCATTTTTTAGCGGGGATGAAGAGAATGCCTCAAATCTTGAAATCCTGAAGTTCATGACTTCACTCTTCATCTCTCAAAAGATCAAAGCCAGATTACAAGTGACATTAGGGTATTTTCAGATAATTCCATAAAATGGTCCTTCAGGTCATTACTTTGTTGAGAAGATAAGTAAAAATACTATTTTCTCTCAGAGAACTGCCGTAAGTTTAGAAACAATTTTGTGCTGAATGTGCAACACAGTGCATAGAACAGAGAAGACAACCCATGCAGAAGACTTATGCTTATGGATCACAAAGAAATACATTTTATTAAGAAGTAAAAGCCAACCTATTTTGTCACAAATAAGTTACGTAAGATAAATGGATGAGTAAAGATAAGCTTGATCATGATGAAAGTTCCTGGCAAAGAAACTGACCTATGGATAAACCAGTGTTTTTATTTAACCTATATGAAAATATTTAATATAATTAGCAACTGAGACACATAAATAAAACATTTTAGTCATCTTGTGCATATCACTGCAGGAGCTCTTATACTCTGTTTCATTTGTTATTGTGTTTTATGCAGTCAGGCTATGACTTCAGCAGTAATTTATACTGCATAAACCTTGACACTTTGTGTGGCAGAAGCAATAAGCCTGGCTTTTTAGGGCTCTGACATAGTAAAAGCAGGCCAAGTTTCTTCTACTTGGAGTTGTCTGTGTTTTGTTAATATTCATCAGATACTCCTGCTCTTTATTTCAGTGTATATCTCTTAATCCCACTATGAGAACAACCAAGCCCAAAAGCTGGAGCAGCAAGACTGTTAAGCAAATTCATGAATACTTTACTCATAATACTCATCTTTCATATGTCAATATAATAATGATGTTCTTTTCCTGTAGTATTAATAATACATTTGTACTTGAAAAAAGGTTTTCTGAGATATTCTAAAAATTAAACAACCAGATAGAAGTTGTCTTGTGAAATCAAACATATTCTGACATTAGAAGACATTAATGGAAATAAACTTGAACAGCATCAGAGCAACTATCGAAGGCATTAATCTTTGATTGATGCTCAGTTTTCTCTTTCTCAGGCATAGGGCTTGACACTATTCCATAACAACAAATTGTGAATTGACTTATGATGTGCAGAATCATAGGGAATAGATTTATACATGTCTGTATATCCTTACACTTGAGTAGCGAAGGTTTCGTGATGCACATCATTAGCTTAGTCTTCAAAGAGAGATATCTTGTAACTGATCACTGATTTCTTTTGCTTTTTGCCAAGTCCAGCCAGAAGAGTGTAAGTCTAGTTTACTGTATTAGCTAACTCTACAAGGAGGTTTTAAAATGCTTAAAAATGTGTTGGTTTCACTTTCATTCTTTCATTAGGCTTTAAGAGTCCCAGCAGCTTTGAGCCCGTCTCTTCATCTGTAATAGCTCTGTCAATTCCTGATCAGCATACTGCAGACTGCTGAGGCTGCATACTTAGCAGATGCTACATACCAGCCAAAGGAGAGGAAAAAAAAATAATAACACCCCAAAAATGTGCTGAGTTGATCTTCACATCTCATTGGAATTTTAAAATATTTTAACTGTTTTCCAGTACAAAAAATATTAAAGGAAAAGCCTTTATTGGAAATGTGTAAACTTTTACTAATTTATTGTTATAGTTTCCTTTAAATTTAAAGTAAAGAAAAAAGCATATTTTGACTAATTTTGACTATGTGCTTTCTTTTTTGTATTTTGAAATATCTTTTGGAATATTATGTTGTAACACAAGAGCCTAAAACAAGTCAAAACAACAAAACAAAAATAAAAAGTCTAGTTTCCTATGAAGCACATTTTCTTGGGAAATATGCTAATTTAATTTTCATTCTTAGATTATTAAAAAAGGGTAGAGCAAGAAGAAAGGAAGAAATAGTGTAGATCCTTCTGCTCTACAACGGATCGATGGTTTCATTCCTGTGGTAGTCAAGATATTTAGAAAGAGGGGGAATTTTCAACTCCTTGGCAAAGAGATTGTCAGAACCACTAATAATAACTTATATTCATAGTATTAATATAATAATGAATATCTATCTTACTAGAATAATCCAGGCATATTCCAAATGACCAGAAGATATCTGGACAAAACATCTTGTCAATATGTTAATAAAGCATACAAGAACATCTGTGTAATTACATTCCTTAAGCAGTTAGGCTTTGGTTCCACAACCGATCTAATGGCACCAAAATTAAGGGTTTACCTAATACAACACCCCACCAGTCCATAGGAACCATTACCCTGAACAAACTGCTGAGTGCTCTTCAGCACTACAGCAAGATCAAAGAGGTAGATTTTTAAACTGGAAAATTGAACTAAAGAATATGGCTTATTTCATTTATCAATGTGGGTTATTATTTACATTATTTCAAATAAGGCTTGTGCCCACTTTTCCATTATTAATGGTCATTACTAATGATAAAGATGACATCGTATTTTACCTCAACATTCATATGGAGATCAGAAGGGAACTGGGCTCAGTGATGAGTTATTTTTCTTTGCAAACGATAAAAGAAGAAAAAATAGCCTTTTTTCTAGTCTTTTGCCCTAATTTTCCTTTGTTGTTACTGGAACATTGTGTGCAGCCCTTCATCAAGTGTTGGCAGTTCATCACCAGCTGCAAGGCAGGATATGGGTTAGCAGGGTATTAGCAATGTGTTGTCTCCACTTGAGACCAAAAACATATCTAGTCAGCTAATGAAAGATATACTAGACTTTAGCAGTTATTTATAAATCCTGTGCATTGTATTATAAACCTGCCAACAAGCAGGTACACTCCTGCAGCTCTCTGATCTGCAGTAAGGCACTTTGGGGATGCACCGTGGATAATGTTCCCTTTAGATCCAACTCCATCCCTTTGCTAATCTCCTGTCAGCTGAATTCTCCTTGCTCTTCTCGGTTTTGCACCGTGCTTAATTTCAGAAATCCTTAATTGGACATCAAGGTAGGTTTCAAAAGTGTGACATCACTGCTGAGTCAGCACTTCAGCTAACAACTGCCAAAGTTTTGGGGGTTTTTGTTGCCTTTTTCTTTTTTAAATTAGAGGCCCAATAAGTGTTGTCTCTACAGCTCACTCTCAGGGTCTTTGAAATGCAAATAAGTCAGTCCAGTAGACTGAAACTCAATCTGACTTACTTAGAAATGTCAGAACAAACAAGGCTTTGCAAGCTCAATGCCCTATTTAACAAACCTTTTTAAAAGATCAGGGTGGAAAGCATGGAGTTAGTCACTTGGAAGTCTAAAGATTGCTCTGTCTAATAACAGTTACCAGACCTTTTTGAGCAAGATTTTGAACATACCAGTACGGACATGTTCTTAGCCAAAATGCTGTCTGCATCCAGTTTACTAAAGACAGTTTACTCATTTTATGCAGCGTGGTGTCAGTGCAAAGATGAAGAATTCTGTGGTTGCTCTGGATGCAGTAATCCTGTGGCTGACTTCACCAATAGTTTTCCACAAGTGAAGGGTCAAGTCCTCAGATACAGGTTTATTCAGCCATAATTTCAGCAATTCATGTTGCGTTTCACTGGTGCAAGTGAAAAGTGATCTTAGTTCCAGTTAAGCCCCACTTCTAATGTGTTTGCTCACCTCTCCTCATAGAATCCACTGAACTGGATACTACTCCGACAAGCTGTTTCTTCTCATGCAGTAATTAGCAGGAGCTAATTGAACGTAAGAATTCGCTTTGCCTTTATAATACTTTTTTTAGAAGCATGAGCATTCAAAGAAAAACCTTATGCAACCATGAAATCTAGGATTTATCAATTTTAAAATACAAAGTCTAAATGAACAGTCATTTCCAGAGGTAGAATATCAGATCTCCTAGTTTTCCAATTTGTTTAAATACAATGTGTGGTCATCTTCTTCCCTTGCAGATATGGGACCACCTTCCTTCTTCCAAGCTGTCTCCCACATACCACAAGACAGACATTTTTTTCCTAAGGTGATAGATGCCCAAGCAACTGCTCATGATTTACTCATGTACTTTTACAAGGCAAATAGTCCACATTGTATTATGAAGGCTTTTCAGAGCAGACATTGAGTTAAATCTCATTATGAATTGAATGCCTTGCAATGTTACTCTAAAAGTCTGTTTTGTAACCGACTGGGAGTTTTCCACTTGATGGCAGTTGCCATCAGGGCTTGGAAATTGCTTTGTAGATCTCTTGGGTGACACTTGCTCTGCACTGAGGACTACTACCTGGGCAAAGAGTGACATGTCAGGGTCTTTTTGCATTTCTGTGTGGTTTTAACCAGAAGAATGCTCTCTACAAGAAACGCGTGAAGGAGTACAGATGCCATCACAGAGACCTACTTGCAGAGCCAAGCTGATATTGCCCATCAGGCTCTTCTACCTTACATCTTGCAAAGCAATGAAGACAGCTGGATACTACCTACTTTTCCACCTACATACACCCAAAACACAGCAGTTTTCCTAACACTGTCCAGAACCCATATTCAGATGACAAGAGCAACTCATTGCTTTATTCTGAGGTGAAGACTTAGATTAGTGTTTTGCTGCTATGATACGCAGATGAGCTCAGCAAAGGTCTTTAAGAAATCAGACCTTCTTAGACCTAATTTTAACCACCAGTGAGCAGTTTGAGTCATCATTCTTTCTCACCAGTCAATGCCTGTGAGCTCAGCCATTTCACCTCACCTAGTAAGTTACTTCAAATTAGTGTTGTCAAGAATACAGATAACATTTGATTTCACCCATTGCTGTTCCACCTGCTCCAGTGGCTTCAGAGATTGAGCATCCCTCTAGAACAGTAGAGAGAAATTTATCCACTTGTTTGAGCCTGAACAGCTGTGCACCATCCTACTTGCATGATGACTGCTGCACTCACGTTCCAACCACTGCATCTTCCTCATTATTTGGCAGCTTGAAAAAAATACCTGACAAACCAGTTCATGCCAACCTATGGCTGTCTATTCACCCCCAGCTTATGCTTTGCCTTCCTCATATATTTCAACAACATGAAAAATTAAAACAAAACAGATTATAGGAATAAGGAAAGATCACACCAAGAAATACCTGCCCAGAATGGAGTGATTAAATCAAATTAGCATAGGGACTTTGGTGGGCTGCAGGGATGCAACGATTAATGTGAGAAATAACTTCATGCTAGAATAACAAAGGAGACTTAGTTCCTATATTATTGCAGTTTGGAGGGGGAGCAAATACAGTATTTTTATGGGGGCCTAAGCTAAGGGTTCATCCTTAGTGCACATTTCTTTAGCCCCAATCCTTAACCCCAACACTTCTCTCTTCCCAGAGGGTCTATTGCTGTGCTGAACCCCAGTGCCTCTCCATCCCAGCATACAAGGCTCCCCTCCCTCCAGGGCTTGCTTGGCTGAGTCATGCCTCCTGCAAGGAAAGCAAAACAGCCACAAAGATAGCGCAAACAAACAGGGGCTACCACAGACATGTTTTGGAAGAGCTTATTCCTGTGTGGGAAGTGCTGCAGTGTGATAAAGAACTTTTCTATCTGCGTAAGCATAATATGTTGGGATGGTGCCAGCAGTGCCAAAGAGGGAGAAATTCTCATCCTTAGTTAATCTGGGTAGGAAAATGTTGTGGAGGTCAAAATTTGATTTAATTAACATTGCTTATTACTTACAGAGCATGCCTGTGCATAACACTGAAATGGAACGAAGAATATCCTACTTTCTTTGCTTGAACTGATATAAACAACTGGAACAGCAGTCTTCATCTGTGCTCAGAAGGAGCCCAAGTACAGAACCATGACCTGAGGCAGCTCAGTACTTGGGCAATAAACAAACACCTTGAAAATGCCTACCTGCCCTCTATGTGGAAGGACTCTGATTTGAAGCGCCATGTGGAATTCTTTGTTTCTACCATGCAATTTTAATGAATGGGACGATGGCCTGACGAAATCCAAGAAATTTATGTTAATCAGGATCAATCAGTAAATACAGGCATGCAAATACAATGTTATCCTCTGTATTAGAAGACAGTACCTTTTATTTGCCTTAGCATAGTGGAGTCACTGAACTGATAAATAAGTAATACTAAAGTAGCACTGAGACTGCTGTCAACATTATGTGCCAAAAGGAACAACACATACTTGCGTAGTATGGTTCAGAAACTACAATTCACTGTCCTCTGAAGTAATCAGCAAGTGCATAAACAGAGGGAAAGGAATATGTCCTCTTTCTGCATTTCAGATGATTGGTCACACTCTGGATCAAGATGTGAGCCCATGTGACCATGACCAGGCAGTGTTACACCACAGCTGGCAGGATTTCACAAAAGCACAGCTCTTCCACAAGGGTGAATTAGCTGCTCTTTTCAGCTTCCATCCTAAAGCACGCTGCCTGCATCCAATTGGAGATATTGGGACACAAGGCAGCTGGGCTGTCAGGGACCCTGTTAGCCCAGGTCTGTCAAGGTGAACATGTGAAAGACTTAAATTTTCTGTAGACTGGCTAGAGGAGGAAAATGATATACTGTCCATACTGTGCTGCTGCCATCGGGGACTCGGTAAGCTCTCAGCAACATCTACTGGTGTTTGTATATAAAGCATACATCGACTTTCTCTGCCTGCCATGAGGATGCAGCCTTTGAGTACCAATTGAAGGGGCTGCTGCCATGACAAGAGGTGAGAAGTAATGGCTTGATATGTTCCGCGGAGGGAACAGTCACAGTTGTTTCATACTTCAATGGCTTCTCCACCCGGAGGGCATGCTCTGCGGTCCAGGCACCTATCCTGGTAGGATCTCTCTGCCTGAGCCAGAGAGCCAAGCAGCCCCACAGCGTTAACCCAGCTTTTCAGCTTTCTGCAACCAAGATGTCTTCAATTCTGTAACCAATAGCTGCTGGTGTTCTTTTGGGGAAAATGTTGAAATGTTGGGTCTTGTCTGCTGCACTAGGACCTTAAATAGCTGGTGAAAGTTTAGTTACAACCTAGAACTCATCACAGTCTTCCTGGCTTCTCCCAGAGATACTACTTCAAATTTTGACAATGTTTTCTATGAGAAGTCATTGAAGTCACAGTTTCGCACAGTTTAAGATGTGCGTTACGTGTGCTGTTGTAGGAAAGATAAGAATTCTACCAAAATAAGAATTGAGAGAAGAACATCAAATGGAGATACATAGGTAAGTGGTATCCTGACAGCATGCTCAGCAGATCTCTCTCAGATAAACCTAGTCAATACTAGGATGAGCTATGAGAATGCTTAGAGAAAGCAATAGGTGTTTGCAAAATGGATGGGCCATTAGCAGCAGATAATTGAATCCTTGTGGTTAAGAAGTGGCGCTGCATTCAATAGGAGATGCACATACATCTGAAGTCAACACATGATTTTGACAGAGAACAGATAAAGTGGTGAGGGATCAGCACCATTCCGAGCAACAAAAGCACCATTGCTTTACAATCAGAACTGAAATTACAAAGCGAGGCTCAAAGATTTTCGACACGGACAAATTTTTCCCAAAGAAACGACAAGTTTGAATGGAAATATGTGATTCATCTTGTTGGTGCTGCTTCGTAAATAGGTAAAGGCTGTTCCCTCAGGTCTGTTCTGGGGAAAAGCAAAGCTCTGTGTTGTTCACCAGATGTCTCAGGGGGACAGGTATGCGGGTCTGCTGTAAATTTTCCTTCATCATCTAACACTTCTTTTGGAGAATATATATACACTTTTAAAGAGACTGGGTTCAAATCCAGATTCTGTTGGGTCACTTCACTCCCATGCGAGAAGTAAGCTGTTCCTACTTCACAGTGTTCCCAATTGTTCAAGAATTTTGACATCCTCTAGACCAATAAATGAAGCATGTCAAGGATTTTAGACAGCTTAACATTCTCCCATAGGGAAATGAAAGAATTCACACAGAAAGAGTTATTCTAAACCTCACCCAAGTGGTTTCTGGAACACAGACCTCAGGCAAACACTGGCAGATAGAAGTAAGTATTTCCTTCCAGTGATATGCAAACCCCATCAGTGTTATAGGTTGAGTTCTGCTGCCTTGAGTGCATCTTACTGCATGTAAGCAAAACCCAGATAAAGTCTCAATGGCATCTTAAGGCAATATTTATCAATCAAGCTGTAATGAACCTGTTCAGTGATGCAACACAGTCAACACAGAGCTGTTAGCAGCTCTTCAATAGTTTATAGGAAAACATTCTATCTGGTGGGCATGTATTTGTGCCTGTAAGATGAGAGCAGCACATAAATTCAAAAACAAGGCTTCCTGGACTTTCTTCATGATGTACATCACAATTTTCTTAATACACATGTGAAAAATCGCTAATTGCAGAAGAGTTGTGCAGAACATACAAGACTTTCTCCTAATTAAATATTTATTATTTGTATTAAGCATTTGAAATACAAGGTTAATTTACACAGCTTCAGAATATTACTTTCCTGTTAATTTTGTCAATCTGCAAGGGTATTTCTTTGATATTATCCAACATTTCTCTAGTGTTTCCATCTATCTTTGTAGGATTCTGTTGATTGCAGCTGTAAAACACAAATTGGTTCACAACTCTCCTGAAGACAGTGTTGGGACTAAATCTATAATGCTGTTCACAGCACATCTGAAAGAGTCAAAAGTGAGAACTTCAGAGGCATCACACGTACCAATGTCTGTACTGCATGATACTTCACAAGCATTTTCTCCAAATTAGATATGATTAAATTTTCAAACCTTGGATTTTGAATCTTTAAGGTGAATATTTCCCAATACAAAATGAGACTGCTTTATTGACATCAATGTAGCTAACCCAGTGAGTACTCAGGTACATTGAAATAGCAAAAGGCTATCTCTGATCTTTGGCTGTGCTTCAGCCATTTTGATTTAAATAATAGCTTTACAGAGCTAAAACAAACCAACCAACCAAAAAATCAGACAAAGACAAACAAAAACCAACCAAGCAAATTAGTCAACCAGAAATAAAACATAACACATTGATAGAAGATGGTTATCAGTACATGTTTTAGATGAATCAGAAACCTGCCATTTTCACCAATTCCCCTAGCTTTGCATTTGAGGAACAGGAAGGGAGTCTAGAACTGGGCTTGTTTGTACAACTATCCCAATAATCTTACAACTAAACACTTTGAGGTGATTTATTGGTGTCTCAAAGGTAGGACATAGATGTGGTCATACTTCTTACAGATTATTCCTCCAAAATCTCTAGACATCATTCTTTTGCTGACATCACTCTCTGAAATTGAAGGCATTATATTTTACCTTATGTAACAATCAGAACGATCAATGCCATAGAATGGCAATACAGGAGATGTAATGACAGAGGAACTAGCACAATGGAAAGATGTTACCAAAAAAAAAGGAAAAGTACTCACCCACCTCTGAAGATCTATGATCACTAACCAAAGATCCTTCCAGAGTGGCAGCCAGCCCTTAAATGAGGTCTGAGAGAGGTGCAGCCAGGCTGCACCCCTTCCAGTCACACAGCTGAATTGCCTTCACCTGTGCTCCCAGGGCTGACCGGGTCCTTTCCCCAGGTGCTTAATCAGTGATTCAGGCCGTGACTCAACAGTTACCATACACCATAGAATCAGATCATATCCCAAGTTGGAAGGGATTCACACAGATCATTGAGTACAAGTCCGCACAGGATCACCCAAAAATAAGACCAATTCTCTGGAGAGATGCTGACTATTAAATTTGTAAGCTGTATGATTTTGCTCTTTGAGTATCAACAGTGCAAACTCTTTTTAGCTCAATAAATATTTATGGAAGACTCCATTAAACAGACAGTGAGGAACAAGACCACTTGAAGGTAATTTATATCTCTCCCTACCTTCAGCTTAGTCTTTGTCTTTTCCTAAGAAGTCTTTAGCTGTTGAGAAAAAACGCTCACAGAAATTTGACACGTTTTAGAAAAAAATTCACTGATTTTGATCCTTGCAGCTGACCAGGAGGAAATTTCTGCCAACCATTATGTTTTGGACAATTGGAAATGCCCTGTGCAAGTGTGGAGGTGCCAGCAATACTGCCTATTGTGTAGGGAGCAGTGACCTTTATGAAGAGCAGCAACACACAGCACCTTCCCCACCCAAAAGCATTAATACATCAGAACACAGAAACAACGCAGTCTATAAGCATTCTAGTTATATGCTGGCTAAGAAGGTAGCCCATGAATATGAAAATCCAGCGCAGAGTGCCATGCAGCTCTCTGGCAGCAATGTCACCAAAAGCTGTGCCCTTCCTGTACAGAGCATACATATATAAATATTTTCATTCAACCCATCAGAATTTGTGCTTGTGCACTGAGAATTCATCAGCCAGCTATAAAGCGTAACAATAGCTGGTCAAGGACAGAGCACACAATGCCTTTTCACACGGGGCAAAGGCAATCAAGAGATTTCACACATATTTGTGCTGCCTGAGAAACATCCTTAATGTGCGGGGACACAGACAAGGGTAAGAGCAAGAAAGATAAATTATCTTGCTCCTAGCTACAGTCAGCCTGTGGATAGAAGCAGATTGACACAGTTGAGTACAAGCACCAAGAGCCAGAGACTGTAAATACCTGTTAGAGCACAAGCTGGGCTGAGTGAGGAAAAATGCCTTTCTCCTCCTTCCTAACCCTTCCACTCATCTTCATCTGTCTCTCCTGGTAGCTTTATCATCCTTCTCTGAGAGCAAAAAGGGGATGGAAAGGGCAAGTAGCATTTCTACCCCTCGACCCTGGATATTTAAGGATGAGGCATTTAAATTTGTAAGATAGATTTGAGAGTCTTCAACCCCCGGAGACGAGTTCTTAGATGAACAGCTCTAAGAACTCCTCTGGAATTACAGCTAAAGAAACTCATACAAAGCCTGCCAGTAATCCCATTTTTTTGCACATTTGTAAAAATGGATTGAAGAGGCTGAGAGATATTCAGTCATCTCTGAAACCAGGTAGCTTAAGTGGCTATCGCTGCAGACTTTGGCTAATTACATTACCAAGTACAGATCTAACAGAAGATTTAGACCTAGAAGAAATACATAAGAAAATGTTGAATTGTCTTTGAAATATTCCTTCCTGCTCACTTCCTAAATCCTTATGTATTCTATGTATGTTGTAAGACTGCTTCTGCTTCTTTAGGGCTGTGACTTTTTTAGGGAATTGAAAGAATATAAGGGCCAACCCTTAGATTTTGTTCTATTGAGATTATGTTGTTGTAGCATAAACCTCAACACTGTCGGGTCAGTGGAAATTTTGGATCTGATACGGAATGTAGCCCACTGTGCTGCTTTCAGAGGATGGTCCCTGAAGATATCACCTATTTTCATAGGGCACAAATTGCTTTAGTACTGCTGTGTGGGAAGCCAGAGCCAACAAAAGGCCACTTCCAAGCTGTACTCCATCATACACAAAGATACAGCTTTTCTTATCTTAAAACTACAGAGTGGGACACCCTTTTATTCCCTGCAGCTTCCCTTCATGGAATCTAGGCCAGGGTTAAAAAATGTTGAGTATAAACTTTGTTCTGCCATTTGCTCATCTGGGATGTGGAAACCTGAGATTTTTTTCCACTAATGTCTGCATAACTCGAGGTTAACATAATTGGGACCTGCACCTGGGGACATCCCAGAGAATCACTCTTGGAGCCTCAGCTCCATGAGCACTCAACATCCAGAACTTACTATAAATGTGTGCAGTGTGCAGAATGATGGGAATCTTGCTGTAAGAGATGCTGGTCACTTTGTCTTCTTACATTCCTGAACTGGAAGAGATACAAAAGGGCTCTTTCTGTTGGGTAACCGATGTCCTGAAATCCTGTCAGTGTTCGAGACCAGGACAGTGATCATCTGGACACACAACCATATGGCAGGTCGTACATGCCAGGTGATGGTCCCATGAGAACAGTTTCCACCTCTAAATATCACTGCTAATTGCTCTCCTTCAGATTGTGAAAGTCAGGATAAACAGGACCCCATCAGACTCACAGACAAGGCAAGAAAAGAACCAGATTATGCTGTATAAAGAAAATTTAGTGCAATCCTGAAATAGAAAACAACAAAATAATACTATAATCTATTTCAAATGCAGCTGTAATGCTCTCGGAGAGTCTCCAACTGAATATTCTTGTTTTGTTTCTCTTGAACTTTCGCGTTTTTCCTCACTTTCTTATTTCATGCAAAAAGATTCCGCCACAAAACAGGAAAAAATAAGGCTCTTCATCAGTCAAAAGCACTTTCCATTTAACATGGAAACACAGCTCCTTTTAGAAGCATGAAATGCCGATCAAAAGAGAAACATCATTGTTTCTCAATATCAAATATTAGTGATTACTGTAAGGATCGTTGTAAATACCACACGAGCACTCAAGGAGCCCATTTAGCTCAGAATCTGTTCACAAAAGCAGCCATAATAATAACCATAAATTAGACCACAGTTTACTGAGTGCTAAGGCTGCTGAATATTAAACAAGAATCTTGCAAATTCTGACACAACCACTCATCCTCTAGATAAGCCAGTGAATGAAACCTCCCCCAAAGTATACTGTTGTGTTTTTCATTTCTGATTGAAAAGCAGAGTGACTCTATGTTGCCTTAGTTTTATCTCCATAGAGAGCTAACGACAGCTACCATCAGCCCAGATGCCAGGTTTGTCACATTTGGGATCTCTTGCATTGGGAGCCAGATAGTATTACAACTTTTTATCTTCTCAAAAGCAAACTACATGCTCTGAAAAAAATCTTACCAAGAGAGGAAATAAGAGAACCAGTTCCTTAGGTTGCAAGTCAGATGGAAAGGCACACTTCTTTACCATTTCACCTTCTGAGAGAAGAAGAATGCCAAAAATCATAATCAAATACAGCAGTTTATGATTGAAACACGATTCAACCAAAACATCACAAATAACATGCGCTTACTGCAACTGAAAGCAAAAGCAAACAGCAAGCTACCTTGCCGGCAGCTCCCACTGTCTGTTGAAGTCCCTGTGCTTGCTTAGACTGGGGATGATGGAATACACCTGAGCATCACCTAAATGCAGGCTAACAGAGCAGGCTTGGTGCTGCTGGATGAGCCCATGAGTGGAAAGATCTGAGCAGGGAGATTTTCAGGTTTTTGCTGGACTAAGCTCAACGGAAACAATGCCTTGCCTATTAAAAATTAATTCTCTTAATCAGTGTATGACATTAAAATGTAAATTTAAAGCTCAGTCTTTTAAGGTGCTGAACCACATGGCTTTAATCCACAGAGGTGTTAAAGCAGGTGCTTAAACTCTGTATTTGTGCAGTCTTATTGCTGTAAGCACTTTGCTAAAGGGACAGATTACAAAACCTCTTGGAAGATCTAGCCCTCAGCAGCAAAAAGATGTAGTTTAGGCCAAAGGCATTGGAGTGGGCTGGAACCCACATGTTATTTACATTTTGAGTGAAAGCGTTTTAATAGTTTAATCACATTTGGAAACCTTTGTAGAACAATGATCCTTAGTCATTCTGGGGAGCTAAGTCCTCTTAAATTTTAATTCTTACCCTTCTGCTTGTTCACCAAATAGCTTTAAGAAATATCTTGGCACGTCTCAGCTTTTCCATCTCCACAATGCTTACCTCAAAGGGATATTGTGCATGTCATTAAATAATGCTGGTAAGGCACTCTGAAGATCTGCACTGTTATATATACATTCTAAGAGAAATTATTATTGTAGCATTTGTACCAGGCGAAGTTTGATACAAATCCACAAACTACACCATTGGTTACAATTCTTTAAGCACAATATCCAGCATAAGGACATTAAGTGTTAGAAATAGTTGACTACTGTAGAACATAGTTCTGTAAAACCTTTATTCTTATAGCTATATTATATTCAAATGTCAGTATAAATCCAAACCTTTATTTTTATTTTAAGCTCGGCTGATTTATTGATGGCTGTGCTTAATTTTTAAAACATTTTCCCCTTTAGAAATTAGTCTTCTGTCAACCTTTCTAATGTACACAGTCTGGAGTCACAGTGTTCATCTTAAGCAGCTTAGCATTAATGTTTAATTTTGCAGACTTTACCCTAGCTGTGCAGAACAGTTTGATAGTTTATGTGCCTCTGCCATCAGCAGCTAGCATGTATTTCTGTATTCCC
The DNA here is from genome assembly GCA_016647715.1 of Pavo muticus. NCBI lineage: Eukaryota > Metazoa > Chordata > Aves > Galliformes > Phasianidae > Pavo > Pavo muticus. The sequence continues at coordinate 3,746,801 of JACDJE010000036.1, read as the reverse complement.
AACAATGCTCATAGCGAGTTCCCATTCTTCTCCAACCGTTTTCCCTATTTTTTTCCCCTGTAATTTTTTAATACCCTTATAATTTTTCAATAACAGGTAATTTTGGAAGTCAGCAATGGAAATGCTGGAGTACAAAGGCTCTGTGGACTGTTCTTTGGAAGCTGGAGTCGATGAGGTGGTTGTGCAGTCTCCTGTGGATATGGCTGCCATTTTCTGCTCTGGATCAATCTCTGGCCACCAAGAGCTTTGTGTCTTCAGTGTTACAAGCAGTTCCTTTCCCACAGAGCTGTACAAATACAATAAATGTTCTGGTCTTAACAAACAGAAGCAATATTCTGCGCTTCCTCATCCTTCCTATGCAACAGAAATTAATGCAGAGAGCTTTATGCACTGGCTTGCACTCCTCAGGGGATTCAATTTAGGTTAAATACACCTTGCTTTTCTTTGTTTTTCATATACATGTATATATTTCTCATAATTTCTTCATCTATCCCAGGTTCTGCTATTTGTTAGAGGCCACACCAGAAAAAAATCCTTCATACTCTTAGAGATTACAAAGTTATCTTCTCTGAAATATATGGAGATTGGAGAGCTCTGATTCAACCAGCTATATGCTTACCATTAAGATGTGCTTATCTTCTATTAAGTCCAATAGGAGCAGGCACTCGCTTAATGTTAATTACACACTGATGTGTTTTATGGATTGGTCCTGGATTACTCATTTGATTACAATTAGGCCTCTGATTGCATGCTCACTGAGCTGAGGTTGCCCAGCAGTGAGTCCCTCTGCTTGTGCTAGGAAGCACTAGCCTGCATCTCCCAGGGCTTTCCCTTCCCTTGCTGTGCTGCAGGGATGAATTCTGCTCTTTCTACAGGTTCAGCTTCAAAACCTAAAGTACTGTTACTTTTTTTCCCTTGCGCCTTGCAACCGTGTTCAGAAGAGGCAGAGCAAACATTAGCAGACAGACAAGGAGACCGTCCCTACCACTCTAAAAGCAGAACACCCAAGGGAGAAACTTCAGCCCCATAAAGCACTAACAGGCTTAGAGCTGAGTGTGACTGTGGCAATTTAACAGCTGACCTTGCAGAGTCAAAACCACTCATCAGCTGGAAACAATATTAATTAGAGTGGCACGAGAATGATGCATTTTTAAATCATTTTATAGAGGGTAATGATTACAAAGAAATGAACTATTTACGAAACTTTATGCAAAGTGCCTCCTCCAGACAAATACATGCAGGAAAGCTGATATCCTCATCAGAACGGTCCTGTGGTTAAAAGAACAGAGTCATTTCTGAGGTCTGTGTCTTTTTCATGTCTTATCTTTGAGAGACAGATCGTGAACCAGTTATCCTCATTGATGAGCAGTATCAGCCCTAGTTGTCCCACACCAAATAACGATGCAGCCCATGCGGGCAGCCATCCGTCACTGCAAAAAGACATTCTCATTGTAACCTTTAGATTGCATGAGATGCTCAGGGAAGTTACAGTCTCCTCCTGCGTTTAGCACACAGCTTTCCCTGCAGCTGCCGTGTCAAAGCATCTGCAATATAGGTAAAGACAGCCTCAATGCTAGCCAAACATTATCTTTCTAGGAGATTTAAGTAAAGGTTATTGCAGGCAAAATATTAAATTCTCATGGCTTTCTACTGAGTGCTTTCAGTATTTTCTGTAGTTCACATCCCTACATGTATTTCAGGCTTAGAAAAACAAATTTCAGACTGAAGTTACAGAAGAAAATTAATATCTAAATACTGATTCATATATAGAGGGTTTTTTTTTTCATAAATGACAGTCATTCAAACTATCAGTCGTTTGGAGAGGAAGAATCAGCAGGCAATCTAATTCAAGGAATTAGATTGTAGTGCCTGATGTAGATCTACGAGTTAATTTAAATAATGAGTCACCTGGTAGGCAATCAAATCTAGGTCAGGACATTTAGCAGGCTGAAAATAATGAGTCTAACAGCAACAGAGCTCACAAAACAATCCACATAATAATGACAGCATAAGAATGACAGTCCTAACATAACCAGACAGCATGCTCAAACTGTAAATAGACAGAGCAAAGAGAATGAACTTGCGTGGGGAGGCAAAACATATTCTCCAATGAAACTATTACAGAAGAATTATGTTTGGTTAAAAGGCAGCACACTGACAATCACAGTGAGGACATTCAATATTTATGCGCTCTTATTGCATCTGCAATATCAGTGAAAGCACTCTTTTCCAGCTTTTTCTTGTTATGCATGTAAAGCAAATAGAGTCAAATGTGGTTGTTGGTTTCAGGGAAGCGATGCAGACAGGCAAGATTTTCCTGGTGTCTTTTGCTGGCTTTTGCTTGCATTGATTGATGATCTTGATTTTAAAAGCTGTTTCTTGGTTCAAGAAGATAAGAATATCAGGGAAGGAGAAAGTAAATGTTCAGAAGCAGCTCCCTCTGCAGTCCCCTTTACCTCAGTCTGCAAAAGGATAGGCATTTGAAAATATAATTAATACAAACAGGCAATACAGAGGAGGAACTTCAAGCCTGCACCCTCTGCAACTCCCTTACAAAATGCATGCCATGGATCTCTGTGTGTGCTTCTAGCCCAGGGGCTGCCACCAAATACAGACCCTTCTGCTCTTTGAGAATATATCAGCAGAGGATTTGTTTAAGGAGAAAACACTAGATGTCAGCAGTCCTCCTCACGCCTTGATGTGTGTTCTTGCTCAGGAACACAGCACTCATTTTAAACTAATCCAGTTCTTTCAGGGCAGGAATTCACTTACCATTTTATGGTTTTTTTTTTTTTTTTTTTTTTTTTTTTGTATTTTTATTATTTATTTATTTATTTATTTATTTTTCATTGTTCATTGTCACATTGTCCTTCCTGCATCTGGCTACTGCAAGGTGTTTTCTTCTGGTTGTTTCCTTTAATATATATCTATGTTCTTCTTTTAAGTTTTTGTTTTAGTCTTGCTCATTTGGACAAGCAGAGGACATCACATGCAGCTGGTGCATTGGGAAGCTTTGGGTCTGAAAATGTTTTTACATAGAGCCCTCTGGGTAAATTGCCTCTGGGTAAATCATATAATCATAGAATCACCAAGGTTGGAAAAGACCTACAAGATCATCCAGTCCAACCATCCACCTATCACCAATAGAGGAGACATCAGCTATATCTTCCTACCTTCCTGCATAAAATCATAGAATGATTTGGGTTGGAAGGGACCTTGAGTACCATCCATTTCCAACCCCCTGCAGTGGGCCAGTTGCCACCCACCAGCTTAGGCTGCCCAGGGCCCATCCGTGGCCTTCAGTGCCTTCAGGGATGGGGCATGCACACAGCTTTGGGCAGCAGTGCCAGTGCCTCATCATCCTGAGTGAAAAAATTCCCCCTAATATCTAATCTAAATCTCCCCTCTTTTAGTTTAAGACCGTTCCCCCTTGTCCTATCACTGTCTGCCCATGTAAAAGATCGCTCACCCTCCTGCTTATAAGTTCCCTTCAAGTACCGGAAGGTTGCAATGAGGTCTCTACAGCACTTTCTCTTCTCCAAGCTGAACAACCCCAGCTCCCTCAGCCTTTCTTCATAGGCGAGGTGCTCCGGCCCTCTGAGCAACTTTGTGGCTCTTCTCTGAACCCGCTCCAACAACTGCACATCTTTCTTGTGCTCAGAGCCTGAGTACAGGGCTCCAGATGGAGCCTTATGAAGGCAGAACAAAGTGGGACAATCCCCTCCCTGCCCTGTGCCCTCCTCTGTTGTTGCAGCGCAGCATACTGTTGGCCTTCTGAGCTGCAAGTGTATACTGCTGGCTCGTGTCAAGTTTGCACGGTCTGGTCTAGCATTTTAAAATGCATTTTTGTATTAAAAGCAGCTCAGGCTTACCGAGGGCTGTACTAAGTTATTAAGATAAAATGTAGAATAGCAGCAGATTTACCTATTGAGAGTCATTTTATAACCAATTAACCATTTGATGCTCCAAGCAACCAGCGCTCTGTTGGCTTGTTACTAATGCTGGTCCATTGAGTTTATTCAGCTTAAACTAATGGGGAAACATATAAGAGATGACTACCAAATAAATATTCTTCCATTTCGGCCTATCATTATGACTTAGCATGGCACAATTCCAAGTCACTAATATTGAATAGCTTTTTTTTTAAACTCTGTGAGCTGTTTTAGTTTATAATTGCAAATTCCATTTTAAAAGAATTGTTAAGTTACATCCAGAGATTCAAGAAAGGATATTGCTTTGTAGCTTAGCTATGTGGTTCCGAAGTTGTTTCTTTGCCCCTTCAAGAGAATCAGTGGGAACTCTGTGATGCCACCCATTGTGCTTTTATTTCTTTTCAACATCAAAAGAGAACGATCAGATTTTATTCTTACTTTCATCAGTGTGAGCTATATTTGCCTATAAGCAGTATCTGCTGTGGCAATAAAGACATACCTGGTGTCTATCTGGAAAAACATCATCAGGCTTCAGTAATGCAAAAGTATCAAAAGAGCAATGGCTCTTCATTCCTGCAGCAGCATGAGTTGACTCACATCTGAATAACAGCACCTGTGAACCAGGACAGCCTGGTGCAATGCTCTAGGCAGTGGATGCTGAATTAAGAGATCCGAGCTATTCCTCCATTTCTGCTAATGTTTTTCAGTTTTTCTTCTTTAAATCACTGCTATTTTTGAGAAAATTCCTCTCTCCTTCTCTGCTTATACTGCAGATTTCTTTTTGGACTTGTGAGCTATCCTGCAATGTGAGTGGTACCAGTAGCAAGAGATTGCAGAGATATATCCATCTTAGTTCCCTACTTCATGATAAGTAGGCTATTTACAGTACTGCAAACTCAGATATCTTTGTTGTTATTCTGTTCAGTTTTATGTTAATCAGTTTTATGTGTTCTCAAAGTTAACAAGAACTTCTTAATCAAGAAGAAAAGTAGAATTCAGTATGAGTGGGTTTGAAGGGAGCGTTATAAATGAGAACTGATAACCAAAGAATAGACCAAGGTGAAAAGCAACCGGCCTGTACAGGCAGGAAGGGAATCACAACCTGATCTCTACTCCCTGTGTATTTCACCAACATTGGAGCCAGTCACACCTAGAATGTTTTTCAAAAGTTGGGAGCAGAACATTTAAGTTGTAGGTAGCAAAAACATTTGTTTGACTGGCTTACTAAAATGATAATCTCTATACAGCAATTTTCCTCTCTCTAGTTACTTGGATTTTACAGTTTATAGATGCCTGAAATAGTAATGCCATACGCAACCCTTTTTAGCCAGACCTACTTAAAATGCTCGTTCAAAAGTAATGAGCACAATATTTTTCTAATCGGGTCCCCTTGGAATGAAATCACTGGAAAAATGTTCCTGCCAGTTCTTGCTGATTACCTGTGTGTCTCATTATTCCAAACCCTATCTGACAGCCGCACAGCCATAACTGCCTTTCAACAAGAACCACCACTGAGTCTTTTAAAAATAATTTTATTTCAATTTCTAGCTAGTTCTAGCTTAAACAGCACACATAATTGCCTAATAAGCAGTTCATAAGAAGAACATAATTTCAAAGTGAAATGTTGGACCCATCCAGCCTTTGACAGTAACAGAAATTAGAGATGCCTTTTAAGTTCTCCAGTGCAAGTTATTCTGCAACAGAAGGATCAGCAAACTAGAAACTTGTTAGAATGCTGATTAAACTTTCAAAGTATGCCCAGGATTTAAAAAAAAAAAAAAAGAAAAAAAAAAAGAGGATTGTTAATATTAAGCAACCACTGAATTTAAAATGTAAAAATCTATTTCAGAAGTAGTAGCATGCTCCAAAATAATAATAAAACCAAACAAACCAGCCAACATAAAAACAAACAAACAAACAAACAAAACCAAGCAGGTTTGATATTTTGAAAGTGAAATCCTTCCTTACTGCGTGAAATTGCTGTTATTTTCTTAGTAGATACTGTATCTGTACACACAGTTTGTGTATATATAAGGTCTAATTTTGTCTAATCTCCTGCATTACAAAGGTCACAGAGATCAATCCTTGTATTTTTTCTTTTAGCACACTTATATGTGTGTGATGAGCTCATATGACAAAAAGCCACATTTCCTTGAGGACTCCTTGATATGATGATCTGGACAAAGTCCTGTTAAGTTCTTGAGGTTCTTTGGGACATTTTTGAAGGACTTATTGCAAGTTCAGTCAGCAGTGTCAGGTATCTCACCTCCACTGCTTTGTATTCCTGTTTCCCAAGTTTGTGCATGTGAAGCAGAGCTCTCTATTCCCCCATGAGTCCAGGCCTGACCAGGGAAACCAGAGCCCTCCAACATCGAAATTGGAGGTAGCTGTAACATATCTTGGAGTTATTCATATCCCAGCAGTGCATGGGCACAGATATAAAACTGCAGGTTACAGATGACAAAGTCCCTCATTCACCTTCTGGAAATTCACCTTTGCCATTTCCTTGACTCCTCAAATAAATAGATATTAAATTATGAAGCCAGAAATAGAGATAATGGATATATGGTTAATCCCCTGACTTTCACTGCAAAATGGCAGAGATGCTGAGTACTCATTATAACAAGTTTCATTCCTACGTGTATCATTCTTGGATAAATAAAACTTTTTCGGCAAGTACCACAGGAATCAAAGGTAATTGGCAGATCAGATAAGCTACAAGCTTGAGTATTTATTTAACATCAAAGACAGCTGTATTTATCTGGAGATGCAGCAAAGGAAGGCAAAAGGGTTGAAAAAATATTGACTCCTGAAATTTAATACATTTTATAATAATTTCTTCATTCTGATGAAACTGCAAATAAAAAGGAGTTAAAGCCCAATGTTTTTCATGAAGTCAAATGCACTCAAATATTTCTATTTTATCTAGAATTACTTTCTAATCTATATTCACAAATTGGATGACTAGGATGTAAAAAATTCTAACATTTCTGTATTTTGTATTTCTGTACATTCTGTTTTGATTGTATGTATCAAATGTATTTTGATAATACATTCTGTATTATCAAAACAAATGAGAGGCTCTTGTCTTTATTTTAAGAGAAATTATTATGTTCTAAGGGTGTTGAGAATGTTGTATGAGGTTACAAAACAAAACTGCCAAGAAACTATAGCTGAACAGAACAAGTATTGTATGAAGAGAAATACAGGTGCATAATCAAAAATAGAAGGCATAAGTTAATAGAGGAAATACTTCTGAAGAAGAAAACTTCTTCCGTCAGTTCAAGATAGAATTACCTTTGATTTTACTCCCCAAAAAGAAGAAAATAATATTCTTTGAGCTAGAGCCTTAAAAAAAGTATTAACATGAAAATGTCCACCCTAAAACCATAAATGAAAGGTAAGAAAAATTTCAGAAGTGATCAAATAATAATGCATTTTCTGCTATATACCTGTCTATAGCTATGTCTGTGACAAACGCCTTTAACTTGCTTTTCCCCATGATTTTGGGGAAGTGTTGTATATTCAGTTCCTCAACAAAATTCTTACTAGATAAAGCATTAATCACCGGTTAATTGTAATTACTTAGCCTGTGGAAAATTTGGGAATGGAATTAGACTGTGGCTGCAAGTCAAATAAAGTTTGCTTTTACTATTGATTTAAACATTTTTGAGACAGATGTTCAATACAATTTGCTTAGCATTTTTTTCTTTTTTTTTTTTGTACTGCTTGGTCAATGTGCTGAATAATAATTGAACTCGGTTTTTACACCAATTTTTGCACTGCGTATAAGTTACCTTGTAATCATCAATGTTCTTAACAAGAGAACAACACACACGTTGCTTTTCCAAAATACCTACACAAATTTACAAATATTTTGTAATATTTTTGAGATATTATACATTTTATTGTTCGATCACGTGTCTGACTGTTCAAAATCTTTTAAAGCCAGCAGTACACGCTTCGCTGCCTTTTTAAATGCTTTTAAACTTTTCAGTGTCACACTCCAATCCCTGTTTTCTTAGTCTCTGAAAAGCTGAATTTTGCTCAGAAAGCCAGGCATTTCTCATGCTTTCAGTATAGCAAAGCAGTGACTGAGGATGGGGCTCTGCCTGCATCCGGCACTGAGTTTTTTTCAGACACTCAGAGGAAGACTAGAAGATCAAGGGCTTAATCTTTCTCTCTTTTTCTTCTTTTTTTTCTCACTTACTGCTGTGTTGATGAGTTCAGCTATGTGAAAAAAAATATTGAGTTCTTCACTGATTTGGTCGTAAAGTGACCCAAGTAATTCTCAGAGGTAGTCCCTTCCTGGTCCTCTGTCTGTATCAGTGTCTCTTTATGAGCTGGGGCTCCCAAAGTTTTCTCTGCCTCTGGTAGACCATCTGGAATGTAGGAAGTTAGTTCATGAGCACTCAAACAGCGAGAGTTTGGTATCCATTTACTTTGCGCCCCACAATGCATGGACATTTCCATTGGATCATGCGGGTCCTTCTATATGAAGAAGCACTCTTGTCATGAATAATACAATAATAAATAAAAATGTGTTGCTTTTCTCAGAACTCTTTCCTACAAAGTAGAGTAGTAGTTCTGAGTCTCACAGACATTTTTAGACACACACACAAAGGCAAAGATTCAAAGTAAAAACTTGAAGAGAGGATGAATACAGAGCAGCAGATGCCAAGAGCTGCAATGTAACTATAAAGCACAATACCAGAAAAACATTGCATCAGCTTCTCTAAATTTGGTCATGATATAATTAATCCAGTCCAAATCCTTTTGTTAAAGAAATAACTAGGAAGATAACTTTAATGAGCTTTAAATTGCATATTATACTTCATATTCTCCCTGTATTCAAATATTGGCAATAATTCCTTTTCCAAAATGTTTTCTTCTATTATAATTTCAATAACTGCAGTGCATGTAAGCCAAGATATGCCTTCATGGAAGAAAAGAAACTTTGGATAGTATATCATTAACCTTAGGCCATATGTTAATCTTCATTTCTAAAGGCTTCCCTTTCTGTATAGTTTATTCATTACACACTGCCCACTTACAAAAAAACAAATCCAGCACACATTCTTTATCAGAGTTCCTTTGTAGGCTAATGGCTGACAATGTTTCCTGTTGTGCTCTAGAGGACAAACCAAGGAGGCAGATTCAACCAAAAATAAATGGTCGATGCCCAGGTTTGCAGTCTATTTCTTTACACATAGTGGAAATGTCCTTAAGAGCTGCAAGGACACATGGTAAAGTGTCCCAAGAGGAGACTAATTCATGTTCTGACCTTTTATACCAGTTTGGTTATAACTTGGATTCAATTACCCAATTAAAAAAAATAGAGTGAGAGGAAGAAAGCAAGTGTAATCCATAGCACTGTCGTCTCAGTGCCTCTGATTCTTGAATTGAGTTATGCCTTACTTACGGGCCACAGTAGACCCTTAGAAACTAATAATCCAAGGACAATAAGATTTTTTGTGAAAAACATCTCATCTAAATCAAACTTTTAAAATCAGCAGCTCTTTTTATCAAAATGTCACTTTTGTCCATTTTATAATGTCTGAATTTTATGCTCACCCCATAAATGTAAATACAAATGTGTTCTCATTTGAAGGAAGGAGGAGATTTGTTACATCAAAGAGTAAACAGTGCACTTCTGTCTCAGTAAATGAGGTCATTTTGTTATTACTCCACTCTACTTTTTTCTTTCTTTCCCTGGATACTGAAGTCTAAAACCAAATTATCTGCACTTCATATTTTAAAGAACTGAAGAGGCATCTTTTCTGTATATCATAATGCTTTTAATAACCACGGGGGTTTAAACTTTGTAGTTTGTAGGTAAATTTAGGACTTTCTTTTAACTAAAAGAATATTTCATACTTTTGTTAGTATTTCAGTGTATTATTTATGTGAATTGCGCATTCTCTTTCTTGGCTATGTAAATATTGTATGAATCAAACAAAATTTAATGCGCTTCTCAAAAACAAAGGAATATTTTCCAAAACTTCAGCTACGTACAAAAAATATTTTCAAAAATATCTACACATTTTGAATTATTTGGACATTGTGTTATTATTACAATCCCTGGATATGTGGAGGACATTCATGAGTATAAGTCTTTAAGTTGTAGATGTTCAGTAATTTTCAGAATCCACATTCCTATATTGGACTTTTTTTCTTGGTGTCACTGATGTCAATTTGAGTTTTGCAGATGAGAGAATGATACCACTTTTAAGTCTGTAACTTTGTGTGACATTGGGGAAGATGAAGTTTCCTTAATACCATCAATCATCGATACAATACTAAAACAATTAATTTTCAAGGTGTTTTTATCTAACCAGTTTTTATTGTAAAAGAAACACAAAATTATCTTGATTGCATCAAAGAGAGATGCTAATCTAAATTCAGTGAGGTCTCTTACTTGAGTAACAATTACTCATGTGACTACAAAAGCTTGAAGGAGCAGAGGTAATATTTGTTATGATTGTGTAATTGCTTTCATGAATAGGAAATCATTGATCAGTTTTACTTCTACAATAATTGATTGCATTTTTTTATTATTATTATTTTATTTTATTTTTACAAAATTCTATCATTATTCCTTTTAAAGAATGGCTGAAGACTGAATAGAATTACGATATTCTCCTGTCAGGAGGAGAAAGATTAGATTACGCTTAATATTTCATGTGAAGAAAATTGTGGCTATTTTGGTCATAAATATAGCCTATAAGAAAAAAATTACTGAATTTGGATTGCCAGTGCAATGCTATTATGCTGGAGCTATATAATATCCACACTGATATGATAGGTGCTTTCAAGAAAGTAAAGATATGTAACATGATACAGTAAACTCTGTAGATGAAACATTCCCTCTTAATATATATCCTGCATAACAATTTCAGTATAATAAATGGTGGGTGGATTTCTTACTATTGATTCTGCCATAACAGTCAGTTGGAGGTCAGCATACATTTACACAGGACTACCTACAAATCCCAGTAGTCATAAGTACACTGCTTCAGCCCTTTTTTATCATATAGTTGGAACAACAGTAAACACAGAATAATAATCCTTAGTTCTTAGCAATTTCTTTTATTGTCCTTTTATTATATACAATCTTTTGGTGTGAAAGCCCTTAAGAGAAGCAAAATCAATAGGACACTATGAAACTGTAATAGGAAACTGTCTACAGAAATCACTCTAAGAACCATCAGCTATAATAGAAAGTGATAATATCTCCATAGGGCTTTTCTTTCTAGGTTAACGAATTATTAAAAAAAAAAAAGAAGAAGTGAAAAGCTTGTTTCCTTTTTCCTTCTAAATTGTGTATAAGGGCCAAGGAGAAAGCTTCTGAATGTGTTCTCAAAGTGGAAATGTAGATGCAAGGCTCCCAGCTGCGCATGGCAGGGAGGATCAGCACTCAAAGGGGGGAGCTCCTGAAGGACTCACAGAAGAAAACACTCCCAGAGAGTCCACAGAGCTGCAGAAGGGGCACGTATTTATTTATTTATTTATTAAGGAGAAACTCAAATGCCTTCTCCAGGTGATTTGAGATCACTGGGTGGTCAATTTCTAATGTAATCTCTGAGATGCAATGCAGCATCAAGCCCCTTAGGAGAATAAGCAGATGATACATCTCCTTTAAAGAACCACCAGTGTGGTGTGTTTTTTGCGTATGTGTTTTTGATATTAGATTGCATAATTCTATCACAATTTGATAGCTTTAGCTGTGCAAGCTCCCTTTCCATAAAAGCATATCCCAATGACTAGATTACTTATACCAGTGTACAGCAGTAACAAAACTAGGAGCACCACAGAGTGTTATTTTTAATTTCCATGGTTAGTGAAACTCTCAAAACCTTTCAAATACTTTGAGTGTTGATAATAGTATAGCTTTCAGTAGAACTTACCTTCAGTCAGTAAGAACCTAGACTTCCATTTGTATATTTAATCCTGATTTAGCTAGATAATAAAGCCAGTGCTGAATTTTAAGTTTTTAAATGTTTCTACTAAATCTGATGAGCTTAACATTATGTATACAAATCCATTTCCAGATCAGGGTATATGTTAATTATATTAAACACAGTCGTAACATCTCCAATAGGCTTCCTTTGCACAACTAATAAATTCACAATGGAAAGACTCAGAATGAATTCTTTAAAATTATATTCAAAGATAAAACTTCAATGATACGTTGGGTTAGAGGCTGGAATATTTCCTGTCAACTTTAACACCTCTGAAACCTGTAACCGTAGTCTCTTCTCTGTATGGTTTAACTTGAGATATCTCGTAGAGGTATTTTAAATGCCTATATGCAGACACCTGTCTTTCCTATGTAGCCTACTCAGGCTCCTATCTTTGGAGAGCTAAAATATCTGAGCTAAATTCCCAGAAAATCTGAAAGATGTGGTGAACATATTCTCAGTCAGCAACAAAAGATGTCGGAAAACCTCCTCCTCTTCCAGGCTGGTACAAATTTATGTAACTGAAATGAGCTAAGATTCATTTGCAGTACACTTTGGTTCTTAATTAATTCTCAAATCATTTGCGTAGCTGTCAGTGGAACAGTGTTTGTAGTTTTGTGTCGCACTTTCCATGGTAAAAGTGGCATTAATTGGAAAGAGATTATTCTTTTTTTTTCTAAATCTCTGAAATGGTCCAGACCAAGTGCCGAACTGATTCATCGCAATGGTAATATTGAGAACATTAGTGTTCTATTTCCTTTCAATATTTCAGCCCTGGAAACACCAACTTCAGCCCATATATTCATCAGAGTGTTTTAGTGTACCTTTTACATTTTCATTATTCTCTTTGCTCCATTAATAGAACTATTTGCATGAAAGAAAGAACAAATTGTCTTCTAACTGGTCTATTACAAGGTACATTAATGAATATAGGGGAATTTTATTAGTGCTTTTATTGTGTACCCGTTCACTTGAGATTGTCATTGGTGTTATTGCTGTAATGGGTTGCTTCACAGATGTCTAAAAGTGCTGTTAGGTACAACAAACAACGCATTGCAGCGCAACATTTACACCTGTACTCTTCTCTTTCCTTGTAAAATAAGCATTTTTAGAGGAACATTTACCACCAGTCATTTGATAGCAACTGATATTTGGGCATCTTAACTGTATTTGGTAAATCAGGTGCCTCACTTTCCACAAGTCACTGCAAAGTGACAATTGTTTTTTAAAGAAAAAAAGCAGTAAAATAAAATTTGAAGAGCACATTATTTAAGTTAATGTTTTATCACACCAAACAAATGATGCCCTTTAAAAAAAAAAAAAAAAGTTTTCTATAAAGTACTGCATTAAAGTTAACACAAAATTGAGCATTACAAATGGGTATATTCACTGTAATACTAGATCCTTACTAAGAAGAAACTTCCAGAGACACGTTTGGGAATTTGTCTTCAGCAAACATGGGCAAAGTAACCTCACATTAAAGGGGAAAATGATCTGAATCATACATAAGCCTTCTCATTTTTTAAGGCTGACAATTATCTTTGCATATCAAAAAAGAAAAAGGCAATTTAAAATGCCATGCTAATTGTTCATTCCTGTTCTCCGCAGCTCAGCAAATGCTATGGTCCACCAAGGATTGGGCTGGATGTAAATGTCTTGTACAGGATATCAAACTGGCTAATTCTACAGCAATTTCCCACATTCTCCCAAAGCACAATCATGGTTTCTTTTTCTCAGAAAGGTTGCAACTCTTTTGTAGTCCAAAATAACAGGAACAGAAGTCAAAATCTTAATGAAGGATAGTTGGAAAATATTATATATATATTATACATTGTACTCACATATACAAAATTTCTAACCAATTATAGGAAAGTGATATTTTAACATTATCATTCAGTTCCATTTTTTTCATCGTCAAAACGTTGTTTGCTTTAAATATAAACTATTATCTAAAAGTAAATACTTTCTTCTCTTCTTCATTTCTGAAAGAAATAAGATTCCTCTATCCAAAAGTGAGCCAAAAAGCCTTCTGCAAGATTGTGACACTCTCTTTATCTGGATTTACAACGATGGACTGCAAGTGGGGCAGGAAGATTTAGAATTGCCTTGCTCATTTGGACCTATCAGTGACAATGATGGGACTGTGATAAATTTTTACAAATATGCATGCTACAGATAGCTTTGACATGACCTAATTTCACTTCATATTTATAATCAGTTCATTCATAATCATTTATCAACTTGAATTCTTTTTATGAAGTACTGTTTGTCAGAAAGGTTTGAAGAAAACTTAATCTAGCAAAAGGGTTTAAACATTTCAGAAGTACAGTAAGGTTGAAGTCATCACTGATGTTTATATTCATGAAAATCATTATTGTCTGAGCATTTCATTTTGCTTTCTTTCCAAGCTGATAACACAGTCTGACGTACCATGATGCATTTTTTATTAAATGTTTGATTATTCAGTTTGATTTCCTGAAGGCTTTAGTGTCTAATTTACCGAAGGAGGGGATCAGATTAAACTTTGTACAGAAAAATGAGAATGATACCTTCCATTAAGACCTGTTAGGATATGGTAGGATTATATGTAGCCAATCTTTGGGACACCATAGAAGTCATCTCACTTCATAATAAGCACCAGTGCGGCAGAGTGTATTCAGTTACTAAGAATACTTTAAAAGGAATATAAATTTTATGTAAAATTCTCAAAATCTAAAAAGGAGGGAAGGAAATATATTGCCACCGGGTTTAACTCCCATTTTGGTGTTGGTTTGGCAACAGCACATTGCAAAGGCTAAAATGTCTTACAGCTATAATTATACAGTTTCTCATTTCAATGGTCAGCATTATTCTACTGACGCTTTCCAATCTACACAGGCAACTATTAGGTAGCACGGTTTTACATTATGTGAAATTGAACCCAACAGACCCTTTTCTAATGCTAAAGTGAAAAAAAAATAAAAGATAAAATTTCCCACCTTTTCAAGGTTTACAAAAAGATATTCCAGTTTTACTGTTATTTTCTAGTAGTTTGCTTTCTATTGTAGGTTGAATATGATTTACATGTTACTTAACATCATATTAATATTTATATATATTTTAAAAAATTAGGATGGACTACATAAGTACCATTGAAGAATTCTTCCAGAAGTAAAGAGAAAAGGTATATGTGAAGAAACAGCAGCATCAAACCTTTGTGTTCTTTGACTATACCCTGAATCGTGTTCGAAAACAAGGATATTCACAGAATGAAATGTAGAGATGCCTCTCCTTTTTTTAATTCGTATTGTTCACAACCTGGATAAAATTCAGTTTAACAAATGTCTTCTTTGGGGATGGTAGCAGAAATACTGGAGGCAATGCAGCTAAATGTGGTGACATTTCTTACTTATTCTTTATTTTGATATCATTTATACTTCTATTTTTGTTAGAGATGTTTAAAGTACCAAAATGAAATATACATTTCAAGATGTATGCAAGAAAAAAAATACTGTGAAAAATAAATATATATAAATTTAAAACACAACTTAAGGCATATACCATCCGTTAAACCTGGGGAAAGTCTCAGGTGTTTTGGGGAAATGAAGTGAAAATTTATTATTAATATATATTTTACAGATATAGATACATATATCCATTAGACGGGGAGATTTAGGATAGATGTAACACAGAAAGTCTTTACTGAGAGAGTGGAAAGTCCCTGGCACTGCTGCCCAGAACAGTGTGTGTGCCCCATCCCTGGAGGTGCTCAGGAGCAGGTTGGATGGGGCTCAGAGCAGCCTGAGCTGGTGGGGGCGGCAACCAGTCCATGGCAGGGGGTGGAACTGGATGATCTTTGAGGTCTCTTCCAACCCAAGCCATTCTGTGATTCTATGATATACCTAGTAGGAAATCTAGAACTGGAGTAACTTATCTGGAAAATAGCCAGAAATTGAGGTAAATTACATAAACATAGATTTATCTCTGTATTTCATCCAGACTTATATAATATTAATACAATTATTTACACAGGTTATTTTAAAACACAGAGCGCAGCAATCATGAACAGCAAAATAGAAAGACTCAACCCATTTTTTTCTGTTATTAAGCTCCTGACATTCATAAATCACTAGGAAGGCTGACCAGATATTCTGAAACCTGTCCAATTCATCATTGCACTGGTAGGTTACACTTTCTAAACTTGCTTTCTCGTTCTGATCATTATACTAATTTGAAATGGCAAGATAAATGCTTGTATTGATTTCATTAAGACAGTATTTTCTGCCATTAGAAGCATGGTTTAATTTTTTTTCCCCTCAGGTTTAGGCACCAGCTCAGGAAAGCATCTAGGCATAAAGTTTAATATGTACTTTAAGTTTAAACATCTACTGAAAGCATGAAAGCATTTAAATAATGCACTTAACTGCCTTTTGCATAGAAATCTCAATATCAGCATTTTTTATAGCAAGTATTGATTGCAGCTGGCCTTGCTGCCACCTGCAGCTCCTGGCTCCCGGAGCAGCCCGGTCCCTGTTCCCAGTCACGATTCTCCCTCACCAAGGCCACCTTTCCCTCTGCCTGGAGAAGACCCACAGAACTGATCAAACAGTATATTTCATCATGCTTCAGTGCCTGTCTTAACATTATAGGCTAAGTCCAATAGACAGTAGTAAGCTCCTCCCCCAGGTTTAGTGGATGGTATATAAGCTATACATTAGAAATAAATGATGCTCCAAATGTCCCTTGTCCTAATTATACAGCTGTTTAAAGAGCACATGGCATTTATAGAGATACAACTTGTCAAAATTTAGAAATGATGCCTCTTGACAGGCCAGTGTACTCAGAAGTCAACCTACAATGTAAACTCAGATAAACGGTGCCATAAATAGCAGGGGGATGGTGGAAATTTTGCTGCTTACCAAGGAGAAAATCTCATTTAAATAATTTTCTTTTTTATTCTTTCCATTAACTGTTCTTGATAAAATCCCTCAGAAAATTTTCTCATATGAAATGATGAAGGAAAGAATAGTTCCAACACTTCAACACCGAATCGGTGGTAATCTTCATTTTGATGCACATCTCTCTCTGCTTTCCTTGACTGAGCTTCAGTCAACAACAACATCTCGTTGCACTTCATCATGTATCTTCGTGTCAAAGCCTCTTTGCAACCTTTTCCATAGTTGACTATCACTCCTGTCACTAGAATATTTAGGATGTTCAGCCTGCTATCAAGTAATGTTTCTAAGATGCCTATTGCCTTCCATTAGCAATGAGCAGATTGGAGCAGGTTTCTTCAAAGAAGAAACTACAGGATAAAGTGTCATATGGGGGATGGATTAAATTATTTGTTTGTAACTGAGTAGCACCCAGGAATATAAGCCAAGAACTTAATTTCCATTGTGCTAGGCTGACACAAAATTAAAGGGTAATTTTCCTGTGCACAGCTTTTAAGATGGCTGGAATAAATGATTGGAATGTTTTTAAATAGTAATTAAGCTTAAGTATTTTTTTGTTGACAAACGATTTGTTAATTATTCTGCTTTCCTAGAAAACTTCTTAAACTAAAGCTTAATTTTAATATATTTGACTTGATTGTACTTAAGCTTGTATTTAATTATTTGTATCGGTTCCTACTAAATAGCTCTACAAATTTTGATAAACTGTTTAATCTTACTGTGTAAGGGGTGGGATCATGGAAAACACACCGACAAATGAGAGTCAACACTACAGTGAAACAAATACTTCTGCTGGTATCGTTTGCTCTCTAAACAGTGATCCATCTAAAAGACTCAGTATTTGAAAGACTGTCACTTACCAAGTAAAGAGAGAATCCAAATGTGTTAATCTCAAAGGATTACAACCAGCACAAATGGAAACAAAGTTTCTAGCTCTTTTCTAAATTAAACAATTAACTCTAATATTCACATCCTCTGAGACATTTCACTTGAGCTAGCATGTCTAATTTATAATCAATGATTAACAGAAGATGCAACTAATTTGTCTTTGTTATTTGATTTTACCACAGTCAAATTTACTCTGTGAAATGGATTGAAACAATGTTCTGAAAACTGGTGAGCATTGAATTAAAAATCTGGTATGGAGCTTCTTCGTAAGCCAGAACTAGATAGATGTGATACAGGGCAGTATCTCTTGCATTAAATAGTTTTAACAAATTAATTTTGACCTATGAGCTTAATAAATTCTGTTAAATAGACCCAACATCTCTGTTAAGTTGAACAGAGTGAATATTTAATATTTTTTTTAATTGTCTGATAAATTTGGTATTGAGAAAGTAACAGCCCTGAAAGTCTTAAAGTATATTTTCAGCCTTGTGTGTCATTAAGCATTACTCTACTGATTTTATTGCATTCAAGAGGTTACAAAGTCAAGCCCAGCCACCCTTGATTGAATAAAAATTGCACATTAGTTCAAGAAAAATAGTTTTTCAGAGGTTAAAGTACCAGTCTAGGGAAGCCAAGATACATTTGCTGGAATATTTAAAATGGTGATTAGGTGGTAGAAGAAATAACAAAGATGGGCAACCTTAATAACAAGAAGATACATTGTATTGCCATCATTCCCATAGTAAAGAAATGTGAAAGTTCCTCGTACGTCATCTACTAAAGTTTCACTTTCAGTCATCTTTAGTGCTAAACATGAAGATGTAAATATTAAAGAAGAGGTAATGGTGACAGAAGTGTGCTGGTAGTTACAGGCTGGCATCACTTGCCCTCCCAATTTGCACTGACGCAAAGTCTCTGCATGCACTCAGCAGTCTTTTTTAGGTTCTTTGTTTTTAGATTTAAAAACCTTCTTATACAAACTTACTTTGATGTACTTCAGATTTCACAGAAACATCTCATAGCTGGAACACCACAGATATGCATAATGTCCATGCTGCCATTGACTTTGTCCTGCATCTCCAGATGCTGGCATCCACCCATCCCCAAAAGGTCTACTGAACTGGGTCAGTGAATAACTGTATTGTCACAAAGCAGGAAGATGCAGGGAATGGAGAAATAGCAGGGATGTAACAATGCAATTAAACATCTTAATAGTAGTATCTTCTTATTGAAGAATATATCAAGTATAAAGTTTTTGAACAGTCATACTGCTCAGAAACTAAATTGAAGTTAGTTAGAATTGGGAATCTGATATTTCTTAAGCAGCTTTCTCACTGTTCTGGAGGACACATACCATAACCTGGTATTTTACTTCAGCTTTTGTTTAAAATGGCTTGAACGGAAATAATCTGCAGTTTATGGGCATGCAGTGCAACAGGCCTCTTCACAAAATCAGTTTTTCTTTTTTTTATTTTCCGTAATAATCCAATAATCCAAACAGAACACTAGTCCTAATACTCCAGCTGAGTCATCTTATCTCTTTGAGTAATTGTTTTACTGGGAAAAAAATATTTGTGAAAGCGCTGTCTCCAGAGGACTGTTCTGCTGTGGGCACAGAAGGACAGATACTAATCAGATGCTGTAAAATATAAAGAACAGAAAGCAGCTATGGTCAGTATGCTGAGAAGCCGTTCCTGTTAAAATCAATACTGTGATTAATGCTGAAGAACAGGGGATCAGAATCCATCATGCAATATTTTTTCCTGTCTGTACTGTTATTTTTATTGCTTTAACTTTGCTATGCTGATCTGCTTTGTTTCAGAATAATTGCTGGAAACCAGCTCCAACCCTTTCGTGGGAAACAAAGAGGGGCTGAGGTTCATGCTTAGCTGAGAAGAAAGGATGAGAAAGAAAAATGAACACAAATCTGCATTACTTCTCATTTCTCAGATGAACTTTGTATCGTAAAATAAACCATATAACCTGGCAGACAACTCCTGCTGAAACTGAGGCAAAATCTCTCAAGGATTTCTGAGAGACAGTCATAGTCCCTGTTGCAGACACCATTGCACTGGTAGGGCTGGAGCCCCAGGACTAGCTGAAGGACCAGTGGCCTTCAGGAAGAATCATGCTACCCCATGGAAAGCAAACACTAAAAAGTAACAGGGACAGGATCAGGTTCGTACCATTACAATGTGCCTATTCAGAATAATTCAGTCTTATTATTTAACATCTTTGATAACAAACAATGACCTTGATACATAATAAATATAGTAGCTTCCTGATTGTTTAACAGATAAGTTGCAATATGTGTGAGCCTGTTTTACAAAAAGAAATCAAATTCTGCTTGTGTGGATTGTTAAAATAACTAGCCATGCCATTTATCTGCAAAGTTTGGCTGGTGACATACCAATACTTATTGTGTAGAAACTTATAAAGACTGACGCATCTTGAAAGAACAAAAATAACTTCTTCTGTCCATGAAGTTATAACCAAGGAATTAGTCACTAATTCCAACATTTCCCACTTCCACCTACCTAAAGTGAATTAGCATCCCCGGGTATATCAGACCAGAACTATGCTGGAAGCAGACCAGTGAGTACCAGCAACCTCAGAAAGAAGAAAAACTAGCATTGAAACATCTCTGTTTCACATCATTAACTTTAGAAATTCACCTCATACAGAGAAACTCACTATTTCAGCAGACTGAAAGAGGGTAAAGATTAACAAGGAGCAACATTCAGCATCTACTAAAAAATATCGTAACAGAAACATTCTGCTCAAAAAACTAAAGTCCATAGGATCAGAATGACATAAGATGAATAAAATAAGTGAGATGACACAACATGTTTTTTTTTTTAAAGTTATTCCCCAACTTTCTGCTTGGTTGGACTCTCTGGAAACATCTATTTCTGAAAAAATAGAAGCAGACCCCAGAGATGTAGTAGCATCATGGTCATAACAACATCCCTCTTTGACAACGATAGCCCAGAACATCACTGGCTTTTAAATAACAAAAGTAACTTGCATTTGCCATACAGCTGACATGAAATGAACTTGTTTTCAAAACCTTCCTGATCCTTTGATCTGATAATACTAATACATAAGAGCTGCTGATGGGTTGTAGGTGAATATGCCAAAATTTTGCTATGTTTATTATTTAACCATTGTTAATTATCACAATAAATGATTTCAGAATAATTAGAAAGTCATATCATCCAGAAGGGGTACATATATTTTCTACACCTAGCAGATTTTATTAGACAGCTAAACTGGGCTTTGCTTTTCATCGTGCGCAAGTTTTCACATCAAAGATTTTAGTTTGACACTTGCTTTTTTCCCCCATTCCATTTTATAACATTATTGATGTATAATTTAACGATAGAAGATTTTGAATGCGTTTGTTGATAAATAGACGAGAAGCTTTGTTCTCTATAGGATCATTGCTTTTTATCTTTTCTTCATCGAATTGTCAAGACTGCATACTTAATCACAGCTAGATGCTGGGCCTCACCTTGAATGCCATGAAGTCAATGAGAGCTTTGCAACTGATTTTTATTGGAGTGGGACTGAGCACACTATTGGTAATGTGCAACTTATAAATGCCATTTACACACATATCAATTTTATTAACTCCCTTAGTACGGAATTTTTGGAACGTAATAGTTTGGCAGGCATTATTTTAGATTTATAGTGCTCCAGGATGACACTATTAAGCCACATTCACACCTCTGAAAATTGCTATAGCAACAGACTAGGACCAGTTCTTCCTCCACACTGGTGGGTGAGAATCATCTCAG
The DNA here is from genome assembly GCA_016647715.1 of Pavo muticus. Classification (NCBI taxonomy): domain Eukaryota; kingdom Metazoa; phylum Chordata; class Aves; order Galliformes; family Phasianidae; genus Pavo; species Pavo muticus. Next base: position 3,725,286 of record JACDJE010000036.1, on the reverse strand, counting down.
CAACTGAAGCCTTTCCTGCTGTGTTTTGGGGGATGTCACTTAAAAAAAGTTGTTTATGTCAGATATATATACAAATACAAGTGTACATAAAGAAATCTATCTGCAGATAGTATGAGCAGATGGCTGCAAACTCAAGGGAAAACCAGAAACAATATGGGAAAGTATGGGATACGTGGGACAGATATCTAACTGAACTGCTATAAGGGAGTTCTCCTCTTTGGGTAGGTGCATTCTCAATCTTTTGCCTTCTACAGACCTGGGCATCTAGGACAAGAAGTGGAAAGACTGTTCAGAGAATTGCTTAAAATTACAGCAATTCTTACAAAAACAAAGTTGACTGATGAGTCTGGTTCCTAGTGCTGTCTCTAAAACTTCCTACACAGAGCTGACTTTGCCAGAGCCTCCTTTCTGCCAATGCAGGGGAACTATTCCCTTACTTCATCCTCGTGAGGCTCCTGAAGGCAAAAATAGATAAATCATCACAGTCCTGAGCACCCTTCAAGTTGCTAACCATTGAAAAGAGCATGCAGAAAATCTGAACAAACAAGAAAATAAGAATGTGAGCGATGCAGAAGATGCTATTGGAGAGAAATCTCTCACCTTTATGGAAGAGAGAATAATCCAGATAGAGGCAGAACTGTGTTGCTGAACTGATTTTTGTAGGGAAGGGCATGGGGATTCTCCCTTCATCTGAGAGAACAGCAAACCAAACCAATCAGAAGGAATGGCAATCTCTTGCTGCTCTTTTCTACGCTTTAGGGTTAGCCTTTCTCCTGGCTGTCAATCTAGTTTCTTAGAAATTGAAAATGAGGGACCGCAGTTGCTTTGTAAAGATACTTTTAGCTGTATCTTTACGTTTCTAATCCAGGGAATAAAATGTGGTTCTAACTGCAGAGCTATATGAGGTTATTATACTTTTAAAGCAAACTTCATAATTAGTGCATGGGTCCATCTCCTCTATTGTTGTAATGCATGCCTGAGCCTGACTCACTTTTTTTTTTTTTTTTGGCAATGATGACACTCCTGACTGATGCTGAATCATGCTGGGAATGGTATTTGACAATTTGTAATGCAGCAGATGAGATACATGTAGTACTTTCACAAAACCATGAACTAATTTTTTACAAAAAAATTAAACTCATTATATACTTGTGAGTTTGAAATGTTCTCTATAGTTACCTAATTCTGAATTAATGCCTTCTAAAGCATTCCTGAACAATTGCCTTTTGATAAGATTATTGAGATATAGGTAGTTAACAGGCAAGCTTTTGAAATGAAGAGATTTAAAAGCCAGAGGAGTAATCTTCTTAGTGTCTGGAGATGGAGTGTAGCCATCACAAAATCTCTTCAATTTTTCTTCTTTGTGAGGTGATTAAAAAGAACAAAAATGAGGATCAAATTAATGTAGTACAGAACGCTGGCAGAAAGCAGAATAAGGAGGCTTTGGTGTTTCAGAGGTCCAACTTTGGTGGGCAGCAAAGCAGTAGGAGTTTCCCTCTCCTACAGCAGCTGGTTGGTGGTAAACATCTGATTGCTTCAAACCAGATGCTTGAACACAGCATCCTGCTTCTCTCTGCTTTCTAACCACTGTGTAACAGATTATCTCTCCTTCTGCCATAATATCAGACAACACTCAGAAGAGACTTGTCAGCAGAAGACTCTTGTTGTCCTCCAGGACATACTGGGACAAGAGCTGACAAGGACATAAATGATATCATCTTAAATCAACTGTGCTGAATCCAGCCCAAACCTCTTCTGATTCACTGTGCTCAGAGGTTTTTACTGATATGTTGAACCATCATCAAGTCCACAGCCACCAGCTATATCACCTCTCCACTCCAGGCTATTCTCTGGGTGGTCACAGTGTGAGCGCAGGATGGTACCAGAAGGCATTTCTTGAACATGACTTGAGAAGAAGAACGTAAAAAATGATTTTACAGCTAGTAAAGGAAGAGAAATTGTACCGCCTTTGCAAAACATCTACCATATGAAACCCGAGAGGCAGCTGTTTCAGCTCTACTTCTCCGTGTTTGCTTGTACATCATTTCTTTTCTATGGACTCCTCTGATGATGCATAGCTATGCTTTCCATGAATGAATTTTATAAAGGTAGTTTAGATTTCTTTTTGTTAATCTGAGCTATTCCTCATAAGGAATGCAGTCTCTGTGCAACTTATATGTACTGACATCTTCCTGAAAAATACATTGCATATAAAAAATTTGGCATAATTACTTTTTATTGTTGACAGGTAGTCACTAGTAATCCTAGAGATTTATAAGACCTCCCATTCAAAGAAGGAGGAAAATAAATGGAATAGTGAAATCTGAAGACCCAGTATTTAATGGAAATAACTTTTGAGGAATGCTTAAAAGAACTGAGAATCACAGGCTAAAATAGGAGTCCACTGATATTTTTGTAATGTAAGCAATTCAATATATATATATATATATTTGCCATTTAGGGGCAATACTCTCCATGCCAGTGGTAAATAATACATACGATCTCCAAAAGCCTTCATCTTCTGCCAGCTCAGTTCTACTTACTCATCTTCAACTCACTTGAGTTTCTATGGATCAAAGCATGGAGTATCAGGAGACACATGAACTGCATATCATAAACTGAGAAAATCCTGTTTTTTTTCTCATTTACCATTTTCTCAGTTAAGTTGCTCAGATACGCTTTCCCAAATTTCCTCACTATTTTAGCTGCTCTCTTAAATCTGTTTCCTGCAGACTGATCTCCGACAAAGCTCTTTCCTCTGACAAAGACATTACAAGGATTACTAAACTGCACATCACTATTGAAAAGAAACGAAGGTAATTCACACATAAAACTTGCAGTGTGCCAAACATGATTTATCTTTAAAAACCTATAAAATATCAGTCTTCAGATAAACACAGGAAATATTCTGCAAAAAGAGCAATCATTCATTTCGAGAAAAGGTAAATCGCAATGCAGGTTCCAAACATCAGATATTTTCATCTGAGTTTTCCCACTTTATATTGCTGATGTTATTAATCTTGCACCTAAACTTAAGACCCAAGTCTTTAATGTGCAGAACAGCTTGAAAAATAAGTGTCATTAAATGCTGTCTATACTGTTCTCTACATTAAAACAATCCAATGCAAATTCAACTTTCTTTATATTTTTTGCTTTTCTTATGATGTACATGAGCTGTTTTTCCCTCTTAACAAGCAGACTGCTTTAAAAAGGAAAAAAAAAAAAAAAGGCTTGATGCATATTATGCTATTTCACCACAAAGTAAGAGCTAGTTTCCTGATTTCTTTTAATCTATCTGTAAACTCTGAAGTCTGCCATTAAGTAACTACATATTAGCTGTGGGTGTTGTAACCTGTCAATCACGGAAGAATGTTTAAATTAATAGGTTTCCTTGACAGTGATTTTCTCCTGGATATCAAGTTATTTCCTACTCTAAAAGAGTAGAATAACTTCAGACGCATACATAAAGAAGCCACAAGAAGATCGTGGAATTTGTGGATTTTTTCCTGTTTATAATTGTGACATTCTTAAATACCATGTGAAGTTATCTTCCTATAAGTAATTTTCACATTTGGTGATTAAATTTCATGGCTACAGTTACAGATTTTCTAGTTCAGACAAAAAAATTTTAAGTCATACTTAATCAATTATCTTGAATGTATGGGTTATAATCCTTTATTAAGAGCAAAGAAAATTCCCTCCTGGGTCTATCTACTCTTTCTGGGAGAGACTATACTACTTGTCCTGATCCACTCTCTTCTCAACATTCATATTTATTGGATTAGGGAAAATCCAAGTGGAGATATCTCCACTTGGTTCCTTCCTCCAATGTATTTCTATGTATTTGTTAATCATAGATTTGTCTAATTCCCTTATGAGTGTGCTGGGGTAGTCTCCGCAGCCTCCTGAGACAATCAGTTCCACAAGTTCACTACCAGTGGAAAAAAAGTGCTTCCCTCTGTATGTTTTGAACAGATTTTCTACTAGTTCCAATGAGCTTTAGAACCAGGAGGATTTTGATATTAAAATACCTCTTTGGTCTATCCAAAGCCCAGACCTCAGAGAGCACAGGACGACTCATTTCTCTCTTTTCTCTTGGTTTTCTAGCGCACGGCAGTGCCTACAAATTTCACTGTCCTATGTTAGCGAGCCTACAGACTCTTCCACTCTTTTCAGTACTACCACATCACAGCTTACTGAATTCATAGATCTTCTCTTTCAGTTAGTCGTTCCAGTTCATTTACCTTCAGTTGTAGGGCAAAGAGTCTCCCTGTTGCGTAGTCTACCCTTACTTCTTGCATGGACATCAATGACAGCAGCTCAACCTGAACGCGCGGCACAGAGCCATGAAGCAATGCACGATGCGGATCAGAGGCGAGCACTTTGCCCTTGCTCAGATGCCAGCTGGGAGAATGGGACCCTGTAGCACGAAAGCTCCAAAAAAGAAAAGGAAAAGGCAAATAGAGAACTCACAGGAAATGCTTATGCCATAACTTGCCATGACGAAGATTAATTTAACCTTTAAAATTAATATGAGAGTGACCATCACAAATGTAGGAAAGAAACAGATCTCTCTGAGAATACTGATTTAGATTAAATACTCTTTTTTGTTTTCTTAGTAATACATAGCAGGTCCCATTAACTAGTATACGCAGATGTCTGTAAAGATATAAAGAATGAAAGGGATTTAAATAAATTGCATGTTTTTATCTTGTTTTTGCAAGCTAATTCCTTATGTGGACTGTTTCAACTTTTTATTTTTTTTCCATTTTTAATTGGAATTTAGATAGGTGCCACTTGGAGGCACTCTTATACTATTCTCTATCTTGAAGCATCTTACAAGCAATGCTTATAAAAATCTTTTTTGTCAATTTTTTTTCCTTTTTCGCTTTACTTTTAATAATCATCTAGAAATGGGTAATTAACAATGGTTTGGGTAGTTAAACTTTGATATTACTCATATTTATTACCCTGTAATTTTATCTGAGGTAAACAATCCTCTATACTTTCAATAAAACTGACCTAATTCTCTTGTGCAACAGATGACAAACCACTGTCAGTGATGCAATACTGTTCCAAAGAAGTGGTCACGAATGACTGCAAACTTATACAAATTATTCCCTCCAAAACCGTGTGGGGTTTTATCACTTCAGATTTCAAACCAAACATACAGCTTGTAATTATATCCTATATGAGTTAAATTATATATAATTACCTTTGAGACGCAGGGAAAATTATTTCTATTTTACAGGTACATAAAATCTCTCCATTTTGACTGCATGTTAGATATGGAACTTTAGAATATATTTCATTGGATTTCGAGCAGTGTACTTCTCGCACAGATGTGAAACTCAAATAATTATTCTCACCTTAAGCAGAGATGACATTTTGCAAAGCATTTGTGCACCATAGCAGTACTTCTGAAAATTTAATATGAAGTATATGTTAATTTTCCATAGTTCACGAAAGAAAAATTTAATCAGGTTAAATCAAAGTTTGCCAGTCATTTTCAAGGCAATACGTAGCATACCTGTGAAATCTTGCAAAGGAAAAAAAAAATCAATGGCTTAGAGTTGTCCTTAATAAATGGTACATAAGGGAACTGGTTTAGTAACAAAGGAGAAACAAAATTATGACTCAAAGTCAAAGATGGGGTCTTGTTTGCTCTGATGCAGCAGGATCCTGTACCATTTCATGCCTTTGTGATTTATCAGCCACTCAAAATCTGTAACAGGAATGATGTAGGACCTTGTATCCTGATCATTCTGCTGAGGACATGCCATTAACAGGAGGACAGGACCTGTACTGACCTGCACAGGCACAGCCTTATGGCATCTCCACACCAAGCCAAGAGCATGGTCCTGGCACAATCTTATTTCAAAACTATTGTTTCACACAGCTCAAACGTGCAGCCCAAAACACTCCTGAATAATGTGTGTAATTCAGAGAGATGTATCTCATGTTCATCTTTCCAAAGAAAATCTTGCATATGCTCTAGATATATATTAGGAATTCCTCAGAGTGAAGGAGATTAGCAAGAACTATACTTGAGCACAGTGTAAGCCTAAATACTGAGTGATGAGAGATAATAACTGCCTAGGGAGCCATAAGGACAAAAGTGTACTTAAGGAGAGTGATGGGTTTCAGCAATGTCATAAAGGCAGCAGCAAGTGGAAGCCACCTTGTCTGAAGGAGTAGAAGCAGCTGAAAGCCAGGGAACTCACCTTGCTAAAGAGCAAAGGGAGATAGGTATTAACCCTTTGGAAATCTGCCTCTGCTTGCACCCTTATTGTTAGGGTCTATAAACTTAATTGGCTGGCACCGTTTGTGGTTTCCCATCCACGTGGTTTTGTTTTCCTCATATAGGAGCAGCACTACAGGGCTAAAGAAGTGGCATCAGCTTCCATACCCTGACCCCAAGAGCAGACAAAAGCAAAAGCCTGCCCTTGCCCCATCCCACCAGCAGCAGCCCCACACCCACGAAGTTTGCTTTCCAAAGAGCTAGTCATCCCCAGGAGATTTTAATTCAATACAAGTGTCTTGATTCCACCTGAACATGCAATCTCTTTACTGTGCCTTTTCCTTTTTTTCATTTTCCGCTCCCTGCAATGGCACCCATGCTAACCATATGCAAGTACTATTGACTGTGAAGAAAGCAGTGCAGCACAATTACCTCAGCATCCTATGGCAGGAGTTTCAGTGCTCACCCCCACATTCTGTATCTTGTTTGTTTTGAACTTCCCACTTCCTTCTCATGCCTCTCTTCAACCATTTGAAATAATCTTTCTAGTTCTTTGGCTCATTTCTCTTCCTTACTATTTACTGTTTCTCTGTCACTTTAGCCTTCCTCTTTCCTTGTTTTGTTGGTTTCCCATCTTCTTTAATTTCTCCTCCAATTTCTACAATCCTGTAAGAAAATTTTCCTGTCAGGTATGTTTTATTGGCATTAAAATATTCACTGCAAAATTAAGTAGGAATTGGAAAGTCACATCTCCAAAGAGGCAAGATTTGTTACATGCTTTATGCTGTGCAGCAGAATCTTCTGGTATCAAAGCCAAGTGCAGATTATGTGGAAGTCACATTTCCCACGAATAAAAGTGACAGAGACAGCATGACTGTTCTCATGTTTGTTACACTTAACAAACCACGTATGCATGATGTTCAGAGAATTATTCTCCCTCTCATGGCAGTCCTGTTAAACCTGGCTTTCTAAATCTACATTAAATCTGATCTGGAGTCAAAATCTCAACAGTAGTTGGGTCAGGGAGCAATCAGACCCTGGCAGACTTCCAAATATCCTGTCTTAGCCCTTCCATTATTTTGTGGTAGGGTAGTAGGCAGCTCTGTGCAGCACAAAATGAAGTACAGCCCACAGAAAAGAGGTCAGCTCTGACTAGTCAGCCTCTCTACTTGATGATGGCCAACCTCTCTACCAGGAAATCTGCTCTAGGTGGCCCTGCCTGAGCAGCCAGGTTGGGCTAGATGACCTCCAAAGGTCCCTTCCATCCTAAACCATTCTGTGATTGATGAAGTTAACGGAGCACAGAAAAAGCCTTTTTCTTTTATTTCAAGTTAAAAGTTTCCTTTTAGCTAATACTTCATCCACCCTCAGGTCACCAAATAATTTATGCTTGTGATTTTACACCCAAACTAGTGCCTGATGTTAATTTGACAAGCCAACTGGTGAATCCTTAAAACACTTTCCTGTTAAAGTGACTAGACATAGTTGAAACTGTGCATTAGGGCGTCAATCACAGAAACCATCTGTTCTAACAGGGTTTTTTGTGCTTTCCAAATTCAAGCTTTCTGAATGAGATGCTGAGTGTTTTATAAAATACTGACAAGAATCAGTATACAAGAAATTACCCATTCAGCATCTCTTCAAGATGATAATTGACAGTAGTCAGTTAGCAAGTGAAGATATTTTGAATGATTAACACTAGGGAGGATGAGTTATAGTCTCTTCATTAATTCTGTATTAAATTAACCTTCGTAACACTCACAGTTTGAGAATTGATTCGCAAAACATTGCATACAAGCCTGAAGTGCAAGGTGTTGTTTCCCATGGCTAGTCACAACAGCCACAAAACAAATCTGTGATGTGGACGAGATTTGTTTTCTTCAACTCAGCATCCCAAGGTAATTTTATTTTAAGTCATGAATGACTTGTTCTCCTATTACCATCAACTTTTCCTTTATCAAGGTAGCTTTCCAAAAGAGAGAGAGTAAGAGAGAGTGGTAAATAGGAGAAAATCCTTTTCCCCATCATGGCAGTCAAACGGGAACGTCTTCGCCGGAGATGTCACACTATCTCTGTTAAATCCCACAGTGGGCCCTGCAGAGGCGGAAGGTTCAACCAAAGACCTCTCAGTGCCTCTCCCCATCTGGATTGCTCCACAACACTGGGATCCTAGGATAATCCACTTACACGCAGCACTCCATCGTTACATTTTATAGACAGTAGGCTGACTCTGACTTGTCTCAAGTACCCTGCAGTTCCCTGATCCTCAAGTTTAAGGCACAGTTATTGTATTGGTTCAGTTCTCACCAAAATACAAATTACCATTGACTACATCAATCTCTGCTGGTCCCTTTGGCAGAGCTGCTGGTGGCTTAGCATATCAAGCTTCTAGAGAGAGAGAAAAAAAAATGGGAGATGATTTTTTTTTTTCCCCCTAAAATTTCTCGCCCCCTAGACACTCTACAAGAGTACTGATTGACAGCAGAATGTCACCAGGGAAAATACAAATATTTTGGACACAATTACTTTTAGCAAATCCTGGACCTCTCTTAAGAAACTGTAATCAGCCTCTTTTGAGATACCTGCAGGTGGCAGGGGACACTTTCCTACTTAGGGGACACAATTTAGAGAGAATCAGATAAGACTGAAAGCTCAAAAAAGAGAACATTGTACCTATAGGCCCCTGTTGATTTACAATATCATTAGTATTCAGTTCATTTTCAAAGTAGCAGTCACCCATTTTTCTCTACATTCCCACTGCCTATAGATCTTTATCAATACTTTTAACATCCATACTTCATCTCAAATTCCTTTTAACCTTCAGGAGCCCAGGATGCCCTACAAACAAAACAGCATTCACCTCTTGTTATGCAGCTGCAGAAAGCACAATTCTTTCACAATGTTCACACAAAACACCTCCAGAGCCAAAACACTTCCAAGAGAGAGCAAGATAGAACCTTCCAAGAAGAACTGACCATGAAGGGAGGGAAGAACTCAGTTTAGGTTTTCTTTGCATGCATTTATATGCAAAATAAGAACACGGGGGAGAGAACATGATACAACAATTTATTTTTCTAACAATTAAAAGAAGACTGACACGATTTTTTCTCCTGAGCACAGCACTGCTTTCTAGCAGCAGCCTGTGAAGCTCACAATGCCCTAGGTGTTCTCAGAAGGGCTGGTGAACAGACTGTGGTGATAGAACAGACCTCTGCTCTGTGAAATCCTGCTGACAGCTCCGAGCTGAGTGCTGCAGTTCCTTGTACCCTTAAGATAACACAATTGCTTGGATGCAGCAATATCTTGTACAGCTTATGAGATAGTGATCAATCTCTAACAATTCTAATTAGCAGATCTCTTATGTGCAAGATTATGGCATTTTGTAGCATTTTTCTGTTGCCTATTAAATCTCTGCAGCCATCTTATACAAAATAGAGTAGTTTATAGATGGATCATTTGATACCCAGTGCTGTCAATAACACTTGTTGATACTGAAGGGTTTTACTGATATTGCAGCATGCTGGTTTTGATATGAAAAGTCATATCTGTAATACTTAGTGATATCTTCTAAGACCTCAGCATTACTTCTCTACAGAGCTACCGGCATTTGAGGCTGGCACAGAAGGACTACTGTGTCCTGTTATTTCCAGAACACAGTGTTTTTTAGGTACAAGATTTTGTGCCTTATAGAGATGACTTTTTTTTTCCTTCCAACAGAGGTGATTCATAATACAAAACAGTAATCACAAGAAAAATGACGATTGTTTAAGAAATATGGTTCTCTGTTACAGCCGGGAGATGACATATCACATTTTGCTTGGTTGAAAACATGCTAGAAAATGGTGTTCATCTGAGATGTGTTATGAAATGTCTAAACAGATTTTTCATGGAATAACATCTTTCCCAGAAATCTAGCTGCAAACTAGACAATAATTATACAGCTGGGTCATCCCTTAGCATCTCCATTAGAATTTGTAACAAGCAGACTGAAGTCTATAAGAAATGTTGTAAATAAGATTGTCTTTTGGTTTCTCACCTGTATTGAATACGAGTTGGCTCCAGGTGGGGTGGGTTGTTTTATTTATTTATTTTTGCTTGATATTTCTGTTGAAAAATAGGTTTTCCATCATACAGAAAGTGATAAATTACTAGGAAAAAACAGTATCTTTTCTTGTCATGTGTGTGGATTGTACCAGAGATCCGTTTTCCCCAGTGTCCTTAGAGGAAAAGACAGCATATAAAATAAAGTTTTCCTCCCTCTCCCCAGAAATCCCAGAACAGCAATTTGAGCTTAAATGTTTCCTTAAGTGTACTTTAAATTAACCACCGAACACTTCCAAAACTAAATTCAAAGATGAGTGATCAGCACAAATTTCATAACAACACCAAAAAAGGAAAAAAAATAAATAAATGATTGTAAAGTACCAATAAGGAGGTCGATGATATATGGACTTGAAATGCCAGATATCAGCAGACAGAACCCAAAGCACAGCAGGGCAGTTACAAGTCAGCGTAATTCATCTTCTAAAAGATAAGGCTTTTCTAATTTTATGAAGTATTTGTCATATCAAATGCTTCATAGTTCCATGAAAAATTTCTTTGATTCCTCTCCCGTAGGATTTCAATGTGCTGCATGGTGTAGCTTTCACACAAAGATTAATGCCGAAATTATAAATAAAGCACTCAATATTTAGGTGGTAAGTGACACTCTGAAAGTTGAATTTGCTCTCTTCACAGTAACTTCCCACCATGGCACAGGACTAGGAGCCTAAAGGGAGGACTTTATTTCATTCAGAAGGCCTGCAGATGCATTGATTTCAAACTTATTTTTACAAGTTATCATTAAGTATTATAAATCTTCCCTGTAAGTAAAGAACATATTTTCCTTTCCTTCGGAAATTAGTCAGGAGGCAATATACATGCATATGTCTAATACACAATCACACTAAAACATTAATTGGAGAGGAAGGATTGCATTACACTGCAATAGTAAAAGCAAACAGATTCAAATAGGAGCTTCAGCATAACCAATCTCTCCCAGTCTTATCGACAGCACACGAGTTGAACCACCCAGGCCACCCCTTAGCTCTGCCTACCTTCTTGCCTTGTCTGCCTCCTCCTGCTCCCTGTTCACCTTCTGATTTTTGGCTCAGTGACACTTTCCTTCAGCTGCCAACCCCAATTACTATCTTTGCTGCCAGGTGTTCTGCATATCCTCTGCTAACGAGAGCTCTCTTCTGCTCCGCTGAAAAGCCTTGTCTTTTGTTATTTTGGCAGGATTCGTTCCCACACGGTTCTTGCCTTCCATCATCATCCCCTTCCTTTGCTGCCAAAACATGTCTTCATTGAGCCACTCTTCCTCCAGTTCATTTCTATAATACCATGCGGTCATATAGGGCAGTTCCCATGTTCTCATCCTCCGTGCCTTTAACCAGAGAGTGCTTCTCTCCATTGCACGCTCACAGATAGAATGTAGTAGCTTTTACAGTGCCTTTCCATGCATAAAACAATTTGCTTTAAAAATAACAAATACAATTTTATTTTTATTGTTATTATTTGCCATGAGCGGTGGGGAGCACTTTGCCCATCCTGAAATCATCGCTAAATTTGGCATCACTAAGAGTCCCGTAGACAAGACTAAATCTTCCCCTTTATCCACATTCAGGTGCCGTTTGCATCTCTGCTATATATTCTACACTTCTGCTGTTCTTTACCTATTCTGGTAGAAAGATCAGTGCATAAAACATGCAACATAGACCTGTGGTGCAAACTGGAAGAGTAAGTTTATTCCAGCTTTGATGAAGGGAAAATGCATTTCCCTCATCTATTCCCCTTGGACTACCTAGGCAGGAAAAGAGAGTTCCACAGTCCATCATTGGAAAGGAGAGAGCTGTTAGCCCAAATAACTTAATCCAGTAACAAAGTAAAACCATTTAAAAAGGCAAAAGACATTTCTAATAGTTGACTAGAATCTTGTGACGTTCATTATGTAGTAGAAATACCACTACAATTTTTAAAGCATGGGACTTGTGGAGTTAATGATTACATTTCAGCTACATATATCAGATCTCATCCAAGAATCAAATTTAATAAAAATCTATTGGAATGCCTTAGGTGTATTTTAAACATCCATAGTTTTTCATCCAATATCCTGAGATCTATATCCAAAATGAAACTTAAGTAATGCAGGATGTAAACAACACTCATGCTGGGAATCATTTACTTCCTCATAAAAAACTTTTTTTTTTTTAACCTGATCATACAACTCAACTCAAATTCTTTTTCTTCCTATTTAATTTGGGTGACTACCCCTCCAAAAACAACTTTTCTATGTAATGAAGAGCTAAGAATGCAACAATAATTTAATATTTTAATATTAATTTAATCTGATATCCTATGCCACTTCATAGAAAAACTACCAAAATTGAAGTTAAAAGATTAATTTATTTTACATTCTAGAGGCAGTAGATCTTGTTATTTAAAATTGCCTATGAAACACGTAGAGAAATGATCTTTTGATATGTGTATCCTGTACCATGTCCACCTACTGATGTGCCCTCAAAAATTAGCCTCAAAAAGAAAACTATTTGAAAATGCTCTTGTATTTTTCTCTTTGTATAGATGGAAAACAAATATTTCATTTGCCCATGGTAATTCAGACAACTTAGAAAGTCAGAGGTAAAGACAGGGACTGCATATAAATTTTCCACCTCCTTCTCTCAGATGCCTTCCCAATAAATTCTGTTGTGTAGTAAGGCATGATACTTTTAAAAAATAAAAAAAAATGAAATAATCATTACTCAGAAGATAAATAGTAGATATGTCAGACAGCAGCTCTGCCTGCTACTTTCCATAGTTAGAAATGCAAACAAGAATTGACCTCTATCACTTTTCTTCGTCTCAAACCAGTTACCAGAGTGCATCTCCTCCAGAAGGCAGGCCAAGGGAACTCAAGTAAATGACCATGGATAAAAGCTTTTCCGATAAACTCTCAATTCATTAAATCAAATGGAGACTTTAAATTGATGAAGATAATAATAAATTATTTCTTAATCCTGCTGTATCAATCTATCATACACAGTACTCCAACACAATGAGCAGTCACACTAAAAGCTTTATGAAAGTCATCTTGTCTTCATTTGGAGTTCAGCGGTGGCTCAGGGCAGGAGAGGAATTATAACTGAAAGATACAGAGGAGAGCTGGGTCACAAATTCTGAGCAGAAATTTGTGAAGAAGGAGCTCACATTGGCACTCTGTTGTGACGCTCATACCAATGTCAGCATTTGCAGTGGCTTGTACACATTCACCCTTTGACAGAAGATTCTCCCACTGTCTTCTCTTCTCTGTTGCCACATCTCCTAATCCTACGCTCACAAAGGCAATATTCATACACAACATAGGTTGGTAAGAAGCAGGAAGGTACCACACAGCCTTCATGGAAAAGCAAAATCTCAGCTCTGCCTTACGCTCAAAGTTAGGAACAGAAAATCTAAAAGCAGTTAAAATTGGTTATTCCAGTTAGTATAAAAGGAACATATCAGAGCCAATAAAGAATATCAGATTGATGTTATGGTATGGAAATTTATGGTGTTAGGATTGGTTTTATCCTCTAATTGCTGAAAGGGGCTTAAGAAACAGGAAATATTTACAGTTATTTGCTATCCTTATATTATCATCACCAAGACAGTGAAAAATAGTCCAACCAGTCTGCTGCTGACATGCTAGTTATTTGGAACTCTCTTAGGTTATGATTACCATCTGAATTTAGGAAGTTGCAGTAAGCTCAGTTAAAATTTTTGAGCACCTGTGATACACTAGGGCACTTTTACACTACAGCAATTACTCCATTACAAAATTCCCTTCATTTCATATTAAATCTTAAATGCTTAAAAGGACCAAATGAGTTTTACTATGATACTACTGTTCCTGAAAAATCTGAGTGCTCAGAAAATCTTTACATTCTATGTTCCATAGGTCAAGTGAGCTCTCTGTCTACACATCATATTGGCTCTGAGCTGCAACATCTGAGAGATCTAAAAACAAAAAATAAACCAAGAAATGTTTGACTCTGAGTTACATTTCACTGCAGATATTTTCTATTCGCTACAGAACACTCGCAAAAGGTGAATCTGATGGGAAACACTGCATGAAAGGGTATTGTCATAAGATTTCAAGTCCAGCATCGAAGACTCAAAACTTCAGATAAAAATCCAAAGTTCTCCTTGTCATAGCATTTCACACATACACAGCTATACAAGCAACTCAAACTATTTTATATTTCTTATATAAATAAATCCTTATACAAATAATCTTGCGACATCCCTGTGGGATAGATGTGTAGCACAGACATTTTACAGATAAGGAAACTTAAGCACACAGCAAAGTATTGAACTATGAAACTGACATTTACTTTCAATACATAAAATGGACTCTTAGGCATCTAAATGATGTTTAAAGCATTCACATTTTGAGCATCTTACTCCCATTCTAAAATCAGAGTTTTCAAATGTAAAATACATAAATACTAAGGATAACCAGCTGAGACTTTAAATTAAAAGTCTTATAAAAAAGGCAACCTCCACGTGGTACATTTTCAAGCAGCAACCCTAGGGAGAAAGCAGAGGTCTAAATATTAATAGTAGCTCTTTTGCCACTGGACCTAATGTTACTGGAAAGAAGTAATTACATCTGGCTTAGCAGGTTGTAGCTAGGATGTTTATTTATCGTGTCAGAAATAGAAGTATGGGAGGCCAGCTAGTAACAATTGTCAAGAGTTGGTATATCGCAGAAGAAAATAACCATGTTCCTCTTAGCTGAACAATTTCAGCAAGATCTCTGTAGCAGGGCATTCTTCAAGAAAACTCAAGATTTTCCATGTGAAGCAGTTCTATGTTTTCCTTAAGCTGTGGACCCAGGTCACACGTTTCCTTTTGCTTTTTGTGCCTTCAGAATTTGGTCATGCCATCTTCCCCTACATGCCACTTCCCAAATCTTTTCTTCTCCGCTGGCACAGAAGATACTACAATACAGAAGACACTACAATAATCACCCAAATCACCCCACACCTCTAGTGCATGCTCTCCTGCACACAGGTTGGATCCGCTATGGCTCACAGTGCTTCTACCCCCTGCAATAAATTTTAATCAGGTACTTTGTACCCAGTTGTACTCTTGTCTGAAACCATCCAAAGTGCTGTTGTTGCTACGGAAACCATTTCCCCATTATCAGTACGCTCGGCTCAGCTGCCTCCTTCCCTCTGTTTCCCTCTCCCTTTCTATTCCCTCTTCCCATTTTTCCTCAGCTCTGGCACCAGGTTATGAGCATTTAACTCCCTCTTGGTCTGCAACTTCACTTCAAACACATGGGGAGACACTGCAAATAGAATTTGTGGTATTTAAGGCCTTGCTGTCCTTACACCAGCTTGTTACATTTAATTAGTCCCTGTGCAGCAAGGGTCAAGCAGATCCCAACGGGCTGCAAGGAACAGCTCTACCACACTGTGAAAACGGACAAAAACTCAGCTCTAGGGTCCTCTTACAGAAGCTGTAAGAATTAATAGACCAAACAGAGCGGAGGTGGGATGGATATACAGGTGGTCAATGTATATATATATATATATATATATTTTAAATTATTTTAAGCAATAAAGCTCCAGGACACTCCACTAGCCCCACTGCAGGAAGAGTTGTTTACCATTTTCTGAGAAATGAAGTCCCCTGAGCCATTTGACTGCAGAATTGATTTTTGACCCTTTTACTTCCTTGCGCTCTCGTAATGTTTAAACATTGCAGCCAACCAGCAGACCATGAGAGCAGCTCACATTCAAGGCCATGTTCTCAAAGCTGCAAGCAGTGCATTCAGAGCACAGCTCCAACACTGCAAGCACCTGGAAAAAAAAAGAGTGGGGAAATCAGCCTTTCAGCATCCCTCCTGTATGTCTTGACATACAGAACAGAAACATGTAAACTGAGCCATTAGGTGAAGAAGAAATTGGAGTAAAAAGTCAACAAAAATAATCTTTTCTTAGATAATGGTTGGTAAGACATTATTTGAATAAAAATCTCAGCTTCTATTTCATACATTAAAGGCAGGAGACCTTTCATACACTCAATGTACAAAACTCCCTAATGAAAGAGCCCCTTTAACCATCCACTGTGCTCCTCAGTAATCGTAACTGACACAAGTCAGCATTTTCTACCCTTATTACACTTTTTCCCTCATGCTTTTATTTACATTCATCTTCATATAGTGGAATCCAGAAGAAAACATACAAAATACAGAAGAGCAAGAAACCGCTCATGTTACACAGACTCTCTGGGCTTTTGGTTTTCCAAACTAAACCTCATTGCCATTAGTATTGAGTGTACGGATCCTGCTGGGTCTGTTGCGGTTGTCCTATTGACTTTCTCTGGATGAATAAGTTCCTGTCAAGAGCACCACTAAATATCCACTTTAGAAAAGCACTTTTAGCCATAAAGAGCACATTTTCCCTTCTTTCTCATAGTCAGAGCCAGCTCTGCAGAGCAAATGCAACTGTGGTCTTTGGAGACAGATGTAATTATAAGTAAATACTTCATAGGCATTAATTAGCATTTTCTTTTTTAACCTGTGTTTGGCTCCCTATACAAAACATCCCTACACAGTTTGCTGGTGCTCCTGTAGTTGCTGCCACCACCAATAATAATAATAAACACTTGTACTGCATCAAGCCTCAGATGCTTGAATGATACGCATCTACATTCTTTAGGAGTAGCTTTTTCTAGTCTAAGAAACTAAGATACTGATTCAGAATCTAATGCAGCTTCTGAGAGCTTCTTTTTACTCAGCAACAAAACTAGGGATAAATCCACAGCACAAAACATCCGCAGAAGTCCAGAATGTGCATTTGGGACTTCAGTTAATTATCTGAAAATAATCATCCAGAGAGGAATGAAGCTCAAACTCATCTACATTCAGCACCAGTGCCATAAGATGAAGGTTGAAGGAAAAAATCCTACAGATACAAGACTGGAGAGGGAAAAATTAAAGGTCGTCTCTTTATTGGATCTGTGGACTTTTAGAAACAGCAGAGCAAATGGTCACTGAGAACATAAGCCAGGGGGTTCACATCTGGCAGAAAAAAATAAAGCACAGCTTATATCTTCGGACAGTCCAAGGTTAAATAGTTTTTAATTCAGGGCTACCACTATCACTGGCATAGAAAACTGTTGATACTGCACCATCAAGAAACTTAAAGTATTCTTAAAAATTTTTTTAAAGAAATTTCAGAATTCTCAACTCGCGTGTCAGATCCTGGGCACAAGTCATGAAATGCATCTGTTCCCTTACTTTCCTAGGTAACCTTCAGAGTTTGGGTTTCCACAACAGTGCAGAACACCACAAATCCCACAGACACTCATGCATGCATTGCTCAATATGTACAGAAGCTTTATTGTGGTTATCATTAACATTATCAATAAATCTGTTTGTTATACAAAGCTCAGAGACAGGTGGAAGAGAAACAGGTTTATTGAACAGTTCCCTAGAAGACTTGAAACACAAGGCAGTCTCCCTTTAGCAGCTAAAAATGCTGGCCGGGAAGGTAGACTAGGGGAAAAAGCATTCACTCACATCTGTCACTTATGGCTGTGACTCAGCATCATGATTGTCTTCTGCTTCTATCATGTACTTAAAGGGTTCCTTAAGATGAAGTGGCAGAACCTGTGTTTGCACTCCTTAATGCCCTCGGGTTGCTTTACCTGGGGCTCATGATTGCCCAGCTCACCTCATCTCTCAGTCGGGCAGAGGGGAATATGCTTATTCCTGCCTTCAGATTCTTATCTGAGATGTAAAGCTCACTGTTTGAACATATGAATATGTAGTTAAGAGGTAGAAGTTGTCAGAAAATCATGCAGCTAGTCACTGGAACAAACAAGGAAAGAGAAATGTCTTAATACAAGAGCTATCTTGACATTTCCCAGCACAACCACGTCTGACTGTGGTCTGCAAGAAATCAATTCACAGGGAAGCCACAAATACCAGCTAATGCCTCAATTCATAAACTTTTATCCATGCTGGTGTGAAAGTCCAATTAAAGCAAACAAGACTACAGTCCCATTAGTCCTATTTCAAGACCACAGCTGACAGGAGAGCTCTCTTGGATGAAGGCAGAGAGGTAGGGTGGAAACCAGCCCTAAAAGTTTTCATCCATCTAGATTCATGTTGTCCTTATTTTACCTATCCTGGACAGTCTTAAGTAATGTGATTGCTTAGTGCCTTAGCTTTGTAAAGAGTATATAAATATTGATTGCTACTGGAAAGGTTCCAAAAGCCTTTTAAACTAACGCTTTTGTTCTGCTCTCATTAATTATTATTCACATATTTTGGAAGGAAGACTTCAGTTCCACTCACTTGACAAATGCTTTTATTAAGTAATGTGAATAAGAAGCTTTTATAAGACTAGATAAATCCTTGGGAGATTTTTATATTTTTCTTAAGACCTCAGATCACTCCTTCAGAAGGGCAATTTTTGACAGAAGGGAAGAAAGGTTAAAATAGTGTATAGCATAAATAATTTCCAACTAATGACCTGAATTTTCTGGGTCAAATCTTCTGTGGATTTATTATTAATCTCTTGACTTCAATTGACCTATGGTTTAGTTTGGGGGAATTATTTTTAAATAAAATTAGGGATTTTCTATAATTGAAAGATATTGCTAGATTTAGCTGTTTTCTCAGGTTTTTATTGCTAGGAATCTCGATTTGGACTTTCCTCAGCACATGGTAAACTTCTGGTGAAGACAGCTATTTGCTTCATTAACAATAACTGGGGCTACACCAAAAATTATTCATACAGATACTGTAATGGAAATAGAAATTGCCATGAGGACAGACACTTATTTAATGGAAAGATATGTTACATATAAATGTGCTTGCAATAATTATTTCAGAAGCCTGTAAAAGTAAATTGGAGATGAAGAGCCAGTACTACATCTCATATTTCCAAACCTCTGTTCTAAAACTAAGCAAGGTCAAGGATGGGATTAATTTCTTCCACACAGGTAGTAGTCTCAGTAGCTGTTTAAAAAGGTATATAATAATTTAAGTCTCAACGGTGCATGAAGGGAAAGTGGAAGAGCGTTCCTTGTTCCTCGCCACTCTGATAAAAGTCAAGACCCATTGCAACTATCTCTGTAAGTTGCTGGATGAGGTATGGGGAATTGCACATCAAGGTATCAAGAAGTGTTTAATTGGTGATCCTGAAACACAGTGATTACCCAAGAAGTTTCCCCTTAATAAACATATCATTGCTCAAATGAAAACGCAACACTAAGTGAGCCTCTCAAAGTCTAAGGCAGATTTCCTGCAGCATCTAATCACTAAAAGGGTATTTGATTAAATTAATCAAGAATATTACATTTGAAGTGATAAAGCCTATTGACACTATACTTTACCAGGAGAAGGTCTGACTTTCTATCATATGCCCTCTACTAATAGACCTGTTTTTAGTCCTCGTGCTGAAGGAAAAACTGCTGCACTGCAAGGAGTAACTCAACAGGGAAAAAGGCAAAATTTCCTCTTCTGTCTAGACGCTATAGCCCAAGAAGCTCTGAACACAGAGCTCCAGCTCTTTTCATCTTACATTAGAATCCTGAATATATAAAGTAATTCCTGTTTAGATGAAGAGCTTTAATAACTGCTTTACTTACATTGTGGGAAAGTAGAGAATTTATTTCTTTAATACACAGTGAAGTCAGGCCATCTATATTAGTTGAAATTAGTTTTATCCATTTATTAGAAATGCACACTTGCACTGAAGCAACACTGTGGTTGGTTGAACTGGCCTGGATGTTTCCATCCTGGTTCTCGCTGTGTGGAGGGAGCTGGCTGAACACAAACCTGTACACCCTGTAGGTAGGTTTAGCAGATTAGTCAGCCACATGCTTGAGTCTATTAATATATAGTTCTATTGCCATGGCAGCAGGTTAAAGTTAGAAGTAACTAGATCTGAATAATTTAAACATGCTAAAAATACCAACTTCCAGGTTTAAGTGGTTCTATTTGTCACTACACTGTCACCTATAATGACAATTACCACCTATATTAGAAAACCTCCTTAGGAAACTCATCTGCTGCACAAGTAGATAGGTTTTGGAGTAGGAATACACAAGAGAACTATGTTACATAGTTCCAGTTGTTTGAAAAAAATGAGGAACAATGCTTTTGAGAAACTATCATTTATCTCAACTATGGTGACTACATGCAATTTGATTTCTATTACAAAGAAATGACTGAAAATTAGAAGGCTGAATAGATTCAGTTTGATTCAGTTTGGCTTGGCCAAAGAGGCCTCCAAGCAAATCTCAGTACTATAAGTTTCTCCTTCTACATGCTTGCTGTTAGGTAAAGACTACAAGTTTAAAAATTGGTATTTTTCATTCTACTCCTCCTAAGAAAATAAATCAGAGAATACTGAACTGTGTTATATCACATCTCAGAACTGACCATGCTTTGGAAAAAAGGATAGCATTTAGTTTCAGAAAGGTGGTATAAAACATTGTTCCCTTACACCAATTTGCCAAAAGAACAAACTGAATACACTATATTTTTCCTGTTCCTAAGAACTCCCAACTGAGTGCTCCAGAGCCTCCAAATTAACCCAGTGCCAATCCCAATCAATATAAAGCACTCACCTAAGTAAAGTCATTCAGGTGCATTAGTGCTTCTAGGACTGCCTGTTTGACAGCAGTGAGAAAGAGACATGGCTCACAATTCTAACAAAAAAGAAACACAAAGAATTTATTGGTATCAGTATTTAGTACAGACACAGAATTAAAGGTCATCTTTGCTCATCGTATTCATTTCTTAATTAAAACTAATGGCGAACGTTAAACATCTCCCCGCTTCATTTTCCAATATGCAAATTATAGTTCTTTGCCTATTAACAGTAGCATACTGAAAGACATGGCTCTGTGCCATGCAAGTTCAAGAAAAAAATTGTTTTAACATCAAGAAATTACAGCTACAAATTTAACCTATCAGCAACCCAGCTGGTAAGCTGATGGACAATGGAGGGATGGTTTTAAAAGAACAGAAATGAATCTATCATGTAACATGGAAGAGTATATGACTAGATCTGTGATGTAATATATTTTGGGAACATGCTTTCTTTTCCACCTTAAAGGATGAATAAACTGCTTTTTCCCACTGCTCCTATTTCTGTGCCAAATCTATAGAGACTGAAATATTTTCATTTGCAATTTACAAGTGATTTCCCTTCTCCGTCCATCTGGATGAATTCTTCTCTAATGTCTGGACCATGCTTCTCTAATGTCCAGACCATGCTGCTATGGACAGATACATATGTATTCCAATTGCACTGTGATTTACCATGTATGCTAATAATAAAGTTCACTATGTACTACTTGGACTGTCTCTCAGGTTACAGACATGAAAATGACATGGTGCGAGATGAGTAGGAGCTTTTCTAGGGAGAAAAATAAAAACATGAGAAAGCTGCTTTCATTTACAACACCTCTTCTATGAGACTCCAAAGAGGGTAATTAGCCCAGTACAATCAAACGAAAGGAGAGACTCAGTCTCCACTTCAGAGTCCCCAGTTACTCCCAAGAAGAAACAAGTCAGCCATGCAGCCTGTGAGATGATGGCTCAAAGGAGCTTCCAACATCTTGCACAGCTCAATGTGAAACACAAGATGTTTTGCTGAACTTATTTTTCTAGAAGGAGAGAAAGTAATGAGTCTGTCTTATGCTTTTGAAGCAAAGATGATGCCAGACATCCTCAACCAGGTGTCAGTAGGAATGCAGATGCCCTGTGTTGGTGGGTTAACAAAGAACTGAATGGTGTGGCAGGTTTGGCCTATGCCCATGGTTCAGTCATGGGTTGGAAGGAAGCCAAACAGTTCCAGGGGACCAAAGACCCTCCCTTCGGAGCAACAGAAGCACAAGGCAGTTTGTTCCACAGATGGAACAAAGAAGTACTGCTTTTTCATAAGCCATAGCTGCACACAACAGAAGCAGAGGCTAATTGGCAAACACGGCTGCAGCAAGGAGCTTCTGGGAGGGATTTTGAGGAGGAAGAGAAGAGCCAGCTAAGCTTACAGAATAAGCTGATACTGATAGCTGTGTGAAATGCAGATACAGGGAGCAAAAATGTTTTAAATTTGAGCTGCTGTTGCAACCATGGATTTCCAGCACTGCTTCATTTGTTGTCCCTGCTAGATTGCCACTCTAAATATCCATTAGATTATGCTGTGCTGGGAGATCCTTCTCCTGGGATCATTAGGCATCTCTCAGATTAGTTTCCCAGCATAAAATGAAAGTTACAATTCAGTGGCATAGCTGCAGTTACTGAAATAGCTCTGGCTTAGATGTCTGAGGCTTCCAAGGTGGGGAAGAGTGGTACGGAAGGAAGGAGAAAGGAACAGCCACAGCAAAGAGGAGTTGGTCAGGCATAACTGGGCAGTACCTGCATGTAACAAATACATAATGCGTAGTAGATGCAGACTAAATAACTACCTTGAGCATCCAATAAAAAGTAAAACAGACAAAACATCTACTCCCTTTACAGAGCAATTATACTACGTAGCACTGCGCTGAACAAGCTGCCACACTTGAAGCTGTGGAACAGTTTTTCATACTTTGTATGTGCTCATCCACGTTAGGAACTTGTGTGAATTGTTTTCTCTTACACAAATGGTTCAACTTTTTTTCCAGCCAATAGATTGGTATGCCCAGACTTCAGATGGATTTGCCTGTCAAAGCAGTCTTGGGTCACACCATTATTTCTGCACACCTACAATTGGCACCCCTTAGAAGAAAGATGTAAAGATGTAAACACTCATAAAACAATTGCATTCATAATTCTTAAGGAAACATGAGGAAAGCATACATTAAAAAAAATCGGAATGTCAGCAATTTTGGAGGAATAATCAAGACAGTCCCCAGGGATTATAAAATACACTCTAAAGAAAAGCAAAGGAGTACTGATAAATAAAATACAATTAAAAACACAATATCAAATAATCCTGATACAGATAAAACAGAATTAAAGAGATTCAGTACCTCTAATAGTCCAGATAATCAAAAGGAAACTGTTTTTAAAGTGAATTACACTGAAAGTGGAAATATAATTAAGAGCAAGTGTAAAACAATAGCACAAGTATGTAGGAATTGAACTGAAAAGGCAATAACGCAAAGCAAGTTATAACTAGCTATTAATGTAAATAAGAAAGACTATAAATGCATTATCCATAACAGAAGATAAAGAACCATCAAGTTCACTTG
The DNA here is from genome assembly GCA_016647715.1 of Pavo muticus. Lineage (NCBI taxonomy): Eukaryota > Metazoa > Chordata > Aves > Galliformes > Phasianidae > Pavo > Pavo muticus. The sequence goes on along the minus strand of JACDJE010000036.1, from coordinate 3,701,759 downwards.
TTTTTGTCAAATATCAGAATTGCAGAAAAGCTTAAGTACCCAAAGACTTTCTGAATTCAGTTTTCAGTAAGAAGGTTAATTACAGTCAGATACTTAAACAATTAACTTTATCTAAGAGATAAAAGTGTAGGGCAGGAATACGAAAAGGACAGGATGAAGAATATTCAAGCTGAATGCAGTCAAGTTTTAGGGACACTTTCAAGTACTCAAGGAATTAACTTAAGCCATCTAAGCACCATTAGCAATTATCTTTGAGAACTCTGAGGACAGAGAAATCCTGGGGGACCTGGCAAGGGCAGCAGCACCAATTCATAGCAAAGAAGGTGGAAGGAGAGTGCAAAGATCTAAAGATCAGACTTCTACAGCTGGATGTGCATTAGAACAGTATATGAAAACGACAAAAAAAATCATGAAGATAGACTGCATGGATCTCTCGAAAGCAAATTTGGCTAGTCAACAAAAACAGTTATTTCTGACACTGATAGAGATGTGCAAAGTTGCAGACATGCTTCAGTAAGGCAAGATGTCAGATATCTTAACAAAAACTTTTAAGTTTCATAAGCAAACTTAAGAAATACAGCCCGAATGAAATTATGAAGTACATAAACATCTGGTTTTAAAATAGCACTTCAAGCTATTAACTTTGAGTTGATAAAAATGAGAAGATGTTTCTGGAGGCTTCCCACAGGAGGTCTTTTCTAGACTTCATACTGTTTTGTATTTTCATCTGGTGGTAGTAGAATAGTACTTTATAGGACTAAGATATGAAGTGCTTTGAGCAAGAGACGCACATTTTCACAAATACAATCACCTGAGCGGTCCCACAGTAGTTAGCTGACAATAGAGTAGCATTTTGCTAGAGGACTGGGAACAGTTATTTTAAGTTGGAGACATTTCTGTGAAGGTTGTTTTGCTTTAAATGCTGCATGTAGTTACTGTGCTCAGCAAGTCTGATGTTGTTACCTCCTGCTTTTGAAAGAAACTTAGCAGCAGAGCCAAGCACTGAAGTGACAACGCTGAAGACAGATATAAGGAGATGAGGATTTATCAGCTGAGATAAGGGGCTTTGGCTACCTCATTAGTTACAGTCACTGTGGCTGAGCAACTGCATAGCTTCCTTCTTTGGACCAGCAGGAACAAAGCTAGCTACAAATTGCTGGGAATGTTGCATTTATCATCAACTCTACTAATTCACTTCCAACCTGAGCAGTAGTGGTACTGCTTATACCTCATGCAGGAGGAAAATGTAATAGTCATAATAAAAAAGCAGCCTTTCTGCAGCAGTTTGAGCCAAATAGTGTTTCAGGCTTCTGGAACACAGAGTATTTAATAGGATAACACAGTCCCCACTGTAACTGAAACATTAGGTACATCACAATCTGTAGCAGAATATCTTTTTCTGACAATCAAACCACCATAAGGGCAAGATTGCCCAGCTGAAAAGCATGGTGTTACCTGGGTGGTGTGTTGATCTATGGCAATACTGCTCCTGGTGCTCAGAGCAGATCTCATTCACGACCACGTAAAACAGAAAATATGCAGCCCTTTCTTTGTTACCTCTCCTTCACTTCATCCTTACTCGCTACCTCATGAAATCGAAGTACCTCTTAAAAATCTGTAACACTACAAGCTTGAAAAAAAATCACAAGTAATAGGAGATCAACCAGTAACAAAGCAACAAAAAACAAAAACAAAGCAGAAGACAAGCTGTACACAAAAAAAATACTGCAGTCTCAAAGCATTTACAATAAGGAATATAAAATACCAATGAAGATATGTAACACCAATCTATTCAAACATCTACAGAAGGTTTCCTCTGAAACAAAGAAGAATGGATAAGATGAAGGTTATTGTTTAGGTTTTTATTTTTAATCTTATCCTAAGATTGGGCTGAGATGTTAAAATCTATAAAGATGAATTCTATTGAAGCTCATCGGCCACTTTCTCCTATCAGTGTTACTCCATGAACCAGTGATTGGTCATTACAGCATCTTTCAAGTTTAATGAGACCAAACTTCTGAAGTAAAACATGAGCAGTGCTTTCCATCTCTTCTTCACAAATATTACAACTCTAATACAAAGCAGCGGGACAGGTCACAACTCTTTTTTTGTCCAAGTAATAAAGTGTTTCAAAGCCGTGCCCCTCAGGCACCGTATACACATACATGCACAGGTCCTGCTGTGCACTGAGACTTGAAGCTACAATACAACATTAAAGGGATATTTTTCCTTCAAAGACCATTTCTAACTCCCACTACGACTTACGGATCTATGCAAACCCATTAAGAAAGATGAATATACTTCCCTCACGAGTATAGCCTTGAATTACAAACCAAGAGGGGTGCAGAGGTCTGACACTGAGAAGAAAACCTTGAAAATCTGCACTTCTGATAGAGAAGCAGGTGCATCTCTCACTCAGCAGTGAGTACAGTACAGAGTTATTCACCTCTTCTGCTAACATTAAACAGATACACTCTACAGCAAGAGATAAGTATCAATGATATTTTAATCTATTTACAAATCAGCCCTTTCCTTCCTCTCCATCTACATCCATTTGCTTGGATGAAGATCTGTCTACAGCATTCAAATACCCTTCTGTTGAAAAGCCAAACATTTATTCAAGGACCAGAAAAGTTGAGCAGGTTTCCAGGTTACTTTGGCATTTGTCCTTTTCAAAGTGTTTTCTTGATAAACAATAGTCATAATGAAACATACTTAGGAAAACAGGAAAAAGAGGAGTCTGCTGACAGCTACTCTTCCCCCACATCCACCTGCCAGGGAGGTGGATGTGTCTGTTATTAGCTTTTCATATCCTCAAAGCCATTCTTAAAAGCATTCTGTGTGGCTGCCTTTCTCACCTCCAAAACTGCAGATCTCTCAAGGCCAGGTTGTGATACTCCTCAAAAAGAGCTTTAAAGTCCAGCAGTGTCAAATGCCTTCTGTAGCTCAAGCACGAGCACTCGATAGGAATGACAATTTGTCCTTTATAGGAAAGAAAGAGGAAGAAACACATTGAAGTTGCTTTATACAGAAGGTGCATACGATCACACTGGATTTCACAAAAGTGGGAGAAATGCACTTATCAGAACCAGCTCTTCACTTGCTTTTAAAAAGATTATGGAATAATTCTTGCTACTGTGTCCTCCTGCACAGTGTCACTGCACAGACTGAAACCAGCATAGATAGAAGCAGTTTCAGAATTAAGTGTAATTTGTCCTCTTTAAGGAAAAATAATTTTCTAGAGTAGCTCTCAAGAAACCATAGTTTTCCCACCTGTGTTACCCATAGACTGACTTGTTCAAGTTCCTTATTTCTTCACCTGAAGAAAATTTATGACTTGAGTACTGTCATATTGATTTGCCTCAGAAACAACTGTATATGCCTAACTACGTGTTTCCAAAACACTGGAGACATCCTGGTGCTAAATCTCCCTGTCAGTGAAGCCTCCCACTGTACATTTTCCCTTCCCCTCCTAATCTGGACTAACCTGTAAGAAGTTTCTCACACACACAGGAAAACTTCTGTTAATTTCAACACTTCAGACATATATATATAACCTGAAGTAAACCTATGGCAGAAAGCATGTTCACTTACAGACAGAAGATAATCTATTAAAATGTAGCAGGTGGTGAACGTGCTCACACAGCAACCAGAAAGATTTGTGTCAGATGACCCCAGAGAAGTCCTTTGCTATACAGATACCAGGAGGAGTGATAAATGTTTCTGCCCTTTTGAAAGACAAGGACTCTCTAGGTTTATCTGAGATTTTTGGTTACCACCTGCCTAGACATCTATCATTTGCTTTCGACCATATACAAATCTACTCTGTGCTCAGTGCCACTGAGGAGCATCCAACCTACTGCCCACCTGCTTTAAAAAGAATTAGTACATCTAGGCAAACTCAGAAAGCCTCAGAAACACGGGATTTGTTACAGATCTACACTACAGATGCATTGCGCTCACTGGAAATGACTCACCATACATTTCATCACATCCTCCTGCACACAAACTCAGAAAGCATTGCCACTAGCCCACCTTGCTACGAACACACCCCAAGTAAGCCCAGTGCTGACCTGTCTGAACTTCTGTTACCCCTGCTAGGCTGCAAGCGTACCACACTCATAACACTGATGAATGCCAGAACTGCAGTGCTGGTTTGTGATAGTCCTGGATTTCATCCTAAATTAGCCCACCACACTCAGCTGTTAAAGGAAGAAGCGTTACCACAGGTAACTAGGCACAGCAAGTTGAATACTGACAGATGTTCTCCTCCACATGCTGGAAAAAAGCCATGACAGTGGTTTCAGGCTCCCTCATCAGAATTCTGCACAGCACCAACACCACTAGGTAAAACAAACAGCACACAGGAAAGCAAGAGATGAAGGAACAAGTGAAGCAGCCAGTGAAATGAGTGCTTATAAACACTGTTCTTACTACATTCTCCCTTGTTTCCCCAATGCACTTGCCTTTCACCACTGCTCAGCTCCCTCAGGATGAGTTCCTGACCTCTGGCTCTTTGGAGCAGGTCAATCCATGCATGCATACAGCTCCACACCAAGGCACAGATGTCTCACGTTATAGCTGTTGGCTCACCGTGCAGCAACAACTGCCATTTTTTAGAGGACAGTAGGAAAAGGTGAAGGGTGCTGGAGTCTCAGAGGATCATTTGCTATTTTTGCGAAAGAGAAACAAAGTTTCCTGAATCAAATTGTAGTTCTGAAACAAGCTACTGCAGGCTGAAGCAGATTTTATTTGCCACTCTGCTTTGGCTGTTGAATCAGGGAAGTGTACATAATGTGAGAGTAGAACAAGATGTGCTGCAGCTTTAAAGCCAGATCTTGTGCAATGCAGGAGCTCAACTTTTCGATTATTTCAGATGGTTTAAGGAGGAGCTTTATATTAAACTACTAGGCCATGGCAGTGGCCTAAAAGGTTGATGTTTTTAAATGAGAAATTGATTACATGGGAAGTTTTGGTGCAAAACGTAAATGACTCTTAAGCAGTGAAAAATAGTCACTGAAACCTAGAAGTTCTGATTTGAAATATTTTAACAAATAAACTCAGCTTCAGTGAAATATTATTGCAACAAAGGCTGGCTTTGAGGGTTGTTGTTACTGTTTCATTTTGAGACATTTACAAACAAAAAAGGGAAAATTGGAAAAAGCTTTCTGAAAATACAACTTTCCTACTTTATTAGTATTTGTCCATAAGAATTATGGAACAACTATATCCAATATACAGACTGCCAAGTCTACGCTATCAAAAGTTTTAATCAGAACTTCCATACTACTGTTGCTATGCTATCAATTTTTTCTATATTTGATAAAATGAAAATTAAAAGAAATGAAACCTACTCCCCAGCAGCATTCATGGCCAAAGCCCAGATCTACATATTTGCATTCAGATGGTGGGACTCATTTCTGCTCCAAGTTCACCACCTGAGGAAGACTCGCACACCTTCTTGTTACATCTCAAGTAGTTACCTTAACTAAAAGTGCTATAGATTCTTGTCAGAATCCCCTCAGAACAGCCATCAGCTCATTGGAACATCACACTAAATACAATTTCCCTCCTAACCAGAGGTACACAAGACAACTTCGTTTTGTACACAATGCAAAACCCACTCCACTTACCAGCTGAACATAAAAAGCTCACTTCTTAGCACTCATCTCATCTAGAGACTTTCACAAGTGAAATGCAAAGAGTTGCCATCCAAGATGAGAAATAGAGAGAAGGTGAACATTATAGTAAGATGATTTTCTATTTAATGTTTCATTCACTACAGGTAGCAAATACCAACAATACCATCCAAAATGTAATCACTTCTGATGGTGGTTTGGCATATTTAGATGTTTAACACTTGTCATTAAAGTCATTATCTCAGAGGAAGTCAGTGAAACACCTGTAACTGTTGGTAACTTCTGAAAGTCACTTACAGAACAGGTAGGTGCTTTTCACTAGGGGATTCAAAGGAAAACTAAAATTCTACAACCCAACATCAGCTAAATAAATAACAACCTCCATAACTCTTTAATAAGAGAGACAGAGGAGAAAGCGCCAGGAGAAGGATGCTCCCACTGACCTCTGCAGGTAAATAATGAAATGGATAGTTGTCATTCATTTGTGGAAAAGCACTGAGGAATGAGCAACAACATCCTCTGAGGGGGGCAAACTGAGCTCTGGTTCTATTTGGGAAGGTCTCAGCTCCTTGATGCAACAGGTTAAATAGCTGCATCTAGGACACTTCCTATCTGAACGAGCTGCTCTCGAAGTGTCAATATCTCATGGAGGACCAACAAGTTAAAGTGGTGTTGAAATGCATCTCAAATGAATCAAGGGTAATTAACGTGGCTAATGGGTTGGCAAGTGTTTGAAATCATGCTCATGGTTAAGCTTAGGTGGGAGAAGAGCAAACTGCTTTATTTAGAGGAGTATGTGGCCAAGCAGAGCCAAGGCACTTAATGAATGCTGCTAAAACATCTTTGTTCCCAAATTACTTAAATTCCTTTCTCGCTTATATGTAGATATTCAAAGCGTTTCTCCTTAACAAGAGAGCCTGGGAGTAGAGCTACTATTTGTACTGCAAATACCCTGAAATGGGACCTAAGGGAGTGAGGAGCACACATTCTTCACAACACAGCTTCCCAACCTGGTGCTTAGGGCTTGGGAACAGCAGAGACCACACACCTTTTACAGACATATAGGGCTGCCGAGAGGACTGCTTGTTTCTGCAGCTTCAGAGACACTGTGCCTAATAATAGCTGCCAGTGGAGGTGAAAATGCCTTCTGGGCATGAGAAATCACTTCTACAGCAGTGCTTTCCCTTCCTTTTCAGCCACCTCAATGCAAGGCTCACAGGACTCCCCTAACACCGGCTTTGAGAAGCACATCTTGAAGTTAACACTTTCCACACTCACATTTTTCCACCTGTGCTCTCTAAATTGTGAGTAATGACACCAATACACCACCGCAGATCTTAAGTTGTGAGCAAAAGGAAAAGCCCACTGGACTAATTGTATTTCAGACTCCTGAATAATCAGTGCTATGCTTGGCTATTGCCCAGAAGCCCCCACAGAAAGTCCATAGTTTCCCAAAATCTCCTCTGCAGCCGCTATTTAAAATGGACGTTCTAAGAAATATTCTGTGTGGGTTTTTCTGACTTCTTTTTTATTAAGCACAGATACCTCCTACCTCTGAACAGAAAATATGTTGGTAAAAATAGATTGAAATTATGGCCAATATTATTCTTAAACATTCAGAAACCTTGATGACTTTTTTGCAAGTAGAAGAGGTAAGAAGTCACTTTCACGTTCTCCCTCAAGTATGGGTAAAAATAGTTATATACATGAGTAAGCGCATACACAACCATGTATTTGGCTGCATTTCTTACTTGCAGATCTCCAAGTCACACTGGAGCAAGAGTAATTCACATTCTCTAAAAGACAATAGATTCTCTCCTGTGTATATTAGAAGGAGAAACTTTCATATTATATTGTATGTTTTGTACCACACAGTGAGGATTATCCATTCCCTTATTGAGATAATGCTTACCAGACTGTCACTAACCATTAAAGTCTGAACATAATGCTGTGGAAGAATTGTTTTGGTTTATACAATATAAAAGCTAAAGGACCATCATTCATCATGGAGTTGTGACAAACACTGCTTAAAGAAAAGAAGGAAATATGAGTTATGAACTCTAATATGAATAGAATTTTTTCCTGGCAATAAATTAATAAGTGACTCAGTCTACTAGGTAATTGTAGTCTCCTATTAATATGATTTCTTGAAAGCCTTTCTAGACAAATATATGCTGCACTTCAGTCACATATGGAGCTTTGACATTTCACATCACCAGTTCTTCAGCAGCGTTTCTTCAGGTCTCACTTTGAGATCTGCATTAATTTTATACATCACAATGTGAAATAACTTAGCCCTTCGTGCCATTTTACGCATGTCTAGATTGCTGTGTTATAGCTTGTGTATTCTCTCATTCAGAGGTTATGAGATGTAAACACTCCCTGTGGCAAAGTGTTTGTAATTAAATACAGTGATGAAGAAGAAGCTAATTAAAAAAAATGTTTTGATGATAACTGTGTAATACTTAACTTTCATAGCGGAACAGCTGTGCAGAAAACACTACGTGTGTTAACATTGTCAGGAGCATTGCATGAGAACCATGTTTACATGACTGCAGGCACTAAGGACCTGATGTGTCAAACATCACCTCAATAGATTTTGTGTAAGTTACACAAGCTTGGGCAGCTTTCGGGCTAGTCTAGGGTGTTAGGCATCACCCAATCCATCCCCAGGACCTACCACAGGTCAATTCTGTTCTGCACCACCATTTCCTTACTCAGACTAACTCATGTACCCAAAACCAAGCTATTTCCTTTTGTAACAAATCACCAGCCCCTAACAGTTTCTGCGACTCTGCAGCTCACCCAAGTCATGAATGATCCTATAATAAAAATCACTTTTTTTTCCCCATGCATCAAAAGCACAATCAGTTTTCACAAACCACAGAAGTCAAATAGATCACTGTAAGGGACAGACTGGAAACAAATTTCATCTTCATATGCACATGGAAAAGACGACAATGTAAAATCAATAGCAATATGCTTACTAATATGTGCCTTAGCCACAGGCTGCAGCATGCAATGCAGTATACATAAGAAACACTTTGAGTGCAAAACGGTTCAATAAAATGATACATACTCCAAAAATGAAGTGTCCCCCAAGAAATGGAAAACACAATATCTGCCCTAAGAAAAGGGTATACTCATAGCCTCAGTAATCAACATACAGTGATTTGTGCCTTCAAGGCTAGCATTGTAACAAAAAAAGCATTTCTGAGAACAGCAAAGTTTTCATATACCGAAGTCCCACTGATAAGACAGGCACCTTCAGACTACTGGCTAGTAGGTGATGATCAGCAGTATTTGCGTGGACAAACTCAGGAACCTCCCATGCCTATGGGAGGAGACTCACAGGAGAAGGCAAAGCTAACAAGTGTCCTCCACACACCCTCTTTGTGGCAATCATCTTTCAAATCAGAATAACATCTTTCTTACACAGACTATTTTCCAAAAGTGAGCAACGAGAATAAAATAAAAATTAACTTTTAAAAATGGAATCCTCATTTCCAAAAACGTTGAAGGGTTATTGTTAGGCGCTTCTCATCTCCTCACTATGAGACTAATTTCCTATATGTCTGCATGAGAAGGCGACAAATCAATCCCCCTGTTTAGCAATCATTAGATTTAAAACAAATCGCTCTACCACATATGATTTTCAAGAGAGAATCAGTTTGATGGCTCTCACAATACACCCAATGATTCAAAACTTAACTTCAAAACACTTAACTGGACTTACTGCACCAGAATAGAGTAATTTCTTCTCTGCACATCTCCCAGTCCAAAAGCCTATATTTATCATTATATCAGCCAGCAGGAAAGAGACAGAAATTAGCAAGCTGGTAAAATTACAGAATTATTCATGCTTGTTGTAGAAGAATAAGCATTTCAGTTGCTATACATTTTTTTTATTGCAAAAGAATATATTTTTGCATGGCAGAAGTTTCTTGAACCTTGAATGAGTACTATCTTTCATTACATTAATTTAAGTGGAGAAAGGGTTTCCTGACTGACACTAATTGATGGACCCTCCTGGGGCTTAATTGACTTGAGTTTGTCTCTATAAACCTGCACCGTTAATCAGTTCCTTACCCACTTTGAAAAAGGTTTGCAGCTGAAATGTCAGTGAGGGGTTATAGACAGACAACAGTGATTGTATGTAAGAGTACTTTCAAACACTCTAGTTGTGCTAGTTTAAAATTAATATTTTCCTGAGCTTTCTGTAAAGTAGAAGGAGTCTGGGATTCATTTAATGTTGGATTTCTGTTGTTTTGTAAGCATCTCCCTTCAGCAAGGGCATAATCGTCCAACCTTTTGGCTGGTCTATGCTGTATTAAGTGAAGAGGAATGCTCTTGGGTTGCACATAAAATATATAATACAGTCAGTGTACACAAGTAGCAAAACTTCTTCATTACACATATTTCTATATAGCAAAAGAAGGCAATGACAATGCTGTCTAGCAGTATACAAACACTATGGAGCAATAGCACATAAAAAAAGAAGGAAAATTAGCTCACCCCTTCCAATGACAGACCAAGAGGGATACCATCTCCATCCAGAAACAAGCTGCTCCCTCAGCTGCTAACCCTTAAATGAGGGTGAGGCTGGGTGGGTCCAGGCTCCACCCTTTCTGGTCTCTCAGCTGCATTGCTTGCACCTGAGCTCCTGGGTTATCCTTCTCACCTGGTGCTCAACCATTGGTTCTGGCTGTGACCTGGCAATTCCATTGCAATATCATACTAAAACATTTTTTAAAAAAGCAAGAAAACCATAAAACTAGTGGGATATTTGTTCTTGTTCTTCTGAAACTAATACATCTGTCTGGCTCAACAGGAGTGGTTGCAATTCTTAGTGAGTTCTTGAGGTGTTCACCAGATTTTTGATGATATTTCACTCTTTCTGTACTTCATCCTTGAAAGCAGTTGTTCACAGATGTAAATGCTGTAAAAAAAAAAAAAATGATGGCATGAATAAGGCATGAGGAGAAGTACTGGATGGAGGAGGGGAGTGGGCCACAGCATGCCAGGCTGCATGCATCCTGCATGAACGTGCCTGTGTAAGTGATTCCTTTTACCTATTGCAAATCAGTAGGTTCAGATGGCTAGGTGTTAAATTTTGATTGAAGGTGTATAAAATTAGCTAAGATAAGAAGCAGTCCTGTTCCACAAGGAAAGATTCATTCTTCTGATTGCTACATCCACAATGCTCATATAGTGATACTAGATTTAAGAAATACAAGGAAAAAAGTGCATCTTGTTAGAGATTGGACAAATCTTTTGTTCCACAGAACTAGAATCGAGTATATACTGATGTTTTAGTCTACTTCCAAAAGATGGCTATTTTAAGAATTTCTCTGTGAGAGCCTTCCTGACATTATAAAAGTTATGTTTCTCCCAACTCCTGGAGACATTTCCTCAAAGAGCGTTTGTTTTTCAACTCCATAATCCTCTGACAACACTTCCACCTTCATGATTCATACTGAACTACCACAGTTCTGTGCCAGTGTTTGCGGAGACAATATCCAACAGTAAAGAGACCACAGAAGATTATAAAGTAACTTAAAATAGGCATCAAAACGGCTGTATTTTTGTGTCAACTATTAAACCACAGCAACGCTGAATTGCCCTGACACCTCTGCCTCTTGATTTGAGAACGTGGTTTTTGAAATGGACTTTCTAAATTAAAATCTTACCTTTTACTACATCCATAGCCCTTTCTCCAGCTAGCAGTGGTATTTCTACCTTCTCACTATAAACACATCCTATGACATTAATTGGTTTACTGATTTCTTAAAATATCCTGTGTAATTACAACATAAGCTAGTATCTGTTAATAGCAAGGCTGCTGTTATTATAAACATCCCTGGAGGCATTAAGGGCTGGGTTGGATTGAGTCCTGAGAAGCCTGATCTGGTGCCTCATTTAGTGGTTGTCAATCCTGCCCAGAGTAGGGGGTTGGAACAGGATCTTCTTTAAGGTCCCTTCAAATCCAAGCCATTCTATGATTCTAGGACAGGCAGTAGTCACTGAAAATCTGAATTCCTTCCTATAATACTTATAAAAAGAAAAAGAGTTAACCTCACAGCATTGTTTCCTCAATAAAAAGGTTAAGTGGCAAAGTATCACCTTTTATTTGATTTACTTTGCTGATTATAGGTTTTTTTCCCAGCTAACAGTATGAGAAAGCTAGTTAAAAACAGTTAAAAAGTAAAGGTGTGATTGATGAAGCAAAAACCAATTATTTTACTGCCCATTGCGAGTAGCAGAGATGCTTGGTAGAAATAAGAATTGCTGAGCAATGGCATTACAGATGACTTATGCAGAGGAAAAGAACCCACTCTACACTCCACTCTAGTTCAGAAGGACTATTTCTTTCCAGACTACTTCTCAAAAGATGTTTCAGAAGATAAGGTTATTTACAGCAGTTTTGCTTTAAGTTATGCAGAACTAATCCAGAAGATCTTTTCAAGATGCAGCTTTTCCACTTTCCCTTACATACTGGCGTGGCTCCCAGTTTTTGGGCTATCTCTGTAGAACTGTTCTACTGCTCTGAAAAAGCAATCCTGCTCTAGTGATATAAACACAGAACACTGAAGTAAAGAGCATTTTACTGACCTACCATGCTGACTACACTGCTCCTCTCTATGCACCCCCTTGCTCACTACCTTCTATAAAAGCTTCAAACTAAGTTGCATTCAGCAGAACATCTACTGTAGTATCCATTCTGGTATAACAGGAGCTCAGTCTTTTCCCATCCACTTCACTTTAGCTTCCATCACCCAGCTGTTTTAAACAAGTACCTTCATGCTATCTTGGGAAGAGCACTTTAGAAATACCTGTAAATGTACTTAACTCAGCTGCTGTGAAGCATTTTGGAACAGCAGCTGGATGGTGGAGGGGGTTTTGCCCTGTGTTTATTTAGAACTTTCTATATCGTGACAGAAGTTATATACAAGCTGATAATAACGGCAGTATTTGGTAGGTTAACAAAAATGTGGAACCACCACCTATTTCATAATAACTTTTTGGGTGGAAAATACACAACAGTAAACATATCTATAAAAATATATTTAGCATGTAATAAAACAGATGGAACAATTCTGTCACAGTTGGATCTGCATAGATGTTTAAAACGCTGGGACTATCCATTGGATATTGATCCAATGGTCTTTCCCCTAAGACTGGTTGTCTTGGAAAGTGGAGCCAGTTCACAGTATCTTTAGTTTCCTTTTTTCCAGGAAGTAAGGATGGGGCTTCTCAGTGCCTGTTTCAAAAGGCCATTAGTACATTCAGTAGTATCATTAGCCTGGGGGTTATGTGAGATATGAAAAATCCACCGGATTCCTGTATTCCGTGCCCATCCTTGGACCACTCCAGCAGTAAAATAGTTTCCTTTACTTGATTGAATGAATTTGGGCAAATAGCAAAACCACAATTTCAAATCCCAATGGTATTATCCTTTGAGACCTGTCAGATCGCTTGAGCCTGCATTAGCCCTGATACTGTCTCAACTCGTACTAACACACAGTGTTTTCCCTTAGAGATCTGGAACTGACTAGTGCAGTATATTTGCCAAAAATCCCATAAACTTTTATTATCTCTCAAACATAGAGGCTGGTCTTTAAGGACGTTATGTTCTACTAATAGAATGTGGCATATGCCAGAGGCCAAAATGATGATGTTACACCATTCTCTAGTTACAGGCCACTGTCTGCAGGGCTTTCACTTGCTTCTGCAAGGATTTAAACATTTAAGCATTCATTTGTTTAATCAGGTGCCTCTCCTTCTGGGATGTTACCAGCGCAGCTCCCAGTATGGTATACGCTATGGCTTCTCCTTTTCTTGGCTGCAATTGTTGTTCTTTCACATGTGTAGTAATTTTCTCCACTAAAGCATTGGGATAATGTCAATTGTACTGTGCCCAAATCATTCCCAGTGGGGAAAGGCATGCACTATACTTTTTCAACTACGCAGTAAAGGGGGAGCAGCCAAGCACCAGCATTTCCCAGGCAGCCATGGCTTGCCACTGCTTGTACCTCTCCCAGCTTACAGCCTTCCTGGTTTACATGTGAGAGTTAACCTCTGGACCTTCTAACACTAATGACATCCTGCTGACTACACCAAATTAACTTCACGTCTTGCCTGCAAAGGGAGGGAAGGGGTGACCAGATTCACCAATACCCCGATAAAATTAAGGTAAGAACAATACTTAGACATCCACACATAATCATCAGTTTTAATGGGAATCTCTGTGCTACAGTTATCCCAGAAGTATTGCCTCTCTAACAATTAAATTTGTGTTAAGTTCTATGGCTAAACTGTATGGCTTGATATGAAACGAAAATGAGCCTTGCAATTACTTTATGACAGAAAAAGAAAGAAAAGAGAAAATGGAAAGAACAAAAGATGAAGAGAAGTATAGAGAAAAGAGATCTTGGGTCAGTTCTGAGTTCCAGCCCTGGCACACTGGCACTCTCAGAATCCTCATTCTAAAGTATCAAAGTCTTGAATCGACAAGAAGCAATAAGCTTCTCTCTGCCATCCTTTTACTTTTATGCCTTCTAGATTTCCAGGTACACCATCCCAAGTTTGTAAACAAGCAAGATCACAATTAAATGAGTTTATCAAAATTAAGTTTGTAGTCAAAAGTTTCTGACAGGAAAATAGCGAGGTTTAGGATGAAGGAAGGAATGTTTAGACAGAGGAAGTACATTCCACTGGCACAGAACTCCATTCTCCATCAAATCCTCAGCCATCCATTTGAAGAAGTGACAATGGTCTTATACTGCTTGTATTTGAGACATACCAAGCATGTCACAGGAAGTTTTTTTGCTGGTCTACAATGCAACACAATAACATCACTCTAGCCTTCTCATTTTCTGTGATTTCAGTGGATGCACCAGCCTGAGCTCAATCCAGGTCCTCAAAAAATCTCCATCCTGATAAGAACAAGTACAATCATTTAGCCAAGCACACATGAATAAGGGAGTAGTCTTTCTTGTTATCAGCCACTTGAAAACCAAGGCAGAAAGAATCACCTCTTGAAACCAAGAATTGTATACAACGATATTTTGAAACCAGAACTGAATAATGCATAATGCAGTCTGCAATGTTTCCCTTAGATCAACAGTCAATTGGCATGAATCTCACCCATTAAAACACCACTTCTTGTTTTGTACTCTTGGAAGAAATCTTTGTTAAAAATTGTAGAGAATTTTTTAAATAATCATAAACTATCTTAAAAAGAGTCTGTACAGTCTTCTGATACATTGGTTAAAGGTAAAGAAAAAATATTTCAGTAAACACTAGGCTCACCACTGCCAAGGGAAGAGACTTTTAATGCTCTGTTTAAGCCTACAGCTGATTACTTTTCACACAGAAGGTGTTCACACAGGGGAAAAGTACTTTGCTTTAATATCAAGTTGCTGTTGGGCATCTTTATAACACTGTGCTGTGCCAACAGTGCCTCCAATATATATAATAAAAAGTAGTAATGCACTGTCATGCAACACTATGACCTCAGCAATGTAACAGATGTGGGGGTGAAAGAACCAGAATCTTAGGTATGGGGAATGCAACACAGGAAGAAGAGAAATAAAAGCAGCTCTGCTTCAAGCACACCAACAAAATGAAAGGAAGCATCAGAAAGGAAAATTATCAATACAGTTGAAAATGCAAGAAGTTACCATATGGGGCATTTGGGCTGAAAAAAAGAAAAAAGCTACAATTTCAGTGGTTGTTTCCAGCCCTCCCCGGGGTGCTGTATATCTGGGAGGATACTGAAGAGTCAGAGAATTTAAAATTAATCAACTGACTACTAGCCACAAGCAGCCATTGCAATGGTGCTACAAACAGACATATGACCTGGCTCTTAATCAAGGCTGGAGAAGCTTCTCCTTGGGCTAGGAAAGATGCCATGTACTCTTCCTGGGTCTACCCAATCTGTTTCCCCACCTATGCAGTTTATGGCTTGTGTGTTTACAGAGGGAGATTTTCATGGAGCTAAACCACAAATACTGGAGGGAAGAGTTCATAAACACCATGTCATAACTAAACAGGTGTCAAGGTTGCAATTTGACCAGGTGTCAATAGCTGACATTGACTTGTGATAATAGAGACAGAATTGCATGAAGGAGTTTCTCCCCACTCTTAAATTAGATTATTACACCTCTGTCTTATTCAAGGCTTTCTTTATTAGAAAAAAAGAAAGGAGCTTTTGAGTTCTTACTCATCTGACAAGTGACAAGAGAATTATGAACACACCGGACAAGGGAAAAAGACTTATTGTTCTGGCTGTGTCCCAAAAGCCTGTAGGATTTGGAGTAGGCTGTTTCCCCTTGTTCTTCTAGAAAGTGAGCTCCACTTGCTCATGCCATGTACCAAAATGACATTCTGTGGCTGTAAGCACACAAACCTCAAATTCAAGCTTGTAAACACGATGTGTGGCATTGCAAGTGATCTCACATCATTATATTTATGACTATAAAAACCAAGAATATCATCCCAGAGAGATTATGGAAAACTGAGGTAAGTACTCCCCCCAGAACAAACAAATCTCATAATACCATTCTTACTGGTATTTTTAACTTCACAACAAACTTCCGTACTTTTAATTAAAGAAAAAAAAGGTCAGTTACAAGTGATAGGTCACTGGTTCTACTAGTAAAGACAGGACAAAAGTACAACTTTATGAAAAATAAGGAATAAGATTTCCAAGCATGCCCTTGGAAAACAACATTTTCAAGTAGCTGTGCTGGTGCTGTTTCATATTTTCAATGTTATTCCTTTGTCTGAGCCAGCTTTCTACATGAAGAGACCAGATCTTCACAAAGGAATTAATACCTCATGGTTTTATTTGATGAAGATTCCAGGAGCTCTGAAAATTTGTTCTCATTCTCAAAGAACAGCTATGATTGCATTTAAAAAGAAAACAATGCAAACAGAAATAATATATTCATGGCAGGCTCGCAGTTACAAGCTACTAAAATCTGCTATTGCAGCCAGAGAAAGTCTAAAGACTCTCCACAAGATGAGGTCACAGGGTAAAGCTTTTCTTGTTTCTTCTTCACCTCCAGCCCCAAGTGAAGTGTCACAGCTTGCAAGAACCAGGCAGAGAACTTGGAAGAGATCCTGTGCCAAATGCTGTAACATACAGCAGGTCTTCCCAAGAGTGGGACCCGTAACTAAATGGATCAAAAGGAGAACAGAAAAACACATTCAGTACACTTATCTCCAGAGAGGAGGCAGGGATCATCAACTTTATCTCTGTGAGTGAAGTCCAAGCCCTCTGCTAATGTTAATATAAGCATGTCTTTTGGGGGAACTGTAAGACATACATATTAACTGAGAAATTCTTAGTGGAACAACTCATTCATGCTACCCTTATATTTATATTTTAGAAAAAAAAAGAAAGAAAGAAAGAAAGAAAAAAGACTCTGAAGGTAACATCAGGATCAGTAGGAAGTAACACAAAGCACCAGAACAGCAGTATCTGCAGAGGTTTGCTTGGATGAATTCATTATCACTTGGCAAGTGAAAGACTCTCCTCTGGAAAATTTTTATCCTTGGGAGTTCTTGATTTAAAAACTATTTAATACTTAGTGGATGCAGTTTCTTCATAAGTCTATCTTTCTTAAAAGCACCTCTGGCAAAAAGAGAAAGATAAGGGCAAAGCAGAGCCAAATAGCCAAGGTTCCACATGAAGAGGACGCCTCTGTGCAACAGCCTGCTGAGTCCCAGTCACACTCCCAAGAGCCGAGTACAGGAGAAGGTGAACACAACCTTGACCATAAAGTCCTTACCTAGCCATAATTTGGAAGAGGGCCTTGACTTACAGCAAGGACAAAAAAAAAAAAAAAAAAGAAAAAAAAAAAACACCTATGGAAAAGTTGCATTACCAGTCACAACAAAGCTTGCGCAACTGTCACAGGAGAACCCACCTACCCCTCCCCAACCATATGTGCACATACCTGCTTCTTTGCCAGCACTTCTTCCCCCCTAA
>JACDJE010000036.1:3656534-3681377 GCA_016647715.1 Pavo muticus | reverse complement strand
TTTCCTTTCCTTTCCTTTCCTTTCCTTTCCTTTCCTTTCCTTTCCTTTCCTTTCCTTTCCTTTCCTTCTTCCTTTCCTTTCCTTCTTCCTTTCCTTCTTCCTTTCCTTTTTCCTTCCCTTTCCTTCCCTTTCCATTATTTTTTTTTTGAGTTATTTTCTAAAACTCTGAATATTTGCAGTAGAATTTGAGGAATTTGAGTCTTTTTTCTTTTTTTTGTCTTTTTTTTGACATTTTTTTTTTTTTTTTTTTTTTTGGCCAAGGATTACAAGTAAACAAAGGAAGCAAAACACAGAAATATGTTCTTTGAGCCAGACACTGGGACAGCACATACACTTGTCATCCCTCCATGAAGCATTGGGTATTAAAAATGTAATATTTCCACTATATCTCAATTGCAGTGTAACAAGACCGACTCTGAGTGAGTGCATGCAGCTGACCTTCTGTGAACGTTTTCAATATACTTCAAAGTATCATATTATTTACCCGTTGTGGGAATGTGTTCTTTAGTAGGTAGTACAAAGCAATCACAGTAGCTTTGGAGACTTTAAAGATTTCCTAAGGAGGCACTAGTGTCTGTAAGATGCCCTTGGGGCTTTTGTTTTGCACTGTGATTGTGCAGTGTTTTATTTCTGTCATAAGATGCATACAAAAGGAAAGGAAAGAAGCAATCTTCTCCAGCTGGAAACCAAATTACAGGACTCTCTTATAATAAGGAGAGATTTTCCCCAAAGTGGCACAGTGGGACGTTAAGTCTTTGATTTTGATCCTACCTAAATGAACAAGAAAAAATTCCATTGAATTTTGTGGCATGCGATCAAACTCCAAATGAGCTATTTAAAATGTTACATAGGCGAGCTATGAGTGTGGTTTTCTACATGTTCATTAAGAGTCTTTTTAATATTATTTACAACATGAGGTGTTATCTAGTTCTGTGATTATAGCTGGGTGGTGATAAGCCAGTGGTATCTCTGTAATTCTGCTGATGCACTTACTCAGATAAGCTTTATTTTAACAAGTTTTCACAAATGAAGTTTTGTTATCTCTACTGTTGATAACTGTCAGTACGCACTAAATCTTTCATAACATTCATGCAATCAGCAAATAAAACACTACACTTCCGTGCTGACATTGTGTTGGTGCATTCAGGATACGAGCAGTATCAAGAGGATTGAGTTCCAAACAGTTTACTATCTAATCTGCCTTTCAGAAATACTTCCAGAAAAGAGAGTACAAAAATAGTGAGAAAGAAGAGTTTCTGAGAAGGAATTTCTGGCATAAATCCTCAGATGCTCTTTGAGAGTAAAATTCTGATGGTAAGTGTAATGCTATGTGCATCATATTATATTACTGTGACTCACATGTGGGAAATTCATCTTCTTTGGCCATAATTACAGAAGTCTGTATTTCCTATTTTGGTCCTCCACTGATACAGATGGAACATAGAGCAGAGCTCAACTTGATAGGCGATAAGAATTTTACAATGATAATTTTAAACATAAGAAAGTATAGTTTAACATAATGCAAGGAGAAAGCAGCTGTAATTCACCTAGTTTTACCTTTTTGCCTGTGCTAAACTGTAAAGTTGCTAGCAAGCCAGCAATCTCTGAGTTATATGTAGAAGTTTATAGGACACTTAATCACAAAAAGAGAGTTCTGCTCCTTGGACTATAATGCAAAGCCACAGCTGTTTCACTGTAAAGCCTGATCCAGCTCATGTCCATTCTCTCATTCACTTTAATGAACTTTAGAAAATGTTAATAATCATAAATTGATATGAATGCAATCATACATTTGGATGTTAACTGTTGAAGAAGAAATGAGCTAAAGTAGAACTAATGGCTTGCCTTGAGAGATTTTTATAGAAAAAGATCATTCTTAAATAAAGACTGTCAAGAACAGGTCTTCCAATTTTGTGATAATCACTCAAGTTGGCAGAGTAGTGTCGCTTTTCCTGCAGAAACTGTATGTAGTTTGCATATGTCGGTTATAAAATCACAATATGAGATACCCATGCAACTTCAGGAGAACAACTAATGAGGCTAACTAACCTTTGAAATTAAAACAGGAGCTGTTTAAAAGCAGTCTCCTGATCATCCACAGAGGAGAATGCTTTTGCAATTCATTTTATTAACAAAAACCTTGATAATACTCAGATTTCCATAAGTTCACAAGTATGGCTTCCATGAGGACAAGGAAGCCTATATTACCCAAATTGGAGTCAAGCCCTCCCAAACCCTGAGCAGCCCAGTAAAACCCAGTAAGATCTCTATCACATATAGCTGCCATTGCTGTTTTGTTGTTGTTGTTGTTGTTTTGTTCTTGTTTAACTCCTGATTTGCTTTATCATTTGCTTTTGTTTTCTGTTGTAGTCTTTGCATATCTGCATGTACATCACTAGCTGTCCAGCACAGAGCTCTCAGTACTGTTTATCAGTATCTAAGCTCAGTGCTTCAAATTACTGATTATGAGATCCTGTGTAGCTTTTTAAAAGAAGCCAAAGGCCGTGACTGCACACAGGCTAACATGCTCTGATGCTTTGCTGCGAAGAGGAGGGAGGAACTGTCTCCTCTGCCCTGCCCTGTCCCTGCAGTACCCCATATCTGCCGCCATCTCTGGACAGGCTGGGCTTGTCTGTGAGCCATCACCTATGTCACCTAGCCAGAAGGTCGCAGCCTTTGCTGGATGCATTTTCCAGCAGGCTATGTAACTGGGTAGCAAAGCTGGTGCAAAGCACAGGATTGGAGCATGTAACAGGGAGCAGGGATGAGGAGAGTGAGGTTTCCCATTTCCAGTGGCAATAAGCTCTTATGTCAGCTCACTGCCTTGAGGAAATGCACCCGCAGGCATCTAATTGGTGCGGGTCTTTCAGTCTACTGCTCTCTAAAGCTGTGTTTTGTTAGGGTCGAAAACAGCCAGCACTAGAGAGCAGGCTAAAATTGATATGCTTAGGGTAAAGCTGCCAAGAGGGAGAAGCAGCACACCCTGAGAGCAGCCGCTCAGAGCTGTGCTTAGCGAGAGCCTCTGTTTGGCATCATTAATGTCACACACCCTTCTGCAGATACCTCAGCTGGCTTCCTCAGGGAATGCAGCAAAATCTCACATTATTATTTTTTTTTAAACCACAGAATGAGTCTAGAATGACACATATCTGAAAGACAGTCGTGGTTGCAGCACGCGAATGGCAAATCCCAGTCCTGGTACCATTCAATCAATTTAATTACCTGCATGGCAGCTTTCAGCCTTGCCTCCACTTGGCTATAGCTCCGTGTCCCAGTTTAGTCCAGAGCATGAATCTCTGCTTTGGGGAATGATTATGCAGGTTACATGAAACTCCACTGCATAAACTACTGGTCTTTGAAGCAAGGGCTACACTCCAAGGTTCATTGTTACTTAACATCCAAATCTCAAGTCTACATGAAGCTGTTTTTCCAAAAATATGCATTTTATTTTATCCTCCTCTTGATATACACTGAAGTATTTTATGTAAGGTGAAGCACATTGAGAAAGAGAGATGACAAGTGCCTTCACCCCACGTAGGCTGTATGTTGGTGTCTGGTATGCACTGCACAAAGAGTTCAGGTCTTCCCAGCCAAAGCTGGGAACTCATCATACTGCTCTAGCCTTAGGCAAATGCTCTCTTTGATAAGCAATGAGTGAGGAAGGGTAGACAACCACCTGCTCTACAAGAAAACAGAGACTGTAGCCATGTTTTGTGTGAAATTCCATCTTCTATGGATCATTGCTGGCAATGTGAGTGCATGATGGGCACAGGGGAATTTATAACTCAGCTGAGAATTAAGTCCTTCATGCAGTCCTGTTCTAAAAGAGGGAAGGGAAGAAGCTCTAAATGTTGCATGTTATCACATGGTAAACTGGGGCAAATGTCTCACTGAGCTAGTTGCAGCTGTTTCTGGAAAGCTATTGCATTCAGGTACTTTATTAGCAACTCAGCTTTAATTGCTTTATATGTTTCCTGCTCAGTAATTGGAAGCTGTAAATCACTGTTTAAGCCTCCAAAAATGAAATGATCTTTAAGTAATTAAGCATTCAGTACTCAGTGATATCTGATCATCTGAGACATAAAAAAAAGTAAATATATAACATCAAACAACACGTAATATTTCTTTAAATATTTCTCTGGAGACTGTGGGGAAGGAGTTGACTTTTGTTCAGGCAAACTTCAGATCCAGTCTTCCAGTAGTGCAAAGTGGGAATAGCATGTTCATGGGAAGCACGATGGCCTGAAATCCAAATAGCTTTTTACCTAAATGTGTTTAAAAAAAAAAACAGTGTCAGTAGAAATTAGCTGAATTGGATCACTGAATTCACCCAGAAATATTCAAAAAACTGCTCTTCTGAATATATACAGAATTGGAGTAGGAAGAATTATCAATCTGTCAATAAAATTGGTCTGGACCAAGCAATAGTCTAACCTTTCTGAAAAAAACATTTGTTCAGTTTGAGATCTGACTTCTTAACAGGGTAGAAAAACATCTGTTTCTAAACAGAGCACTCAGATCAAAGTTGGATACCATAAGACCTAATTCAAAAGCATTTAGCCTGAGAATATAGGTTGGACCACAAAACAGGATTGAAGCTATGAGTTTAGATATCTAAATCTCCAAAGAGCAAACTAGAAAAGTTTCACACTGTATGGGCAATTGTTAAGAGCTGGATATTAGGAAATGCTAAACACATAACTGTATTGGAACATGAATCTTCTCTGGAGATTAAATGTCAGGCTGAATCAGGTTGGAAAAAGGCACTCCTGTTCCCTTCAGGCTCTACAGTCTGCAGTGTATCCCAAGGGTATATCTCAAAAGTTTACAACATTCAGCTTTGCAGAAGATTCAGCTTTGGTGCAGATGCACCATGGCTCCAGGTAAGCAGATGAAATTCTCAGGGGAGGGTCAGTTGGGGTTAGGGAAAGGTTCTGAACCAGAGGACAGTGGTCATGGAGCAGCTCCCCCAGGTCATGCTCTCTGGGACATAAACTTTGTGATCTAGGATGCCTCCTACGTCTAAGGAAGGGATCATACGAAGTCATCGACTCCCATCCTGTGACCAGAAGACACTGGGTGCTCAGCAGGGTGACAGCAGGCCCAGCTCATGAGAATGTAGTAGATGGTCGCCTAGGGTCATGTACATGGCTATGGACAGTTTCCTGATACGTCAAACACATTCCTTAGCAAAGGCAAACTTTTATATTGCATTTCAGTTTACAGGGGAAAAAGGGAGAGAGAGAGAGGTTGACTTGGAAATGATATAGAAGTGTGGCCCTCTTTTCTTTCATTTTTCCTTTTTACTTTAAGATGTCTTATTCAAATACATGCTGTTTGTTGTGTTTTTTGAAAGTGAAGAGTTTCAGAACTCAGCTGTGCAGCTTTGAAAATTTATCAGAAAATGGAAGATTTAGCTGGAAGCCTGTTTTTGGCTGTCCTTCAAAGTTTTTAGTAAGGTTCAATTTCATGTATTCATAACAATTTTATTTGTTTCCCATTGAGTGACAGGTTAGAGATAAAAATATCTTTGGAAAACTGTTTTTTTTTTAATTATTATTATTATTATTTATTGGATATGTTTGCAAGGTATTTTTTTAATTTGGGTTCCTTAGATAGAGCCAAAAATTCAGACTATTTTAAGGCAAATTTCAAATGGTAGCACATGACTGCGAGAGTAACTATTCTTGAGGTAATTTCTGTTATCAATGACATAGATTTTTCCAATGGAAAATGTATCTCTGTTCTGTGTTGCACTTCTTCTAACAGATCTTCTAGCTGCAGAAGGCAAAGGCACTCTTTCCAGTATGTGGAGAGTTTAGTACTAGAATCTAATTAGGAAATAACATTTTAAAAATTATCTCCTAACTCTGCAAAAAAGTAAAAATATATATATATATAAATGTAGTTGTGTTTTCCATACCTCCTGTTGAATCAATCTCTGATCTTGTTAGGCAAGAAAAAAATATGCACCTGCCTTTGGTGGGGTGAAATACTCCAACAGGAACAATTCTCTCGGCTGTTTGGAACTGGCATGTAAGTTTTTTATGCAATGTGTTGCTTGATTTAGTTTCTGGCATGAATATCTGTTCCCTTGGTGGATTTTCAGCTGCTTGAGAAGAAGGATGANCCCCCCCCACTCTCCTCTCCCTCTTAAGTGCTCTTCCTGGCAATTACCCATGTAATTCCCCACACCCGTGCTGTAAAGCAGCCCCATTTGCCCTACCCTCTAGACGTACAACATCAAGTATTTGCTGTGCTACAAAAAAATATGTGTTAGGCTGCTTCTTGCTTGTACCCTGGACACAAGTCGGAAAGATGAGACAAACCAGATGAAGGCCCTAAAAAATTTGTATCAAGAATATTTAGTTAACAGATAGAGTCTTGGAATTAAGCTGGTGGAAATAGAAACCAGCTACTGGGAATTCACTGTGTTACACACCTTGTGTAAATGTATCCAGATGAAGATGGTTATGGAAGTACAGTAACCATTTATCCCACTATCTACTGTGCTGAGATGTGCAGTATAGGAGATTGGACTCCTAATGGGAAAGGTCCTTGGGTCTGTTCCTGCTGATGTCTGCCTGTCTGTTGCAGTAGCATCTCATGGGTACCTGAAGGAGCAGTTGGTCACCATCA
Organism: Pavo muticus; assembly: GCA_016647715.1. Classification (NCBI taxonomy): domain Eukaryota; kingdom Metazoa; phylum Chordata; class Aves; order Galliformes; family Phasianidae; genus Pavo; species Pavo muticus. Next base: position 3,674,738 of record JACDJE010000036.1, on the reverse strand, counting down.
CGGTCACCATGGGCAATTCTGAAGTCAAACACAATTCATTGATGTTATTTATACTGTGAAATTCTGGTAGGAGTGCTGAGCAATTCTGGGACTCCTTAGATCCAAACCCTACAGGTTTTTGTGACACTTTTAGAGATAAGTGTTTGCTTTTTGCCAATTACTGCCTCCAGGAGCACTGTGCAGCTAGTGGCCACAGGAAGTCCCCACTCCTGGCTACTGCCTGCAGTGGCAGTGCTCCCACCTCTATAGAGGTACTGGGCACCCCACTGGCCAACTCCAAGCAGCTCAGGTCCATTTTGGGGTGCCAAGCTCTCCAGAGCAAAATTGCATAGATTAAGTCTGGCAAGAAGCTGATGCAAGAGCGAAAACACAAAGTTTATGTGGCTTAGATGAGTGTGAATACCGGAGAGGCTAAACCTAAATATTGATATAACTTATTTCCTTTGAAGAATGTATTTCTTGGCCATTGCCTGACCAGTTAATCCTCTTTTTTATTTTCACTTGTTTAGTAAAATTCCTAGGTTATTACAGGTGATACCCAGGGACACAGTATCCATGGCTCTCCTGTAGTATATTTTACTGCTTCCAATAAAACTTGTACGAGGTTTACAGGCTGAACTTGAATTGTGTCCTTAGTGGAAGCCTCTTGAACCCCCTGGCTCTGCATTTTCATCCCAGAAGACAAAGATTATCCTCAGAACTATCTGAATGACAAATTAATCTCTTGCATCATTTCTCTTACTTCTACTTTTTGTACTTTCCCTTGTATTTTTCCTTCACTGAATCCTAAGCCTTTCTCTTTATATATATCTCAAATTTCGGCATATGCGTGTACCTCAGTATGGCCCTGTCTTGAATTGCTAATATCATATGCTATACATGTCTCCCATCTTGCTGGAGTGAAAGTGGTAAAAGAACAGAATGCATTTTTCTGAGATGTCATGTAACATAAGATATGCAGATTGTCTCTGATTGGGAAGAGGAGATTATTTTTCCTGTCAAATGCATATGCTTTATGTACACTGCTTGTTAGAACGATTTTCAACAAACATTTGATTTTTAAAGGCTGGAATGTTCCGAAAGTGTAATTTGTATGGGGAATCTTCATCGATGAGTTGAAAAATGAATGTACTACACTGTGTATTCTGTTATCCATTGCAACACAGATAACAAGAGGGGTCTGAGGAAAACTGAGCAACAGAGGCTGCCAAGTTTGTCTTTACAACATTGGGTCTGTGGTTTTTTTCTTGACCTGTGTGGTGGGATGAGGGGGGAGGGGGGTAACGGGTGGCAGCAGTGCCAGCCCCGGCGTCAGTGCTAAGAGGAGGGAGGGACCACTGTCAGGATGCGGTGGCTCTGTGCAGGCTCTGTGATATCCATAGGATTTATCCAATCTGTTCCTGCAGATGTCTGTTTTATGCATGATTTACCTGGCTGTATGGAGCTCCTGCTCCCTCGCCAGTGCTGCCAGCTCCCAGGTCGGACAGTGGCAGTGCCTCACATCTATTCAGCCCAATACCGCCCCAAGGTGAGAAGGATAAGACCTCTGAGATTTTAGTCTGCTTTTCTTTNGATTGAAGCTATGAGTTTAGATATCTAAATCTCCAAAGAGCAAACTAGAAAAGTTTCACACTGTATGGGCAATTGTTAAGAGCTGGATATTAGGAAATGCTAAACACATAACTGTATTGGAACATGAATCTTCTCTGGAGATTAAATGTCAGGCTGAATCAGGTTGGAAAAAGGCACTCCTGTTCCCTTCAGGCTCTACAGTCTGCAGTGTATCCCAAGGGTATATCTCAAAAGTTTACAACATTCAGCTTTGCAGAAGATTCAGCTTTGGTGCAGATGCACCATGGCTCCAGGTAAGCAGATGAAATTCTCAGGGGAGGGTCAGTTGGGGTTAGGGAAAGGTTCTGAACCAGAGGACAGTGGTCATGGAGCAGCTCCCCCAGGTCATGCTCTCTGGGACATAAACTTTGTGATCTAGGATGCCTCCTACGTCTAAGGAAGGGATCATACGAAGTCATCGACTCCCATCCTGTGACCAGAAGACACTGGGTGCTCAGCAGGGTGACAGCAGGCCCAGCTCATGAGAATGTAGTAGATGGTCGCCTAGGGTCATGTACATGGCTATGGACAGTTTCCTGATACGTCAAACACATTCCTTAGCAAAGGCAAACTTTTATATTGCATTTCAGTTTACAGGGGAAAAAGGGAGAGAGAGAGAGGTTGACTTGGAAATGATATAGAAGTGTGGCCCTCTTTTCTTTCATTTTTCCTTTTTACTTTAAGATGTCTTATTCAAATACATGCTGTTTGTTGTGTTTTTTGAAAGTGAAGAGTTTCAGAACTCAGCTGTGCAGCTTTGAAAATTTATCAGAAAATGGAAGATTTAGCTGGAAGCCTGTTTTTGGCTGTCCTTCAAAGTTTTTAGTAAGGTTCAATTTCATGTATTCATAACAATTTTATTTGTTTCCCATTGAGTGACAGGTTAGAGATAAAAATATCTTTGGAAAACTGTTTTTTTTTTAATTATTATTATTATTATTTATTGGATATGTTTGCAAGGTATTTTTTTAATTTGGGTTCCTTAGATAGAGCCAAAAATTCAGACTATTTTAAGGCAAATTTCAAATGGTAGCACATGACTGCGAGAGTAACTATTCTTGAGGTAATTTCTGTTATCAATGACATAGATTTTTCCAATGGAAAATGTATCTCTGTTCTGTGTTGCACTTCTTCTAACAGATCTTCTAGCTGCAGAAGGCAAAGGCACTCTTTCCAGTATGTGGAGAGTTTAGTACTAGAATCTAATTAGGAAATAACATTTTAAAAATTATCTCCTAACTCTGCAAAAAAGTAAAAATATATATATATATAAATGTAGTTGTGTTTTCCATACCTCCTGTTGAATCAATCTCTGATCTTGTTAGGCAAGAAAAAAATATGCACCTGCCTTTGGTGGGGTGAAATACTCCAACAGGAACAATTCTCTCGGCTGTTTGGAACTGGCATGTAAGTTTTTTATGCAATGTGTTGCTTGATTTAGTTTCTGGCATGAATATCTGTTCCCTTGGTGGATTTTCAGCTGCTTGAGAAGAAGGATGATGGGTTTTGATCCGTGTGAAAAAAATCTTTCTCAATGAAACAAACTGGCAATTTCATCACATTCCAACTAGAATGAATGAACACCAGGATGCTAAGCACAAACAAATAAACAAAATCTTATTTCAACCATATTTATCTCTTGCATTAGCTTTGACTGGCAAAGAAAATATTTTCCTGAAAAAAATGTTGAGTAGGATCACCAGACGGCTTCATGCACAGGCTAGGAAAGAAATACTTAGACAGCTTTCAATTAGACGGAGCCTTAAAGCTTATTCTTGCATGTAATTGGACTCCCGACATACAGACATGTGAGTCCTCTTCATTTATGGCTGAAACAATGAAATAACTTTTCTTAGAGCACAGCTACTCTTGTGGCATAAACAGACTTTCAAATCTACTTATGAACCTGTTTTGTACTCCTCTTAGCTTCTTGCAGCTCCTGCTCTTTCTCTCTCTTTCCATCCTGGACTTTATCCACAGTTTTCTCTGCAGGTCTGGGGTAGATTTTTGTATTCCTCTTTATTATTTCGCACAGCTGGCAAGGCCTGTTGAATGCAGTTATTAATATATAAATATACAAAGCTTCTCTAACCTAAAAGATACTTTTCATTTTTGTCATTGTCATAAAAGCTCTGTGTATAAATGGACAAACTCAGAAAACATCTGATTCTCTTATGAAATATTAAAGCAAGCTTTGAGCCTATATGGCTGAAGTGGCTTAGTCTGCCTCTTACCCATATCTAATTGGATATCAAAAATTCTGTAGAAAAAGTTACAAGTAAGTAAAATGGGTAGGCATTATAAATGTTACTTTTGTCCACTTGGATGTAAAACAAAAAGAATCCAAGTTTTTCTTTTGTATCTCTTTCCATTCAGTGACGAGATTGCTGCAGCTAATTATGCCTCATTATGAATTTAGCAGAATTAATAAACAAGTTCAGCAGTTGACTACCTGGAGAGAATCTGCATACACGTGAAACTGAGTAGGAGATGTCATAAGCACACAAGTCCAAGCTAAGTCTTTGCAGAAAGATGCAGCTCACAGTGAAGGAAGCCTATGCTTCATCATCACACAGATACAGGGACCATCTGAGTGGGGGGGGGGGCTACTGAGAATTAAGAAAAATTAGCAACTTGCCCTAACTTGGCCATTGTATCATGCTGAAAAAATTTTAACCAAAATCAAAAACAGATTGCTTTCCTTCTCCTTCAGCTCCATCTATAGAACGGGAATATCCCTCTGTAATTGATCACCGTGGTCTCTTTTCTACAGTCTTAGGAAATCTTCCAACGTAAATATTATAAATGTTTGAACATTACTCATCTATAAAAGAGGATGGAAAGCCTTACTAGCTAAGCTACATCTGCTGCTTTAATGGCTCCCCCAAGTGCTATCCATCATCCAGTAGGATAAATTGCAATATCAAATATGCCCACACCTCATAACTTAAGGTCAATTCTGAAGTGTCCTGTCTGTCTCCGTGCCATCACAGCATGTGATGCTGCAGGTATCATGCACTAGCATCGTGCTGGCTCCTATAGCCTTCACATGTTTCTGCTGCACAGGACTTTTCTGAATCATGAAGAACTTTTGACCTGTATCACCCCTTTCCTTAAAACATGTCACATTCAACCTTTTCCACTATGGCCCTCAGGGTGAAATGAAATATTGGTGCACAAACATATCATTACTGCCTTAGAGGAGGCCAGCCAGGAGGGGCCATGTGACTTCTTTATGAGATGAGGAAATGCACCTGAACCTGCATGTTGGGACACTGCTTAGGTATTACTTGGGCAACCAGACATCCACAGGCACTGGGCAGGATTTCTTATGGCCTACTGCACCTTGATTCTGCTGTTTTGTTGAGTACTTTACTTTCAAAAAGTGCAATTGCTAAAGGGTCCTGCCAGTGGATATATGCCCCTTGCACGCCCCACACATTCCCGTCACCCACAGGAGAATGAATGAGCCACGTGCAGAGCAGTTGCCACTTGCAGAGCCTGTGCTGTGCCAGCTCAGATGGTGCTAAGAGAAGCTGCAATGAATCTGTAGAAAATTTGATAAAACTGATGACTGCATTATTGTCTAACTATTGTATTGAAAATGTACTTCTGTTTCAATCCAATTTCTATATAATGGAAACTCCTTACACTTCCAAGAAGGCAAGAATTTCCCTTATCATATCTTTATGTATCATATCTTTGCATTTTTTGATCCCACAATATCAAGTGTAAGGTGGAAGATGCTTTTTCTTTTCTCTGTAATACTTTATAAATTCTCTAGGACTGCTATATCTCATCTTGCATAACACAGCAGATGGGAGAGGGAACAGAGTGGGGCAGAATCCAGTAACATCCTTTGGATGGTTGGACTGGCAGATTGCAGGAAACTGTGTTGATGGTACCTGCCAAGTCACCAATCAGTCTGAATCAATTAATTGTCAAACTGGCACACAAGTCATAGCAGGAAACTCCATGTCTCATTCTGATTGGTCTTCTTTGTTTTTTCTATTTTTATCATTCCAATACCACATTTATTTTAAAAAATATATATTTTTGTTCTTTTGTAGGAAGGTTCATCTTTTTATTTAATGACATGTCAATATCCATACTTCTTGTAGCATTGTAGATAATGCATCCAAGTCAGGGCAGCCTGAATTTGGTAGTGTATAATTTTTCTGGATAAAAAATTGTTTTCAGGAAGTAAAAATATTATTCAAGGGAGGACATGTTTATCTTAACAGAAGCTAAAGTTATCAGCGACAATCTTAACAGAAGCTAAAGTACCAGTGACAATATTGGAAAAGAAAAATGTTTTATTTCTTCATTAACCACATCCTGTAGACAGTACACTTAACATTTTATTTTCAGTTTTTGCATGTGTCTTTCAGTTCCAGCAGTAATATTGCTGTTGACTTCACATAAATGACCTTGCTTATGTCTTCATATTTATTCATAGTACCAAGCTAGGATATATTATACATATGTAATATGCACACTGCTAACAACATTTAAATTAAATATGGACTGTAGCAGAGGCAGCTCTTTCCCTGGGGACAGAAGGGTCTATCCTCATCAACTTCATTTGTGTTGGTTGAAGAATCTTTCTGAGCCTTATTTCCACCAGTGCAGAGGGTGTGCTCTGGCAGTGCTCTGGTGCAGCAGGCACACAGGAGGTGCTCTGTGCAGCTCTTGGGGGCATCCCCACTGCTATAAAGCATTACAGTCATCCTTCAGTACTTTTGCTTCTGACTTGTTTTCAGACCAGGACTGTTTCTGCTGTGTCCTTGCCTTCCCAAATTCCTGCAGTGATACAAGGCTCCAGCACCAACAGGGGTGATTCAGAACTCAGTAGGAGCATCCCTAATTCTTGTACCTGTTGTCACAAAATCTGGGGTAACACTGATTAAGGCTGCTGTATCAAGGACAGAGGCTACCTACCTGGCTGCACCAGCTCTCCCAAATCCACCATATCCCCATCAGTGCTGGGGCAAAAAATAATGTTCTTCATAAGCACACTGGGAGCTGCAACATGAGCACTGTGCAAAGAATCACTTTTCAGTTGAATTACTTGGCAAAAAGAGTTTATTTTTCACAAGTGAAACTTTATTTAAGTCATCTTTTTTGTCAGCGCATGGAAGACACAAAATGCCTGTAGAAGAGGAGGCCTGGCCTGTAGGAAGCAGGTGTTCCCTTCCAGTCCCGCCTTGCCATCAACTGTGACAAGACATATGTCATTGTGCACAGAAAGGTAGTCTGAGCTGGAGTGAAAACACATTTCTAACTAGCTGAGTTCACACTGAAAGGAAAAGAGTTGCAAATGTTTCAGAAAAGAATTTCATCTAGGAGAATCTTGTAATCTGTGATAATCTTGAGGATTTGCCATCAGGTAGCAAGCACTAACTGCATCTTTCATGTGAGGAAGGACAGCAGGTCCCACCAGGCACAGGCCATCACCATTAATACCAGATCTGCACACCACATTTCATCCAGTGTCTCTAGTTTTCTGAGAGGAACTAGAGTACGTAACTTAGATTTTGTGTCAGTGTTATGACAATAAAGAAAGATAAATATTGGATTCTCAGGATCCAACAGGGATGATGTTAATGAGCATATCATCTCCTCATACAAAGTTAACCTGATAAAAATTTCTGAACCCATTTGAATTATCAGAGCAAGTTCAGATCAGATGAGTGATCTGCATAATGTGCCACAGTGGCTGTGGCCTGATAGTAGAAGCCCTGTGAGATGATGACTGAGAAGAGTTCTCAGGTAGCCCGTGGTATGTCATACCATGATCTCAACTTTCTCCTAAATTGTAAATATTATTCTATTTTATGGCAGAATAGAACTGCACTGGAGCAATATTCACCCTATAGGTAGCAAGTCCAAACTCTTGGAGCAGTGATCAAATGGCTAAAAATCAAGCATGATAACTGATATGATTTCCAAAAAGATGAAGAAAAATGCATAAATACATAAGCACACATCTGTCGAGGAGATTAAATCACTGTACGTTCAACCAGAGAGTTTGAGTGCATGTTTCCCAGAGCCAAACACTCACATGTCCAAATATAAAAGTGCATATGAAATCTTACTAATTTTTAATGATTTAATCCAACCGGTAGGGTTTTTTTGGATATTTGCCACTCTGTTCCCACATCAGTGCATTATTCAATAATCTCAAATGAAACCTGTTAAAAGTTGATTTGTGTTGAGTGGAATTTTGCATTGTTGTACAAAGAATTTTTCCTATGTTGAACCAAGTGAATGCTGACTTTCTCTATACAACTGTACAATTAATTTTGTTTCTAAATTTGAAAAAAATAACCCAAGTTATATTAGTATTGTTCCTGTTATACTTCAATGTGATGTTGATTACATTATACTACAGAAAAAGCACTGGCCTTCCTTCAAGTCTAGGTGAGAAGCTAATTGGTTTCAAACTGTTTTAAATATGCTGAAGTTGTACTTGTCAATTATTTTTCTGGAACAGTAATAATTCCTCAGATTGAGCTCTGCTTTGTTAAAAAACTTTAAAAGATAAAATAATTAAATATCTAAAATCATTCTCCTTATTTTGCTCTGCTTTCACATTTCGAGTCCTTTGGTTTCTGACCTCTAAAACCTGTTAATTTTGATCAGCTTTTTTTTTTTTTTCTGAATTTATAGTGTGTGCTGTGTTCTCTTCTTTTAAATAAGTATTGTATTAATGCATTTTACATTGCTTAAAATTACTTCACAAGCTGGTGCCGACAGAGATGTAGCAATATCATTTAATATGCTTGCTATTCATGCTTACTTTTAATGTCTTCTTACTGATCTAATCAATAGTTTTAAAGCAGCGTAACACCATCTTTGTAGCCATCTCTCATCTAACATTACAAATCATTTTTAATAGATATTCAAGGCTAATGTGCTGTTATAAAACTTAACTATAGAAATGCAATAGTGCTGAATGCGTACAAGATTGCCTTCAAATTTCACTTAAAAGTTATACAAAATTATTACCCAGTATCTAAAAAAAGGTTCTTTTTGGGGGGTGGAGGATACAGAGAAAGGCTTCTACAAACATATGTGAGTTTGTGGTAACACCACATTCAGAACACGTCTGGTTACTCCCAGAGACAGAAGTCTTTTAGTATTCTCCAGCTAATATATTGTTGTCACAGCACATTTGTCACTTTTGGTACATAATTATCTGTAAAATAGGGATTAGGATTTTGTTGGATAAGGCCCAGCCTTACGTGAAATCAGAACAAGGGTCATTACCTTTAATGCCTTTTTATCTCTTTGGATGCTGGAACAATTACTGTTTGGAAAGAAGGACTGGGAGTGAGAATGGGCACATTCCAAGGTGTTCAAGGCATCTGTTTGCCTGGATCAGTGCAATAGAGAGAAAAGAAGTAAATCAGGAGATTCAACCAAAAACTAGCAGCTAATCCTCCTTGAAGACAGGAAGGAAAAAGTGCAGGGAATGGAGTGTGGGCTGGAGAGGGCTGAGATGCTGATGGAGTAGAGGGGTTGGGTATGCTAATGTAGGAGGGGAGATTTCCTTGGCTTCCTACGACCAGAGCTTATTTTACCAGTTTTACCAGGAAAAGAATTCAAAAACAATTTAATGTTCAACAGATGGAAATGAACAGCTTTGATATCAGAGCCTGGGGGAGTTATCTTTAGTTTTGGAGGGTTTTTACATCAAAAGGTTTTTGGAATTAGGAGTATTAGGATTTACCTTGCCAGATCAGATTAATCAAGCATAAGATTCATCTATCAGTAGTATCCAGTACCGATGTCTGATACTGCTCAAATAGGTCTTGGATGTGTCTATAATAACTGCTCACCCTGACCCCCAGCAGCCAGACAGTTCCTCTCCTGCTGTGCAGGAATTTATATTCCTTGTATATTTCTATTCTCTCAGTGTAACTGCAGATATTTTATTGGGATATTTTTGGTTTATTTCATTTTTTTTTCCCAATCTTTCTAAGCTTCTATATTATTAGCTGTAAGGCTGAGCTGCTGTAACTGCAGCTCAGTATGTTTACCTAAAAGGATGTGTTAAAAAAGATGCATGTGAAGCCAGGAGAGCAACTCTGAAATGCTGAAGCACAGACACCTGATCCAATCCCAATGTTATCAGCAGGGTGGCAGCTGGTGACATACATGGGAAGAAGAGGAGATCCTCCAGTTGTGGTTTTGGTGCCATGAAGTTGGGATCAAAGTCTGAGGTTCATGGCTCTTGTGAGCGAGATCCTAGTGCCGGCTTGCTGTGCTACCCATGGGAACAGGCTTTCTGCAGCACACAGAGGGAAAAGGGTACTCCATTTCCCTTTCCCACATAGTACCACGAAGCCAGAATAAATGCTGTGAAAATCAAAATCACAGTTGCCAAAACACCCTCAACAGAACGACCTGACAGAGCGTACCCGCTAGCATAAGGTGTGCTGCAACTGGGGCTCGGGGGAGAATGGGCTTGGAACAGCTTTTCTTCCAGTTCAGTTCAAAATGTACTTAGTGACTTCAGAGATCAGGCTGCAAGACCCAGAAAGAAAACAATTTCTTCCTTGGATTGAGAGCACGAGCTGCAGCAGCAGCCTCTGCTTATTCATTCTGCCAACACACCACCAGCCTGACGAGGAGAGTCCACGTATTGAGCAGTGCAAGTAATAACTCACTTTCCACACCAATTCATTTTTTTGGCTCCTTCACTAAGATTAATTCTTCTCCTTTGTATTTAATGGCACCCTTAACTACCACAACAGAACAGCTTTATGAATATCAGCAAGCAGACCCCCAGCCATGCTATCAACTACTGCGCTGGGTTCACATCCGTCCAAAGGCAACCTGGCCATCTCAGTTCCTACACATGCTTGTTATTTTGCACTCACCATGGGAAATGGCCTAGAACCCAACATGAAGCTTTAAAATCCAAATAGCCTGCTCTTCTTTCTGCAGAATCTCTGCACAGGTTTTTCTCCCAGGCCTCATTTTCATTATCAGAAAGATACTCAGATGCATTTCAGACCCCTCCATAGTCACAGCCTCTGAATAAATTAAAACCTCAGCTAAGTATATCCTGAAACTGGAACCTAGGACACAAATGTAAATCTCTTGGATCAGAACACAAACCCATTTCTAAGTCCAAAACCATGATGGACCCATTCCTCAGTTATACTCACACAAGAAAAGCTACTTTTGGGGAAGACTTCGACTTTTGATGGCAGGAGTCTTAGATCTAATTTCTACAGTTTGAGGCTGAGCAATTCTGAAACATATGCTGTGAAGCACAGAATGGGGAATCTGACCCTCCAACTCCAGCACTTCTCAGCCTTCCACTCCCTAACATCATTTTCTGAGCCCCAGGGTCTCAGTTTGTGCACAAAGAGCCAGCTTTTCCCTCTTTTTCATGCCAGCCTCAATCTCTCATCTGTTCTAAATATGGATTTGGCACTGGTTAAAGCATTTGGTTGAAGTGTATGTGTGTTTTAACTGGTATGATTTTTCCACACAATTCCTGTACAGGAACATACCAGACTGATTTGAAAGTGCCTGATCCAGGAAGGGTTTATTTCCCTCTGCAGCCAGGAAATGGGATGCTATTACACTGGAATAATCAAATATGTGCCAATACAGGTAACTTCCCAGTGTGAGCAATGTTTTCAGCAGTTGACAGCATCACCTCTAGCCACAACTCAGCTCCTGGCTTTGTCACATTCAGCATCCCTCCGTCCCCACACTGGGGTCTCAGGGCAGACTGGATAGGGCTCTCCAATCCTCTGTCATAGTCTCCAGGTCTTTTTGAAGGAAGTACAATCCTTAGTACAACTTCAAGCTTCCAGCATGCCCTAGGGCTGGCTGAGCACATCCTTCCATCTTCAGTTTCTAATATGCCCATGTTTGTCCTTGTTGTACAAGAAGTTCTTGGCTAGACATAACTGTCAACTTTGCCGGAGACACAGTGTAAATATTTTGCACTTGTACAGCAGTGTACTTACTGAAGGAAATTGTGCTGCATAGCAGTCTGTGCTGGGTTAACAGAAAAAGCAAGTTTTCTCATCTCTTTGGAGCAGCTCAATCTGTAGTGTGGTGCATGATTTAGCAGCATTTGTGATGTTTCCCTGATTAATTCTTAAACGGGTCTCCTAGCAACAGATGAAGAGAGACCAAAATTACTTTGCTATAGGAGAAACATCTTTGTATTGTTGTGTGGTGTCAAGTATTAGGAGTCCTACTTTCCCACTTATGAATGTTCATGTAGGTCTTTGCTAGACAGTCACTTCGGCACTCAGATATTCCGCAGATAAAGCACTGGGTTAGAAAAGCTTCCCTAGGCACAAGAACAATAGGAAAATTAGACAATCTCTTAAAATTCTAGCATCTGGATTTGCAATTCAAAGTAATTACTTGTTTAAAATAATTTTTAAAGGATGCCAGGTTTGTTTTCATCATTTCCTTCTACTTCTCAGCCTATTATTCCTTTGAAAATTAGACACAGTGCCTACTAAAGAAAGTGTCATTAGCAGAGAAACAGTGTGTTTCCACTGAAACACCAAGCATCGGTAGAACTCATCTGTGACTTGAATTACAGTCGCAGTGAAAGGCCACAACACTTGTGCGTCCTTCTGGAAAAACAAAGATGGAGTCCCAGTTGCAGATTTGTACTCCTGAAAACTTCTCACTAGATGTACTGGGAAGAAGAAGTCAGTATTTCCCTATGGGTGTTAAGACAACTAGTCAACCCATGGAAAAGTCTTGGATTACTGGAAGCTACTAAATCCTTAATTAAAGGGCAGTACAAAAGAATCTCAATACACCAACAAGGTATTTGTCCTCACTCCAGTTTTAATCAAATTGTTGTTTCAATAGATTTATTAATTTACTTCAGGATTAGATGCCCTCCTTAGATGTGTCTTCTTGATCTAAAAGTAAAATTGATGTAAACTGCAGTACAGATATCAAAGTGGAAAAGGAGCTAAAGTAATGAGCAACAGGGAAATAAAGATAGTTGAGGGGTGCATCTTTTTAGGAAGGGAAATCTAACAAACAAACAAACAAACAACAACAACAACAACAAAAAGCCCACAAACCATATTATTTTTCCTGTAAATTACATCTAGGGAAGTGGGTTTTCAAATGAAATTAATCCCAGCCTGAGGGTGAATATTCTGTGTGTATAACTTATTGCTTACGGAGAGATTTGCAAGATTGAGCTCTCAGCATACATTCCTGGGTCATTACCTTTGCATCAAGCCTTGAAAGCTAAACATTGAGCTGTTGTGGTTCCTGAGGAGCCTGTGGGCAGCGTTTGTGAGCAGGAGGGTGGGATGGGCAGGTCTGGGATGCTCAGTGCTGAAGAGCAGGGAGGGGATGCTGAGGTTTGCAATCCCCTGGTCCTCAGCAGAGCTCTCCTAGAGCAGATATATAAAAAAAGCTGAAATCTCAGCTCTATTTCCAGTTCTTAGCTGTTTTGCTATCTGTGTAGTGAGGAGGCAGTTCCCTACACCAAAAAACTGCTTGACAAAATAAAGAAGTATGTTAGACTATCCATCATTAATATGAACTCTTAAAAGCATATTTAATTTGGTTGTCTTCGGGAAAAACCAGCAGACTAAAATTCCAGCTGCTCAAAATATGCCAGCACTAACTGCAACTGCAGGGCTTGGAGAATAAATTGCAGAATCCGCATTGATTTATAAACCCTCCCGCCTCTGCGGCGGAAAGCCCAGCCTCCATCTTTCATCTCTGGTTCATTACTGGTATATCCTCCCATATTTGTTTGCTTTTTATTCTCAAGATTTGGGTGTTCCAAAATGCCAGAAGAAGCTGCCTTCCTCAGGGAGGCAGAGCTCTGTCAGAAAAAGCCCATTATAATTTTCCTTTCCATTGATAGTGGGATACCCATCTGATGAGCGCAACTTTTACAACCAAGCCCTCTTTATGGCTGCAACACCCCACTTTTCCCCCAAGAAAAGGCATTTCAGTAGAAAAACAGTAGTGTGGTTTCCATATCCATTCAGCAGATGGCATCAATTAATCTGTCTTCTCACTCAAAATATTAATATTTTATGAGAATGAGAGAACATTCACTTATTTTATTCTCCTTCCCACAGGCATGCACTTAAAAAATGTTTTCTAATTTATCTTAATTCATATCTCCTATTCCATAATTACCATTTTACTATACTTTCTGCCCCTGTCATAGCTTAGTTGTGTTTTTTGAAATTTAATCAAATAATAATTAAATTCCAAAGGTAACACCTCTGGTTATCTCTTCATAATTAAACTTCACTTTTTTCTTCAGAAATATCTGAAAGAGAAAGGTAATTTCTTGTAAGAATACATGCATATCATTTGTGTGCTAGTTTGATGACTGAAGTGACTTTGGCAGGGAATTCAGAGATGCACTTAATGCATTCAGATCCAGGCTTTGGGGGATTTTTTTTGTTTTCATTTGGGATGGGTTAGCTAGTTTCAAGAAGTTCCAAACACATGCTCAGCACAAAACTCAAGAGGTTTGTAAGGCTTCTATCTGGAACGTTGTTTTTGCTGGGCGATGTATGCAATACAAATTGTTCTTGTTTCGCCTTCCCCTATAGGCAGATAGAATTACGCTACTGTTTAATATAACTCAAAATTCCTTCCTGTATGTGCCCAAGGAGGAACTATCAATATTTGCATAATGGGGCAATTGGATTTCCCCTGAAAACCTGGGGCAAAATCTAAATTTCACTTGTCTGAAGAGGATTGAGATAAAGTTAGAGTGCTATTACTACGGTGAGAGCCATGCCCAGGCTACCATTCTGCTTTGGGAATAACCTTCCTTTGCTTGAGGCAGGGGATACTTGGCATCTGAAAATTCACAAAGGTAAAAAAAAAAAAAAACAAAAAAACAAAACCATAACTCTCTCAATATTTCAGAGTTTACATTGACAAAATTGCTCTTAATATTTTATTGGACTATCTCCTCTCCTCTCTAGATGGCTTGAGGGCGTTTTCCTCAAAATAAATAATGGTCAACATTTAAAATAATAGCTTTTTATTCAGCGATTATTTACAGTCCCATGATTAAGTAATGAAACTGGAGCATCTGCAGAGAGGTGATTATAATATTGTCAGTGTCAAGCAAGGTGGCTGGTGGAGGATTTTGCTGGGCGGGTACATCCCCAGCTGGGTCAGAAGTGGTAGTAGGTAGGACAGAACATCATTTTAGTCTATCAGCAATGGAATTTGTTATCTCAAATGCTGAATGAGATGAAGAGGGAAGATGATGGTGATGATAAGGTGATGAGTTTCCCCAATCTGAGCTTACACCAGTGCAAAAATGGGGAAGGGTAAATAATAACCAGTGCACGCATTGAAGGAAGGATGATGTGTTTGTTCTTGGTTATGTGGAATAATTGTAAAGGTAAAGTGGGCTGTTAAGTATTACACATCAGTGTTTCCTACCTTATTAGATTACAGTACTCTCTCAGAACCTGTTATCAGTGCAGAGAGTCCCTCTCCTTACACAATCCTTGACAACTATACAACACTTAAATTTAATTACTTCAGCTGAAACTGTTCTTGTACAAAGGTTGTTTTCAAATTAATTAATCTGCTTCCTCCATATGTCAAAATAATTTTTTATATCTCTCATGATTTTTCAGACACAAACAAAACTCATCCAAGATCCATATGTCTATAATTTGCTGTTGCTCTGCATTTGTACCTTATTTTTTTTTCCAATTGCAAGATACTTTTATTCAACCTTTCATTGAAAAGTCATCCTTAAAAATAATAAGCTTTTAACAATGCCATCTAATTATAATAAGTATATATATCCATTTTCTTTAGAATTGTTATCCCTCTTGTGAACATAAATCCCATTCTTTTAACCAGTAGTTAAGGAAACTACCAAGTATTTTGCCTTTTAATGCAATACTTTAAGTCCGTGGATAATCAGTTGGAACTCCACAGATGACTATTTGTCCACAGACCAAGCAGTTAACAGCTAATATTCTAGAGCAGCTAGCACTTAATCTAATTAGTTTTCTTGAAAAAAAAAATAGAGAGAGAATGAGTGAGTAAAAGAAAGAGAACTACCTTCCTGTACTGATAATGTCTAATTTTTAATCCTATAATTAACAGTGCAGTGACTTATCCTGGTAGCATGAGATATTAAGTTATCAGCTTTGCTATCCAAATTAGAACTCTTAGTCTCTACCAGTTGGAACTATCTCAAAATTTAATAATAATAATAATAACAGCAATAATAATAGTAATAGGGGACATGAATCTCATAGCTGTGTTGATTCCTCATACAGTACATTTGCTGGCAAAAAATAAAGGAGCGCCTCATTATTTTCCAGTGAATATTCTCAGAGTCTTGACTGGCATGGGACAAATCCTTTGGTGGCCTCATATTTTTCTGTAGAAAATCACAGTAAAAGTGATTTGTAAGTAAGAAAACTTTTTCTGTTGACCAAGGAAGTTTTGCTGCAACCAAGGGAGGAGTGCTTGGACAACTTTTGCTCCCAACAGCAATAGTCTTAGACATTCTCATTATTGGAAGGTTTAGAGGTCACTGGACAATCAAAATCTTCACTAATAACAGTCTCAAGCATTAGAAAATTGTGGATCAGTTCTCCCCTACTCTTTCCAGTCATGAGTTTTGTTATCAGAAAGCTGAAAGAAAATAGATCTTTTCTTTTCCCTGCTTGATATATATATACATTTAATATTCCAGAGAAAAAGGATCGTCCATTGCTTAACTGTTAACTTATGATGTAGAGCCTTAAGGATATTTTTAATAATTTTTTTTGGGGGGAAAGAAGACGTGTTAACATCAACAGTTAACTGTGATTACTATTGTCACAGTTCTGCCACAAAGAATCTGATCTTGTGCTTTCTATGCCATGAATTTCTTTCTTTTTAGATCAACAGCTCTTGAGTGCAAAGCTGTGTTTTGCCTCATCTAGATTTGTTAATATAATAGTGACACTCTGAGAGTCAGAGGAAGTTTGAAAGACTCTGGACTTTAGGAGAGGTTGATGAGAGGTAGATAGAAGGGAGCTCTTGTTATGAACACCACTGTGTGGTCAGTATGTGAGGTCTGGATTTTTCTGGATCCTGATTTTTTCTTTTTAAATGTTGCCAAAACAGAGATACTCCATCTTCAAAGGATGCACTGGAGTATGGCAGGAACAGAGTAAACATCAATAGCGACAATACAGCCATTCAGACCAGGTATATTGTTAGGAATCCATTGATAAAGCAATTATTAAGGTAACAGATAATAACAATTTAGTAAGTGATGTATAAAAAATAAAAAAGGAAAAAAAACATCTTTTACGCGGTGTTGTTTTATTTTTTAATTTCCTTATTTCTTTCTTTTTTCCTTTTTTTTTTTTTAACTATATTAAAGACAGATAGAAGAAAGTACATGGTTTTCACTTCAGATTTTACTGTGTAATTCTGAGTACACCTTAAACCATGAAGGATGAGGCATGGAATTCCCAGAATTATCTATGCTGCAGAAACAAACAAACAAACAAACAAAGGAGAAGGTTCCAGCATAGTTTTGCCCACAGCTCTTCTTTACAAACAGCAAGCAGAGACGAGAATGGCAAAAGGAGAAGGCAATGGTTTATTACAGACAAGAGTTCCAAATCTTGTGGAGTCTGACACAAGACTCCAAATGTGACAATTCAAACACATGAAATTTTAGACGATTAGGAGCCCTATTCTGAATGTCTTATTGAAACAGGCTACACAATCATCTGCCACAGTAGTGGTGCCATTTAATTTGAAGGCAATTTTAAAATCAAAGTGAACACATCTCTCACTCAAAGTGAATGAGACTCGGCAGGTCCTTTACAGATGAGAAGAGTTAAGCCCTGGTGCGGGCTGTAAAGTTCTGGTTCATAGAGACAGAAACCAGAGAAGGGGAATAAAAATCTTAGTAGTATCTATTACAAAGGGGAGAAGCTTGTGCCCCTGAAAATCAGAAGAGTCATTGGTGTGGGAATTTTTATCTCCAGATTGAAGGATTTCAAGCAATACAGCCTGTTTATGCAAGGAAACATCTTCAGAGCAAGGAGAAGAAAAAAAATAACAAGCACATTGGAGTATTTGCTCTGAGTAGTCAATGAAAAATAAGTATTCATTACTCGAGAAGAAACATTTGCACAGTTCAGCAAACATCCAAAGAGCAGTAGAGATAAAAATAGAAAACACAACAAATTTTGAGTGTGATCTCAAGAAAGAAGTTTGACTGTTTTAAACTCTCGTATGATTTAATGAGTTTTTAACACTGCTTGGACTGTCAATGTGAAGAAGAGGAATAAATTGATACATGGGGAAAAAATAGCAGGCTGAACTGTACAAAAGTGTCTGGTGATCAATTCAGGTGTCTAAACATGCACAGAAGTATTAAACCTGGTTTTCAAAAGCACCTTGCTATTTCCATATAACCTTAGCCTCAATCCAAGTTTTCAGGTGATCAAGGGTCAGATTCAATAGCCTATTATATATATAAAAGTACTAATGGGACCTGCATAATTGCTTAACTAATTCCATTGCTCGACTCCTGTTAAAAAAAAAAAAAAAAAAAAA
>JACDJE010000036.1:3592487-3656140 GCA_016647715.1 Pavo muticus | reverse complement strand
TTTTTTTGCTGTTGTTGTTGTTGAAAACCTCAAGTTATCTTTCTAGAAATGACTAATACTGCACATCTATTTCTGCCTGGGTGCATGAGAATACAGTTGTGTTGCTGCAAAAGGAACCACACTTGTGTAGTCAGGTTTGATCAGAACGTCTCTGCTGTGCATCCTGTCTGTGTTTCCACAACAGTCCGTTGCTGCTTAATAACAATCCATAATGTTCTGAAAATAATAAGCCTAGGTGGTCTGGAGAAATAGCAAATGGAAATCCTGTCACATTTTATCCGGAGAGAATTGATAAATTTTGTTTTGCTCCGTTCCCCAAGGGGTACAGCAGATGTACAGGTGCTGGGCTAGAAATGGTTATAATTACAAAACCTGTATTCTGTTCCTCGGAGAGCTTTGAAATTTTCGACATACAGTAGAAAGTTGAACTTTGAAGAGGAAAAAAAAAAAAAATCCATATGCCTGAAGAACAATAGAGTACAGGATGATTTCCTGAATTATTTACTGCAGCAAGTCGATCATTAAGAAATACAGCACAACAAACAAAACTCCTAAGAAGCACTGTAAATCTGAGCGATATCAAAAACAAAATTGCTGGTCCTCAAAGTTTGTGGGTTTTTTCTTCCTTTCTCTCTCTCTCTCTCTCTCTTTTTTTTTTTTTTTTTAACACAACTTTCATTTTATATTTTCTTCACCTGAGGTCTGGTTATATAAGAACCTGCACAGACGGACAAAGCTCTTCCCCTCACCATATCTCCATTATCAGCTTGCTTGAATGGAGCTACTGGTATTATGTGAGGGGAAAACTCCTTATTATTACTAACATAAGAAAATGTTGAGTTCTGTACGTTGCAGTTAATAATAATAATAATCCATTTTCTTGCAAAGATCTGCTGTTGATGACAATAAATGATTCAGGCATTCATCCTGAGATGAAGATTGCCTTGTTCTGTTGAGTACCCACTATTCTCCTAAGCCCAAGAAGCCAAGTATGAATCCTCTGGTTTGGTGAGCTCCAGAATTTACTGATGTCAGTATGACACCAGAATGGAGAAGAGGAGGCTCAGGGAAGATCTTGTCATTCTCTACAATTACCTGAATTGAGATTGTAATGAGGTGAGGGTCGGCCTCTTTTCCCAGGTAACTAATGCTAGGATGGGAGGTGATGGACTTGCATTGCACCAGAGGAGGTTCAGGTTGGGTATTAGGAATTTTTTTCTCTGAAAGAGTGCATTGGCACAGGCTGCCCAGCGGGGTGGTGGAGACACTGTCAGTGGAGGGGTTCAAGAACCACGGAGATGTGGCACTGAGGAACGTGGGCAGTGAGTATGGTGGGGGTGGGCTGGGGTTGGGCTTGGGGATATTCGTGCTCATTTCCAACTTTAAAGATTCTTTGATTCTATGAGGCTCATAGCCTTTCAGAACTGCTGGGATACTCACATTTTTTTTTCTAAATCAAGCTGTATAATTTATGGATATCTTCTGGAAATTAGAACATTTTATGTAGATCTTTCCCAATTATTTGACAATCTGCATTGTTCAAATTTCATCCCTTCCTCATACCAGCTGAAATTCATATGGAAATTGAAATGCACTTTAAGATGGTTTCACATGTCTCCTGGGAGTATGGTAAAAGTGGAGTTTCCTTGCATTTAGCATTTTAACCCCCTGTTGTATTTCCCTGCAGCCATCTCAGTGTCTAGCAGGGAGAAGCTCAGCATGATTTGTGCCTGGAGATTGTGGTGCCTGGCATACATCCAAATTACTAATACTGCCATAACAGCTTTAAATTAAGTCCTGCCATGCACACTCTTTAATCGTGGAGTGTTTTTTTCTGCTAGTCACAGCCTCAGCCCTTAGTTAGACTCTTCTGTTTTGGGGATCGTGCTTTGGTATGAACAATAATGTGGGAAGAGTGAGCAATGCTGATTGAGAAAGAAGAGGGCAGGAAGCTCAAGGCAAGTGCTCACAATAGGGAACAGAGCCCATGGTAGTGATTGTGATGCTGTGTGAGAAGCATTTGATGACACTAAAGAGAAAGGAGAAGGAACTGTGATTTTTATGGTTTTCATATTGATTTCTAGAGTGTTTGCAGATCGTTGCAACTCATTTCTTAGCATAGCTTGCACATAACAGCTTAATTCCAATCATTGCTAAAATTATTTTATAAATAATCTCTTATGAAGTAAAAACACAGTTTTGTTGAAAGCCTAAAAACTATTTGTTATAAAATGCATTTTTGACAGTCTCATTGGAGCTCACTCTTAAAAAATCTACAGGGAAATCACTCCCTGCATTATTGTTCTTATTATGTGGCTACTTGGACAAAAGGTTCAATACTGCTGAATAAAAGAGGTTTTTCAGATTAAAAACCAAAATATCAAATTCAAAAAGCACATTCAGCTATTGCTGTCATTTCTGAGGGACCTTACAGAATAAGAACTTCCCATTCAGTCTCTGTGACTGAGAAGGAGAAACTGTTTATTCTTCTGTTCACCCTAAAGATAGCACCATGTTCAAATGGACTTGACAAGCTCAGATACATCAGCAGACACTGAAGGAATGCAATGTCACTGCTAACTTTGTTTGTGTTTTGAGCTGGTATAGCTATTTCTGTTATGGAAATTTACCTCTCAAGTCTTAAAGTTTTATACTCTGCAGTACAGAATAGCATGAATTTAATAGTATTGTCTGCTTCCTGAGATGTCGACTTGAGAAACAAAGCAGGATCCTACCTTTTAGACTATGACGTGCAAAACACATGAAATGAGAAGCTGAAAATCTCCATAAGTAGCATCATTTTGTGAGCTTTAGAGGAGTCTTAAGCACGAAGCAAATTGGTTTATCGTGACTGATGAAAGCATTTAAATATAGAGTATTTCAATTTTTAAAGACATTGAAAATCAAACAACTGAAACGCAACCCTCCGAGAATATGTTGGCACTCGCATTTCTTAGGTATGCTCCAGACAAGAGATTTTTTCTCTACTTTTGAAGGAAACTTCTCTAGTAACCTTTTCTTATTTTGCAAAAAAGAATTGCATCACACTGTGTTTCATCTGGCATAGCTCTTCAATCTCCTCAATAATTTCTGCTGCCATGAAATGTCTTCATGTAACATAGCAACAGTTTCTGTAACTGTGCAGATTTAAAATCATCAAAAACATTGCACTTGGTCTAAATCACACGGATCTCTTTCCTATTCTATACACTGTATTTAGTATAGGTAAGGTATTTGCAAATAGCTATCTCCCCAAACAAAAGGCAAGGAGAATAAAAAAAATATGAGTGGATGCTACATCCAATGCTTAAAGTCCCTCTGATATATCTGAGACATATTGGGAAGGAAAAAGCTCCTTTTTTGAGGGGAAAATATCTCATTTCTTTTTGAGTGCTTAGTAGCAACACATGAAAGATCAGCCCCTCAGTGGAATGATGCACTGAAGAGGTCACATTGATTCAAAATCAGGGTTTTTGCAACATAAAGTACAGGCCACACTGGTCTGAAAACACCAAAGACTGTTATTAAAACATAAAAAATTGAACAAACAAAGAAACAAAAAACAACAACTTTGTATTCTGCAGCTGAATTTACATACCTGAAATCTAGACAGAGCACCCTTGCATTTAGGTGCTTTCAATGTACAATGTCCAGGGAATCGATATCATTATAGCTAGGGCAAACAGCTCCTGACAATATTAGCACTGATAGTAAGACTTCCAGCCATTGGAGGTCAAAAGAATATAAGGGCATTTTCCAGTGCTCCCCCCAGAGCACCACTTTTACAAGGAGTAATTATTCAGAGTGAAAGCTGATGGATCATTCCGATATCAGGGAAGCCTTCACGTCTTTTCACTAAATGTAAAGTATAATCAGAATTTTACAGAAGTACTTCTGAATGTCACTTATAAAGTCTTCTTGGCAGCTTCTTAGAATCCATTTCCTGTCATACACGATGTATAAGGAGGCAAAACTACAAAAATGCTGCATTCCTTTGCCTCGTTTTCCTTGAGCAGGGAAAGCTACTGACAAGAAATAGAGGATTGGATGGACATCATCTGTGTAACACTGTGGGAACTTCTGTAAACCCATAAGCTGGCTGCCTGTTATTTTGTTTTGTTTTTTATTCACAGTCTGATAGTGCCAGGTTGTCTATTATCTCAACTTTTGTTTTGTAATGACAACATCTTTAGGCAGCAGTATCACTGTATTGCCGTGTTTATTGACGGATGATTTCACATCACCAGCATCCCTTGCCAAACACCTTGCACACGCTACACCTAACACCTGGAATGTGTGGTTTACAGCATCCACCTCTCCTGAAAAGAGGATTTGGATAGCAAATTGGGACTCGCAATGGCTGACAGTGGAGGGTGGCTGTGTGCCATTGTGCCAATGGTAACTGCACATCAGGACAGGGGAAGAGCACAGCAGCAGACCACTCAATTATTTTTATGGACATTCTACACTCCTGGCCAAACCATGGAGAAGGCTGTGGCCAGTCACCAACTCAATATCACTACCAGACCTTTAATTAAAGTCTATCACTTCTGAATGCTGATATTGCACTGTTAATTTAGTGCTCCTAGATGCTTGACTATTGTCATGGACACTGCAGATCTCCTGTGCCAGATCTTAAAGAGATTGGCAGTGCAGTGCACAGCAGTATTGAGAACCTTACACCTGTAAAGCTGTCCAACTGTTGGTAATGTACACATTATTGTCTTGCAAAACAGGGAAA
Source organism: Pavo muticus (assembly GCA_016647715.1). Classification (NCBI taxonomy): domain Eukaryota; kingdom Metazoa; phylum Chordata; class Aves; order Galliformes; family Phasianidae; genus Pavo; species Pavo muticus. The sequence goes on along the minus strand of JACDJE010000036.1, from coordinate 3,651,399 downwards.
GAGAAAAGTTTATCAACAAGAAAGGTTTGTACCTACTTGAACACCCAAGATTGAAAGGGCAGATCCATATTGGCAAGGTCTTCATTAACTTTAGACTTTTTTCTTGAATAAGCAAGAGCATTTGTGCTTCTCAGACTTCCTTCTGACTGCCACTCTGAAATATTCAGCTTCATGTTTGCTTCTCTTCCCTCTTCTGTCTCTTACTGGGCACTTGTACTGGGCAAAACAGGCTCTTTCCTCTCAGAACAGACACATGCAGCACCTGAGGCTTGTTTCAGGAGGTCTGAACACATACCAAGCGGCCTCATGACAAAACTGGAAAGCTTTTTGCATTGCTTTAAAATTAACAGTACTGTATCTTATGTTTCTGAAAGACCACGGGAGAATGTGTTGCCCAGAGAACAAAAAGAGCAGGCAGATGGTGCCACACACCATAACCAGCTACAGAAGACACTCTGAAACAGTGAAATAATTCNGGCTTTATCAAAATGGCAAGATAATTTTACTATTATTTGTCCTGGCATAAAACTTGAGTTTTATTTTCAGATTTATCAACAAGAGTTTGGCTCCATCTGCACAAGTAAAATTACTTGTAACCACCTTACTTCAATCAAATTAAAAATAAATATGATTATTAAACTGGAGGAAATTTTCTGGTGGAGTTAGAGTTAAAACACAGATTTTCCCGGTTCTTTCCTGGCTGTGGATTTTTTTCTAGCCACTAAATCTAAAGAAATAGCAGAGGAATCAACATAATACTCTGCTTTTTCTTTTCTCTACTACCAGTTAAAAAACACTATCCATGTAGTCTTTTTCATTTTATAATGCTAGCTGGAAAATTAGATGCCTCTATTTCTTTCAAAAGGTACCATTTTGAAAATATAAAGGGAAAATCATTAATAAAAAATGGAGCACTGGCACTGACTGAACATTAGTGTACATGCTCAACCACTAAGCTGGTCTGTCTAAGATGTGCATTATACTCAGAACATTTTGTGCATTCAGACTGAGAAAATTAGTTTAAAACTGAGAACATCTGAACTGCAGATGAAGTCTCATCATCCTCTGTAGAAATGGAGAGCAATTGTCCATCCACTTGATGCCAATACAATCCAGGTTGTGTTCCTTGGAAATGAATGTTTTGCACTGTCTTCTTTACATACATAGCTTGCTTTGAAAGTAATGCCTCCTATTTATTTCCACGGAAACTGCACCAGACACAAAGAACACAATAACACTCTCTGATAGAGCAAATTGTCAGCTACTATTTTTCTTTTCAAAATAGTCACCACCATTAGCTATGCATTTTCACCAGGATGAACAAGAGCCTGTATGCCAAGCTAGTAAGGATCTGTACCAGTGGAGGTGACCACTGTTGCTGTTGCCACTGCTGAAACACACAACCCACTGCCTCACTGTGTTCACATCCACTGTTTAGTCTCCATAAACATTCAACAGGTGTCAATGAATGTCAGTGGGTGCCATTTTTTCAGCATGGAGGAATTCAATTCCACACCTTTGCTCCATACACTCTTCCACGTCAGACGCCGTTCTGTCACTGCCTCTCTGCTGCCATCTGTCACACAGAAACAAAATGTCATGGAATATCATTGGGAAGGTTCAGCCTCTACTGCTGTACCAGCAAGATCTGCCTTTGATGTCATGGGCCAACATCATAAATAGGAGGCACTACTTTCAGAGAGGCCTTTGTGCATAGCAGTGGTATGTAATTTTGGTGAAGATTTCAAGGCTGTTTTTCTCTGTTACCTCTGTTCATTTTGTGTTCACTGTCAACACAGGAAAAGGAACAAAAAATAATAGGAAAACACTTAAAAATATGTAAAAATTTAATGTGTAGATCATCTCTGCCCTGAATGCTCTTACCAAGCCCTTGATGTCCTCCATTAAATTATACTGCTGGTGGTTCTCTCTGACCTTGAGTTAAACATCCATCTCCACCCAACCCCTCCTTGTAAGCAGAATTTCCAGGCCAAGGTCTTAAAACAGATGACAGTGTTACTTTCCCCTTTTATCTGTAGAAAGTATTCAGTTCCCTTAGTGTTTTCAATTAGTAGAACATGGAAAAAAGTGTCAAAAACATTTCACTTCATTGGAAAAGAATACAGGCTTCCATCACTAACTTGTCAATGCAATTAACCATATTCATGATCTGATGCATCTCGCTGAAGTTGTGACTTTCAATTTATTGTCAAGGACTACATATCTATGACAAGTTTTTCGGAGTGAGTGAAAAGGTTAACATCTAGTCTGCTTGTGTTCAAGTTTGCATTCAGGTGTTCTGTAAATTCTCAAACATTTCCCCCTCCTCTGTCAGTTAGATTTCTGAGGTCAAGCTTTTCATTCTTATTTTTGTGCTGTGGTTGCTATGCCTTTAGACATCATGATACAGTATAGGAAAACCCTAAATTACATTGTATTGTGAGTTCTGATTTAGTAACTAACAAAAAAGAGAGCTCTACTGAACCATACAAAAGATCCATGTTTTCTTACATTTAACAAACTGCTGAAAGACCTGTAATTTAGATAGTAGAAACTAAGAAGTTCTGTGCTCCAAGTGAAGAAGAGATAAAGGGCTATAAGGCAGGGAAAGAGAAAAGATAAAGGAGCATCACTGCAAGATCCATTTTTGATACAATCCATCCCCTTTAGACACCCCTTTTAGCTAAAAGGTCTGTTTACGCTATCCTGCGTTTTTATTCCAAATGTCAAAGTGAATGATATGAAAAGCATAGATTAGAAAGCAATTGCCCAAGTGCAATGTCCTATGAGTTACTGAAGAGTAAAGAGTTGCTTTATGAAACTTTGGACAGAGGAAACATGATAATTCTTTCTTATTCCAGACTGCAAACCAGCTGATTGTAGCAAACTTCCTAAAACCCAAGTTCTCTCTAAGTCCCTTATGGTGTTAATCAGCAATTGCTGCCTACACTGCACCATCCATACTGACCTTTGAAAGTCTCATCAGTGGAGAGAAGGGAAACTTACTTCTGTATCGTAGAACCACAGAATGTCCCAAGCTGGAAGGGACCTTTAAGGATCATCAAATCCAACTTCTGGCTCCACGCAGCACCACCAAACATCAGATCATGTGTCTGAGGGTGTTGTCCAGATGTTCCTTATACTTCACCAAACTCGGTGCCATGACCACTTCCCCGGGGAGGCTGTTCCAGCGCCTGACGCTCTCCTCAGTGATGAACCTTTTCCTGATATCCAACCTGTATGTCTTTGAAGACCAATTCAAGCATAATGACGTCAAGCCAGCAGAGGTGAGTAACCACTCCCTGGAGCAGACTGACAATACCCAAACTGTAGAGAATGCAATTTTGCATTCCCATGGGTTACATATGCTTTTTTTCTGGCTGCAACTTTACCCTATTTGGTTTAATTTTTTTGTGCAAATACTTTTTCAGCACAAAGGCTGTATACCAACTCAGTTAAGCTGTTGTGTACAGTGAGAGTAGGTTTAGTATGTGGGGCATTTGAGAGCTGAAGGTATGTATGGTGCATCTGGATTGCTATGCCAGGAGGAAGGTTGCCAGACTTCACAGGGCTTGTGCACGTGCTGTCTGATCTGAAGTAACCCTAGAGCAAACCACTCTATCAACTGTGCCCAGGTTTTCTTTTGGAGAGAACTCATTGGCTCGCTCAAGGAGGGATCATGGGAGGCAATGGAGATGAACACAGCTTGGGTATCCCAGGCAGCAGGCTTTGCAGAGAAGTGGAGAACAAGCCAAATGGTCAGCACAGAACTGAATCCTTTGTGGAGAATGTTGACTATGTATTTGCATAAGCTTTCCATATTGCCAAAACCACCTTTACATGCCAGGTATATGGGATCATTATTTATGTGAAGAAATGAATATTTGTTTTTTGATGTGCAAATTCAGTATTTTATGTTACTTCCAAATGAAATAAAATAAAATAAAATAAAATAAAATAAAAGCCTCTGAAAAAATGGTGGGATTTTTTGGTGAAAATATTACAAATGGCAATTTGTACAGTTATAAATTTTAAATGCATGCATATACAAACTAGTCTCTACAGCACTGTCCAAGTACTGCATTTTGTAGCAACCCTATCTGCAATGTTCTACTACTCACTTGAGAGCACCATTGCTTCACTTTTAGAGACATTGCTTGTCAACTTCCACAGAGCTTCAAAGAGGAGTTCATGAGTTATATAGGGGAGCTCAGTGCCTATGATCCTTGGTCACTGCAGGAAGCCATTACAGTAACCAAAGGGGTTACATTCATGTGGCAAAATTAGCCAAGGCATATCCTTACAAGTACAACTACCAAATGTTAGTACATCCAGATCAGTACACTGTGTGCATACCCACAAACTTCAAGAAATAGCATAAGCTCCAGCAGAGACCGTGGGGGCAAAGCAGCATGCATGCAGAGAGGACAATCAAGATCCCAGGGTTTTGCAATGAGTTAGAAGGCAAGCAAATTCCAAGCCATGGCTTGAATGAAAAATGAGGATGTTGGACTGGATTAACAATAGGTGGATGACCCCAGCTGCTTTCTGTATTCTTGTTCAGAGGGACAGGTCTGAGAGCCGCCAAGAGCTGGGCTGGACTGGGCTGCACACTCCTTGCACTTTCAGCTGCAATGCAGTGATCAACTCCACTCAATGTAAGGGTAAGCAAAGCAGTTTTAACTCCTCTCCAGAAGTCATTTAAACTAACCTGGACTGAATTAGAAGCAGCTGTTTACAGTGTTATCACCTACAACTGAGGAGAGCTTTAGAAAGTTGTCCTTTACCCCTCTTAGCTTTTAGTTCTTCTTCTTGTTTCCCTCTGACTCTTCATTCAATCTATTGCCTAAGCTGCTGAGGCCGATTCTTGGGTTTACAAGAAAACTGTGATAATTAAAGAACGTAGACTGTCTGAAGGCAGGACCAAGGAGCAGCAAGAGGGAAGCAATGCTGAAAAGAGCAGGGACAGGGCTGGGTATACCAGCAGCTGCTCTTAGTCCTTTTGTCCTTCTGTACCTGCAAGTGATTTTTGAGGCTGAGCCTATTTCAGAGCTGGAAAATGCCATCTCTTTGGTCATACAAAGGCAAAGTAGCCATGGAGAGGTATAGCAGCTGCTATATAAAATTATGATGTTATTGGGAAAATTATTAACAGGTCTCTCAGTAACGATTATAGAACTACACTGCAAATTTTCCTTTTGACTTCTGTCTGTGCTCACATTTTTGTATCAATTAAGCACTATGTATTCATCTTCACTATAAGAAACAACTGCAACACTGAGTGACTGAAATATACTTAATAATGATTTGCATATATTCTTCCCCACACTTAGATTTGAAGTTCTGTCTTAAATATGTCTCCAAACCTCATGCACATTTAATCAATGTTCATAAATCACAGAGAGTTTATTTTTATTGTAAATTATGCACAATCTCTTGTCACTGTTGTGCTGGATTACACAGGAGCTTCATCTGCCAAAGTGGATGTGGAAACACTTCACCACCTCTAGTCACCTGCTCAGCTTTACTCTGCAGTGATAAAATGTACTAAAAACCACCAGTTCCTCTCCAGCTTTCAAAGCCTGACTGGGGAAAAATCATGATAGAGTCATAGAATGACAGAATGGCCTGGGTTGAAAAGGAGCACAATGATCATCTAGTTTCAACACACCTGCTATGTGCAGGGTCACCAACCACCAGACCAGGCTGCCCAGAGCCACATTCAGCCTAGCCTGGAATGCCTCCAGAGATGGAGCATCCACAACCTTCTGGGGCAACTTGTTCCAGTGCTTCACCACCCTCAGAGTGAAAAACTTCCTCCTAATATCTAACTTAAATGTAGCAGCAGCACAAGAGACACAGCCAAGTGTGTGTCTATAATTAAAAACAGTAACAATGTAATTAGGATGAAAACAGAGGCAGAAAGGTAACCAATCTTCACCAGTGATGTGAGAAAACACAAAGGTGAAATGGGCTTTTTGCCATTAGCTTTGCTAGGGCTGGGCTTTCCCTGCAAACTTCATGCCATCTTAGGTGTCCACTTTCAGTTTGGTAGTTATTAGGAGTAACACAAAATCAAGAAGATCATTTTCATTGTGTCAGGCTTTCAAGAAGTTGCAGTCGAGAGTTGTCACCCAGAAAAAGCATATTTTAATTTTATAGCATAATATTTACCTGGTAGCTCAGTGCGCTATTTCTGTGTTTCCTTCTACATGAAATAATGTGCATGCAGCACAACAATACAGAATGGTATTATAAAAACATTGAACAAAGTTCAATTGCTTATAATGGCTTATAGTGCCTATATGTATGTGCACACACAACGTAAGTTTTATTTCTGAAAAAGAGAAGTGGAAATTTGCAGTATTCGTTACACTTATCAGACTAGAACACCTTTAAAAGGTTTCTTTCGGAAGATGTTTCTATGTGACTAAAAGCAGTTAATAGTGTTTTTTTTTGCTGTTGTTGTTGTTGAAAACCTCAAGTTATCTTTCTAGAAATGACTAATACTGCACATCTATTTCTGCCTGGGTGCATGAGAATACAGTTGTGTTGCTGCTAAAGGAACCACACTTGTGTAGTCAGGTTTGATCAGAACGTCTCTGCTGTGCATCCTGTCTGTGTTTCCACAACAGTCCGTTGCTGCTTAATAACAATCCATAATGTTCTGAAAATAATAAGCCTAGGTGGTCTGGAGAAATAGCAAATGGAAATCCTGTCACATTTTATCCGGAGAGAATTGATATATTTTGTTTTGCTCCGTTCCCCAAGGGGTACAGCAGATGTACAGGTGCTGGGCTAGAAATGGTTATAATTACAAAACCTGTATTCTGTTCCTCGGAGAGCTTTGAAATTTTCGACATACAGTAGAAAGTTGAACTTTGAAGAGGAAAAAAAAAAAAAATCCATATGCCTGAAGAACAATAGAGTACAGGATGATTTCCTGAATTATTTACTGCAGCAAGTCGATCATTAAGAAATACAGCACAACAAACAAAACTCCTAAGAAGCACTGTAAATCTGAGCGATATCAAAAACAAAATTGCTGGTCCTCAAAGTTTGTGGGTTTTTTCTTCCTTTCTCTCTCTCTCTCTCTCTCTTTTTTTTTTTTTTTTTAACACAACTTTCATTTTATATTTTCTTCACCTGAGGTCTGGTTATATAAGAACCTGCACAGACGGACAAAGCTCTTCCCCTCACCATATCTCCATTATCAGCTTGCTTGAATGGAGCTACTGGTATTATGTGAGGGGAAAACTCCTTATTATTACTAACATAAGAAAATGTTGAGTTCTGTACGTTGCAGTTAATAATAATAATAATCCATTTTCTTGCAAAGATCTGCTGTTGATGACAATAAATGATTCAGGCATTCATCCTGAGATGAAGATTGCCTTGTTCTGTTGAGTACCCACTATTCTCCTAAGCCCAAGAAGCCAAGCATGAATCCTCTGGTTTGGTGAGCTCCAGAATTTACTGATGTCAGTATGACACCAGAATGGAGAAGAGGAGGCTCAGGGAAGATCTTGTCATTCTCTACAAGTACCTGAATTGAGATTGTAATGAGGTGAGGGTCGGCCTCTTTTCCCAGGTAACTAATGCTAGGATGGGAGGTGATGGACTTGCATTGCACCAGAGGAGGTTCAGGTTGGGTATTAGGAATTTTTTTCTCTGAAAGAGTGCATTGGCACAGGCTGCCCAGCGGGGTGGTGGAGACACTGTCAGTGGAGGGGTTCAAGAACCACGGAGATGTGGCACTGAGGAACGTGGGCAGTGAGTATGGTGGGGGTGGGCTGGGGTTGGGCTTGGGGATATTCATGCTCATTTCCAACTTTAAAGATTCTTTGATTCTATGAGGCTCATAGCCTTTCAGAACTGCTGGGATACTCACATTTTTTTTTCTAAATCAAGCTGTATAATTTATGGATATCTTCTGGAAATTAGAACATTTTATGTAGATCTTTCCCAATTATTTGACAATCTGCATTGTTCAAATTTCATCCCTTCCTCATACCAGCTGAAATTCATATGGAAATTGAAATGCACTTTAAGATGGTTTCACATGTCTCCTGGGAGTATGGTAAAAGTGGAGTTTCCTTGCATTTAGCATTTTAACCCCCTGTTGTATTTCCCTGCAGCCATCTCAGTGTCTAGCAGGGAGAAGCTCAGCATGATTTGTGCCTGGAGATTGTGGTGCCTGGCATACATCCAAATTACTAATACTGCCATAACAGCTTTAAATTAAGTCCTGCCATGCACACTCTTTAATCGTGGAGTGTTTTTTTCTGCTAGTCACAGCCTCAGCCCTTAGTTAGACTCTTCTGTTTTGGGGATCGTGCTTTGGTATGAACAATAATGTGGGAAGAGTGAGCAATGCTGATTGAGAAAGAAGAGGGCAGGAAGCTCAAGGCAAGTGCTCACAATAGGGAACAGAGCCCATGGTAGTGATTGTGATGCTGTGTGAGAAGCATTTGATGACACTAAAGAGAAAGGAGAAGGAACTGTGATTTTTACGGTTTTCATATTGATTTCTAGAGTGTTTGCAGATCGTTGCAACTCATTTCTTAGCATAGCTTGCACATAACAGCTTAATTCCAATCATTGCTAAAATTATTTTATAAATAATCTCTTATGAAGTAAAAACACAGTTTTGTTGAAAGCCTAAAAACTATTTGTTATAAAATGCATTTTTGACAGTCTCATTGGAGCTCACTCTTAAAAAATCTACAGGGAAATCACTCCCTGCATTATTGTTCTTATTATGTGGCTACTTGGACAAAAGGTTCAATACTGCTGAATAAAAGAGGTTTTTCAGATTAAAAACCAAAATATCAAATTCAAAAAGCACATTCAGCTATTGCTGTCATTTCTGAGGGACCTTACAGAATAAGAACTTCCCATTCAGTCTCTGTGACTGAGAAGGAGAAACTGTTTATTCTTCTGTTCACCCTAAAGATAGCACCATGTTCAAATGGACTTGACAAGCTCAGATACATCAGCAGACACTGAAGGAATGCAATGTCACTGCTAACTTTGTTTGTGTTTTGAGCTGGTATAGCTATTTCTGTTATGGAAATTTACCTCTCAAGTCTTAAAGTTTTATACTCTGCAGTACAGAATAGCATGAATTTAATAGTATTGTCTGCTTCCTGAGATGTCGACTTGAGAAACAAAGCAGGATCCTACCTTTTAGACTATGACGTGCAAAACACATGAAATGAGAAGCTGAAAATCTCCATAAGTAGCATCATTTTGTGAGCTTTAGAGGAGTCTTAAGCACGAAGCAAATTGGTTTATCGTGACTGATGAAAGCATTTAAATATAGAGTATTTCAATTTTTAAAGACATTGAAAATCAAACAACTGAAACGCAACCCTCCGAGAATATGTTGGCACTCGCATTTCTTAGGTATGCTCCAGACAAGAGATTTTTTCTCTACTTTTGAAGGAAACTTCTCTAGTAACCTTTTCTTATTTTGCAAAAAAGAATTGCATCACACTGTGTTTCATCTGGCATAGCTCTTCAATCTCCTCAATAATTTCTGCTGCCATGAAATGTCTTCATGTAACATAGCAACAGTTTCTGTAACTGTGCAGATTTAAAATCATCAAAAACATTGCACTTGGTCTAAATCACACGGATCTCTTTCCTATTCTATACACTGTATTTAGTATAGGTAAGGTATTTGCAAATAGCTATCTCCCCAAACAAAAGGCAAGGAGAATAAAAAAAATATGAGTGGATGCTACATCCAATGCTTAAAGTCCCTCTGATATATCTGAGACATATTGGGAAGGAAAAAGCTCCTTTTTTGAGGGGAAAATATCTCATTTCTTTTTGAGTGCTTAGTAGCAACACATGAAAGATCAGCCCCTCAGTGGAATGATGCACTGAAGAGGTCACATTGATTCAAAATCAGGGTTTTTGCAACATAAAGTACAGGCCACACTGGTCTGAAAACACCAAAGACTGTTATTAAAACATAAAAAATTGAACAAACAAAGAAACAAAAAACAACAACTTTGTATTCTGCAGCTGAATTTACATACCTGAAATCTAGACAGAGCACCCTTGCATTTAGGTGCTTTCAATGTACAATGTCCAGGGAATCGATATCATTATAGCTAGGGTTTCTTGCAAACAGCTCCTGACAATATTAGCACTGATAGTAAGACTTCCAGCCATTGGAGGTCAAAAGAATATAAGGGCATTTTCCAGTGCTCCCCCCAGAGCACCACTTTTACAAGGAGTAATTATTCAGAGTGAAAGCTGATGGATCATTCCGATATCAGGGAAGCCTTCACGTCTTTTCACTAAATGTAAAGTATAATCAGAATTTTACAGAAGTACTTCTGAATGTCACTTATAAAGTCTTCTTGGCAGCTTCTTAGAATCCATTTCCTGTCATACACGATGTATAAGGAGGCAAAACTACAAAAATGCTGCATTCCTTTGCCTCGTTTTCCTTGAGCAGGGAAAGCTACTGACAAGAAATAGAGGATTGGATGGACATCATCTGTGTAACACTGTGGGAACTTCTGTAAACCCATAAGCTGGCTGCCTGTTATTTTGTTTTGTTTTTTATTCACAGTCTGATAGTGCCAGGCTGTCTATTATCTCAACTTTTGTTTTGTAATGACAACATCTTTAGGCAGCAGTATCACTGTATTGCCGTGTTTATTGACGGATGATTTCACATCACCAGCATCCCTTGCCAAACACCTTGCACACGCTACACCTAACACCTGGAATGTGTGGTTTACAGCATCCACCTCTCCTGAAAAGAGGATTTGGATAGCAAATTGGGACTCGCAATGGCTGACAGTGGAGGGTGGCTGTGTGCCATTGTGCCAATGGTAACTGCACATCAGGACAGGGGAAGAGCACAGCAGCAGACCACTCAATTATTTTTATGGACATTCTACACTCCTGGCCAAACCATGGAGAAGGCTGTGGCCAGTCACCAACTCAATATCACTACCAGACCTTTAATTAAAGTCTATCACTTCTGAATGCTGATATTGCACTGTTAATTTAGTGCTCCTAGATGCTTGACTATTGTCATGGACACTGCAGATCTCCTGTGCCAGATCGTAAAGAGATTGGCAGTGCAGTGCACAGCAGTATTGAGAACCTTACACCTGTAAAGCTGTCCAACTGTTGGTAATGTACACATTATTGTCTTGCAAAACAGGGAAAGAGAAAAGTTTATCAACAAGAAAGGTTTGTACCTACTTGAACACCCAAGATTGAAAGGGCAGATCCATATTGGCAAGGTCTTCATTAACTTTAGACTTTTTTCTTGAATAAGCAAGAGCATTTGTGCTTCTCAGACTTCCTTCTGACTGCCACTCTGAAATATTCAGCTTCATGTTTGCTTCTCTTCCCTCTTCTGTCTCTTACTGGGCACTTGTACTGGGCAAAACAGGCTCTTTCCTCTCAGAACAGACACATGCAGCACCTGAGGCTTGTTTCAGGAGGTCTGAACACATACCAAGCGGCCTCATGACAAAACTGGAAAGCTTTTTGCATTGCTTTAAAATTAACAGTACTGTATCTTATGTTTCTGAAAGACCACGGGAGAATGTGTTGCCCAGAGAACAAAAAGAGCAGGCAGATGGTGCCACACACCATAACCAGCTACAGAAGACACTCTGAAACAGTGAAATAATTCCAGGAATGGTTTTTTTTTTTTTTTTTTTTTTCCTATTTTAATGATATGACTTCAATGGCAAGAATGTCTTTAAAAATACATTCAGCTTTGATCTCGTTAAGAGTTAAATTAATGTGATGATGATGACTGCTTGCAGGAGCTGTTTTCTCAGGACATCTTTTGCACAAGAACAAAAAAAAAGTTGTTAAATTACATATACATATATATAAATTATAGTACATATAAATTATGAGTAAAACCATGAACAACACAACTTGGGATGAACTGAATTGTTGCATGGTATTTCAAGACATGTGTTAGGTAGAAACAACCCAAACAGTTTGCCTTTGGTGTGATTAATTAGCCCAGAAAGGGCTTGCAAAGTTAATGACTGAATGATGGAGTTCTGAAGGTTTTGCTCAGTCATTTGCATGATGTGGTTGGGTTGTGATATTACAGAAACAAATGCAGTCTGAAACAGCTGTCTGCCTGCACGTCCTATACATAATGCAAACTCCATGAGCTCTTTTCCATGATTACTCACTTCTATCTGAGTCTGCCAAATTGCCCCTCCTGCTCCTTTTCTAGTCTTTGTGGTCCTTTTTTATGATGAATTCTGCTGTTCCCTCAACCTTCTTATGTAACCTGCTTGGCTTTTCTCTCATAGGCTTGGCAGTTTCCAACAGATAAGGTTGCTATTGCAGATAGAGTATTTCAGTACCAATCTAGTCAGAAAGAAGCATAACCAGTTATTGTCCAAATATTTGTATACATGCCAGCAGTGATAATGTTTTTGTAACAAGTTAGGATGCACTTTCTAAATCTGCCTTGAGATCCTCTTCACAACGGCAAGATGTTTTCCAAAGTGCTTTTGCTTTGTACCAGCCTGCTGCACTGGTTGTTTATGGCTTTTGGGTAAGCAGAGAATGTGAGTATGAGAAAGAAAGCTTAATAACCAAGTATAAATGGTGAAGAGTTATATTTAACCTAGGAGACATTAAAAACACCGAGGCAAAGGACATAGGGATCTTGGCAGCTGACAATCAAGCTATGCAATTCTTTTATATACATAAGGCAATTTATTTCTATTCTTGTAAGTTCAAGCAGGTCTTCAGTAGGACATAACTATCTCTTATGCTTGCTATCTGTACAGCTGTGAATTTCATCCAGCTCTGATGTAGTACTCCTGAATTTAAAGAAAGACCTTGCAAAACAGCAAACAGCCAGGATGTATCTAGAAATTCATCAAAAGCAACTTCTCTGCACTTCAGGTGCCTCTGTCTACTTCTTGCAGCTTCTTGTGACACAGAGCATCCTAACCTCCTCCCACACCCCTGAAGGTAAGGTGTTTTCTTTTAAAGGAACATTTTAACTTTTCTTCATTGTCGTTAAAGTGTATGAATAGCATAGGCAACTCATCCAGTATTGAAGAGAACTCATCCAGCCTTGGATTTTCCAGACGCACACACCAATATGATGAGAAATACTGTCTCAAAATCAGTAAGACTCAGAAAGAGTCAATGTCAAACATGCATCCTTACTTCCAGAATTAGCTGAGTACAATCAAAACTCTTTTCAGTTATAATTCCTGAATTAGATTTCTTTTCCATTCTATTTCTTCAGTAATGTTTATTAGTAAGAACTGAAAAACTGAAGAACTGAAAACATTTTCTTTGCTGTATGTTTACATGTGCTGACATAACAAAATAAAACATATCATTTTCAGAGCAGCCCTCATACACTGAAACGAGCTCTTGCACTTGCTATTGCATCTAGAGATAGAGTGCATCAGTTTCCACTGTTCCACTGCCAAAAGCCAAAGCAGAAGAAAAAGGGCAACACTGTTAGTATAATTTTTTCAACAAACTGAAGAAAAAGAGCCCATCATGGGAGAGAAATGATTCTCATTCTGTGAGAGATAAGAAGATCTCAGCTGCAGAGTGCAAAACAATTTCATTGACCTGTTGTTTGTTTAAAAAGGAAAAAAAAAGCTTTCTCTAGAAGTGCTTTAAAAATGCATATACGCAGCACACACATACACAGAAGGTTAATAGAAAGGCTTAAGAAGTTCAGCGGCAAGCAGCGGCTGGAAGTTATACCACTGGGACCATTATCTGTCTGTATGACAGTGGATGCATCGTGGTTGTCTCATTGCATGTCAAGGAGCTTCTGAATGTCTGGAAAAAAATAACAGAAATCCCTGTTAATTACAGCTGAGAATGGGAGAAATAAATCAGTGCGAAATAAAAGGAGGGAGGTAATCAATGAGGAGGGAGGATCCTGCTGGTAGGATGCAATTAGACTTCAAGGAAAAGGACACAGTGTGATTGATCATATGATAGCTCCGTGGCTATCATGAAATATTTTGCTCCGCTTGCTGTGAGGACACAAAAGTGGTAATTGTGTCCATCTTGTTGTCAAGGTTTTAAAACGACAGAAATTTGGCACAGATAATAGTTGTAAATTTAAAAAACAACAGCAAAGGCACAAATCAGAATTGAGAATCACGGCATCTTTCCACTAGTCATCGGAAAAGAGGGAAAATGCTATAACAAACCTATTGCACTAGACAATTTGATCTCAATAATTAACTCTGAAGCACAGAAATAACAGCAGCGTTATCTGGGATGGTCTTATATAGCAAAGCCAGGAAGAAGTGTGGACAAAGGCTTCTACTTACTAAGCTCAGCAGTAGCTGGAAGTGTTTTCGATTAAAAGGAAAAGAATGAGAAAATATGTTAAATGGAGTCTATCATCTGATAAGGCAGGAGTAGAAAAGCATGTGATATTTCTTTTTGTTAGAGAACCACCAGATAACCAGTAAGCTGACATGGATGTGCGCCTTTGTGGCTGCCATGAGGGGAGAGCCTTTGTGCCATGGAATGAGGAATGGACCACTCTGCAAGACTGAGTGGAACATTTCTTACCCAATTCACATCCTATTATGTTAGTTCACATTTTTAATATTGAATTCTTTTCTAGCTTTGGCAGGGGTCAGGACACCATGATGGTAATGCCTGTCAAAAGTGTATTACATGTGGTGGTCTCAAGAGCTCGTAACTAATTTTCAGCTTAGATCACTGTTAACAACTATTCTAAGCACTACATTTATTGTAGTAATAATAAATTGGATTAATCTGGTTTTCAACTTCCATCAACCCTGTGTGCCTTCTGGATTAATACTCTCATAAGCTCTCTGTCTCTCTATTATTTTTCTTTTTTGGGCGTATCAAAATCCTTCAACCCCATATGACAAATGCCCCCAAAAGACAGACCTGAGAGGTCACGGACTGGTCTAGGGCAGGATATTGCAGAAGAAGCAGTAAATTACTAATATGCTGACTGCCTTCCCCACCTTCACCGCTGGGGCTCTGGGGATATATTGCTGCCATTGAGGAAGTCACCTTTGAAGTGCAGAAATGTCCACCGTGGAGTTCATCCTGAGGGATATTTTCTCAGAGATTTGTCTTTGTGTTGCTTTCTAGCAGAGGAGTCATAGCAGCTCATTCTGCTTTTGTACTTGAAATTAACGTGTTGAGTAAATGAAAAAGTGTCATACCTAAATTAATTCCTCATCTGTAAATACTGGGATAATAGGAGCTTCTTCACAGGGGTTCTGTACGTCCCAGTGAAAGGTTTGCCACTCTCTGAGCCGTCTTCTCTCACTCTCCCTGGCTGGCACAAGGACCTCAATCTCAGCAAGATCTCAGAGGTGTTCTTTAAAATTGTGACCTAAAGCTCATGGCATATCCTCCAAATTTCTAGCCACTAGCCCTGTAGAGCTTGAGTTTTACTCTTATACAGGCATCAGTGAAATGCAACGTGTGCTGCATGATCATTTAAGAGGCTTTTTTGATGATGTGCTCTAAACCATAGACTGTCACCAGAGAGCAGAGCTCAGCGCTGCCCCCCTGCTCCCTGCTTGGAGCCATGGGCCTCCATGAGGCCTCCCCTCATCCCCCTCTGCTCTGGATCAAACAAACCGAAGGACATCAGACACTCCTCATATGTATTCCCATCCAGACCTCTCCCTGTCTTTGTAGCCTTCCTTTGAGCACTCTCCAATAGTTTTATGTCCTTTTCTATTATGGCACCCAAACTCCACCCAGTTCTTGAGGTAATACCACACCAGTGCACTGTAGAGTGGGATGACCACTTCCCTCAGCTGGCTGGTAATGCTGTGTTTGATGCACTTCAGGATATGGCCAATCTACCTGACTATGTGGCCAAAAAATAAAAGACAGGGAGTGGTTATTGCTAGATAACACCTGTGGTTGGCCAATATGTAAGAGGTGCAACCTGCACTTCTGAAGCTGGGACCCACACTCAGCCTGTGCTGTCTATGATGTTACATTCGTAGCACTGTCAGTCTTTATGCAGCTATGAATATGATTTGAAACATTTCTTTTCCTCCTTCTTCCTGTAAGATTCAAGCTAATGTGAGTTTGGAAATGCATTTTTTTTCAGGTTCTTCCTTCTCTGCATGAAATTGGACATCTGTTGACAGCTGGGTGAAATTTCTTTGACAGGAAATTTTTTGTCAGGAGGGGGAAGTAATCAAATTTGGCAGCCATGGAATATTTTAATAAGTTTGCATTGGTTTCTCTAAGGAGCTTGTCTTGCACAGATTTCATAAAAAGCAGTCATATTTGTGTTGTACTTTGTAAGGTAAAAATTATATGCTGGTATTGTGATGAGCGCTATTATAGTGTCATGGAAGTGCGCATGGCCAAAGTATATCTAATGGAGAGGAGTCTCAAAGACGTTAAATTTAGTTTAGTTTAGTTTAGTTTTGTTTTTTAAAAGAACAAAACCCTCATCTCTTACTGCTTTCATCTCCTCAACAAGAAAAAAAATAAAGAATGCTTTCATAACAAAATTCTAATGTCAAATTCTCTACTGTTTGTCAATCAGAGAAGCTGATTTACAAACATCCTTCTTACTGAGGGATACTGGCTCTGCTGTGCTTCTCCATTCTAGATCACAACACCGGTAGGATATGCAGAGATGCTTTGGTGTAAAACCAGCCAAAGGTAGGGAAGAATCAGACCCCTGTCTCTGAGGAGTGCCTGATATCATGCATTTGCCTGTGGCAATGGTTTACTTTTCAGGTCACCTTTCTACAAAATGTTCTTTCAACAAGTTTATGCTGTTTTCCAAGTGTTTGGAATATATTTGCAGCAGTTCAGGTGAGTCAGGACTCTCAAAGAACAAGTGACACCCACACCGTCTCTGAACATCCCACTTTAAATATTCTTTTCATCTGCCCAACTGCATATTTATGCGTACTTTAAGCTGGGTATATTTATCACTGAACTTAGGGCATTTTTCAAAACTGAAAATTAGAGCTAGTTTCATGGCATACAGTCTGAGCATGAACTATGAGAGACGTAGCAGCAGGAGAACATGTCCTGCTGTCCTGCCTTCCCTTCCCACAGGATACCAGCCAGAGCCCCTGCACAGTGGATGCCCCTTTGCTGCAAGGCTTCGCCTCCCCACAAACACCATACCAGCCCCACAGGCATGAAAATCGTGAAAGAAAAAAAAATAAAAATGATTACAGACTCATTAGGCAATCCCTGAGTGCAAGTGCTGTGACCAACTGTTCAGTACTTACACTGTCATAAATTTCCCTAAATGGTAGAGCAGTGTTTTAGCAGACGTGCACTTAGCCTGGGTCAGTGTCATTAGGGAAAGATTTTGTCCTGCTTTAATTCACATGGCAGAAACAGAGGTTGTATATTTTGGAGTCGCTTCATTTTTACTTTTAAGAGATGGTCTCAAGCCAAAGGCCTGGATCTGAACTCAAGCTCTGAATCCAGGCTTGCATTATTCTATTGAAACCAGAGTTGTACTATGAAAGCATCACTCTAACAGCCAAGCAATGGAGCATGGGAAATGTTTCTTTTGGATTTGAATTTCTAACTTCTGAATACTTTATTTCTGGTCCAGAAAAGATGTACAGTATCAGTACACGGATCAACAATTCGGTTTTGCACTTCTTTTCTATTTTTATATATTGCTCTGTGAAGAAAAAGAAGCCTAGCATATTCACGTCAGCAATTAATACTAAACATGTTACATATATAATTGATAGTGATGACAACTGAATAAATTAATTCTGGATTTTATTTTTCTTGGAGGTTTTGGAGTGTTTCATCCAAAATTGATTGGTTGCCTTGCCTTGATTTTATTGCACAGCATTGAACTCACTGGCACTGAACCCACTGCACCTTTGTCTTTGTGAGAATGAGTAATTCAACCTCCACAAAGTGTCATAAGGAGGAAACAGCAATCTGGACAGGGATGCAGAGTTATTGATGTCAGTCCTGTAGTAGGCTAAACAAGCAAGATACAATGCCCTCTGTCTCTCTAATGGACCTTCCACTACTGGAGCATGTTGGCCATCACTGTTATTTTTTCAAAGGAACATTCAAATGGAGGTCTTGACCTCCTACAGGAAACTGTACGTAACAAAAAAGTTTGGGTGATATTCTACTATAATTAGTAGCAGGAAACGTGACAATATGTTTTGTAAAATTCCATGGGATTACCAAGGTTGACTCAAATGTAGCTGAATGTACACTTAGTCATTTTTTTTTCCTGTGTGTTGCAGTTCTTCTCAGCTGTTTTAGGAGTTGCTGTTTATCCCTGGGTACCAGAGGGATGGGCAAAATAAGGTGAACAATGAGAGAAATCAGTGCGATTTCTATTCCTCCCATGGTTGCTTCTTGAGTGACAAGCGACAGAAAGCCAACTCTTAAGCTAATGCTTGGAAAGAAGGGATGAGTTCATTGTACTTCTGTTCAGAGTGTTCCCACTGGTAACCAAATAGGAGAATTTACCATCGTTGAAAGACTTAGAGGAGACATGAATTCCTTTCTGAATACAACATGGAGCTCAAATCTGGGGAGGAAGAAGTGATGTTTAACTTAAAGACAGCATTGGCACAGGAATAAAACAAACAGAGTAAAATATTCATAAATAAGTAGAACTCAAAATCTGAAGATTTTTAACTGTTGCAAGAGTAAAGTTAACAGAACAGATTTAGGTTGACATATCAGCAGAATCTCATTCCTAGAGATGACCCCACAGTATTTATCTGAGGTTTTGCATTCCTCTCGGAAAAGAAAATGGAAAAAATGACTCATATAAATGCTCTTGTGAATTCTTAGAGCTCTACCCTTCTAGCTACTGTGCTTTTCTGGAGGCTAGAGGAAGACAAGGGGGATGAGCCACAGAGAGATGTAGTAGTCTCAACCCTGCTACATATTGTCATATTCCCATCTACCTCTGTCAACAAACATAACATGTCTTACATAAATCACCAGGGATATTTTCTTTAATAAGACTTCTTTTTTTCTTTTAAAATTAGGCATACACAAATATAGATATATATACTGATACTAATCAGCTAAGATATTGTATATGCTCCAAGCCATGGAAACTTCTTAGTCTCCAAAGNAAAAAAAAAAAAAAAAAGAAAAGAAAAAAAAAGAAAGAAAAAAAAACCCACACTAAAAAAACTCCACACTGTCAAACCTTTAGAAATAAGCTTATGAAGATTTCTGGAGGTCTCTAACAGACAGTGGGGAACACAGTTTTGGCAGAGCTTACATCAGAAGAAACCCAGAGTGCGCATCGCTCAAACGAGCAGGCTACTCTGTGCCACACGCACATGGCAGTGACTGGCACCAAGGGACAGCAGCAGGCTAAGTAAGCCATTATTCCTCTGAATTTCAACTACTTTTTTGCTTTGAGACAAAGATTGTAAGCGTATGTTTAGAACCTTTTCCTGCTGTCTTTTCTCAAAGGTGATAGCATAGTGCCGCTCTGGATGGATCCTCAGTGGTCTGTATTTAGAACAACAGACTGGAGGCAGGCAGAGCCCTTAATGCAGACAGATGCCCTGAGATCTTCAAGTGGGGCTCAGCGGGGTACAGGGGAAGAATAAAACAAACTTCATTCCTGTTCAATCCTCTTACTGCACCTTAATTATTGTACGAAAATGGCATCATGCCATAAATCAAGGCAGGAGAAACATCTGTGTTGCACAGCTACTCTGAGTACTGCCTAATGCACATCCTACACTTCTTTTCATATTTTGCACCTTTTTAATTAAAAATATCACTTCTATCATTTTCTATTAGATTTTTTTTTTCTCTGACATTGTAAACAGATTGAAATGTAAGGGAGAAAAAGCAGTAAGCATCTTGAGATGAGTGGAAAGTGTCTGTAACGAGGTATTATAACAGGAATAAGCTTCAGACAGGTGTATCATCCCTAAAAAGTCAGTGAGAGTAGAAAAACGACAGAACAAATTAGGCTCTATAAATTAAAATGTAGAGAAACTCTGACTAGGCATCTTGAATGTCTCATGAAATAAGAGGTCACTAAAAGATTGCTCTTGCTTATGTCAACAGAATCCCTTCGAAAACAAATGCCTGTCCTGTGCTGGTACGATGATATATCTATTTCTCCATTACTAACTTCTACCTTTTTGCATTGCATCTCTGTCAAACATTGAACACAGCATCCTTACTCATTACCTTATAAATCTACAGTAGCGACCTAGAAGTCATAAAATTGCCAATGTATATTTATAGAGTAAGTGTTTTTCATCACGGATTTTTCTACTGTATCTTTTAGTGGTAGTAGACTGATATCTATTGAAATGCACAAACATTTTGTATACATAGATGTATATTTTCTTGTTATTTAAATATATGAGACTGTTCTATATGTGTGACTTCTGATACTTACATGCAAATTTCTTTAAATAGGATGACTAAGGCAATTTAAACTGCATGTAAAGAAAACATTTCCTCACTGAGGCTTGCATGCCAAATTTCAGCCGAGAGAATTTTAATACAGAGCCCTTAGACTTACAAACCCCTCAGAAATAATATTTATAATGGAAATTTTGACAGCACCTTCAGTACAGCAGTGAAAATAACACCGCCATAATGAAAAAGAAATGATGATAAACAGAATATATTATAAAGAAGGGTCTAGCAAATTCATAGCCTTTACTTTTGTCAGCAAGCTGGCGACAGGCACTGAAATACAAAACAAGACTTAGCTTTTAAATAAGAACAGTCTGAGCAACAAAAGGTCTTCTATAAAAGAGATTAAGAAAATATAATAACATCCTTACTGCATAAAGTACTATTTTCATTAGAAACCATAATTCACAAATTAACATGAAGATCACTTAGAACTGAAGAGGTGAAAAATGTGGCTATCTGTCATTTTTGTAGCTTATTTTCTTCCAAAAGACATTCTTGTTACATTTCCAGGCAGGTTTGTTAATGCCTTTTGTTTAAATATTCATGCGTGGGCTTTTGAGTCTGGCTGCTGTGAAGAGACAGAGCCTGTGAGCTCACCACCAAACCTGCTCTGAGATGCAGTCCACAGCACAATGAGATGATGGAGGTAGGCATGTACACTACCCTCCTGCACACCAGGTCCCACTGACTGCCCATGTCAGAACATTCACACGTCTACATGCATCCATACAAACTTGCCAGTTCAGCACACACTAGGTTCTGCATAACAAATATAGGAAGAAGAATCCTCTTTCCCTGATTTCTAACCATATTTTTGCATTAGAGCTTCCAAAGATGGCAGCAAAAGATTAGTTTCAACAGCGGCATGTTGTGTGGCCAGGGAAGATGTTCTTTAACCTAAGGTGACACCATAGAATCACGGAATCATAGAATCATCCAGATTATTGGAAAAGATCTTCAAGGTCCCCAGGCACAACCATCAACCTGCCCTACTGTATCCCTTCACTCAGCCATGTCCCTTAATGCGATGTCCACGTGACTCTCCCTTCACCAGCTTCATTGCTTTTATAAAATGGACTGCATAAGTGAGAAATTTTATCAGAGATGACTTTCACTTTGAAGAATAACATTAACTTTTCACTAAAACACAGTCTATCTTGTACCTCAATATCTATAATGCTTTTCTCTATCACATTGGCAATATATACAGTGACCATAGAAGCCATCTTTACATCATTCTGTTAATTTCCTTCTGTGGAGCATTCTGTTTGCTCTTGCATCTCTGTCCTTTAGATTATCTGAGTTTTGTGCATGCTTAATATGGCATGGGATAACTATGGACTTGACCTTCATCCCCTAAGTTCTTGTAACATTAGCAAGGCACTTCTAGCATGTAAACGTACTGCATCATCTGCCCTGCCCAGGAAGAGTGACACTGGGTCAAGGTCACATCTAGACTTGGAAGGGTCACAACCACATAGGGAACAGCAACAATCACCTGTACCTTCTGAATACTTACATAGGAATGGTGCTATGTCCTGTTCCCATGACACCGGAACCCAATTGGGTCAAATCTGCAGAAATCTTGCAATAAACCAGATGATAAGCAGCAAATATTGTGCCTTTAAATTTCATGTTATCTGCTAACTCACTCATTCAGTGTGAGTTACACACCTCCTGATCATTAGGGTATACCTCAGAAAAAGACATGTTCTTCTCACTTTGCTAGCTGACAGCTTCATTTGGCATTGACTTGATTAACACACATTATGTCCCTTCACTATTTTTTATTAAGACGTAATACTTGCTGGCCTCAGGCAACCTGGACATATGCTTTATCAGAATAAAAAGCTTTCTTCTCTGTGAATGCTGCAGATGATGCCACCATGCTGCCATTTTGTCAATTTCCAGCTCTTCTCAAGTAAAATCTCGCAGGCTCTTTGTGCTCACAGTATCTATGGTGCAAAAGTATCACAAATATCAATGCAGATAGCACCTCGCCCAGGCTCTTGTCATCAGGATTTTTGATTTCTGCAATACTTTTCTCTTTGCATTATCAATCTCCCAGCAGAAATTTGTTCTTAATCCTCTGTCTTGCTCACAGCAATCCTCCTGCTTCTTCTGTTGTATCAAACATAAACTTCTTGTTTCCTCCTCCAATGTCATGCTGTATCCCAACCTCCAACCAGATCATCCTGCTCAACTCCATTTTTAAAATGTTCATTTTTCAAGTTGGCACTTTCATGCTTTCTCCCATACTTTCACTCCCTCTTTGCAGGAAAACCCCATAAACATAAGAAAAAATTACTACTACTCCTCCAGAATGTCCCTCAGACCTCTCCTTCCTTGAAATGACTTTGTTTTTCATTGTCTGTGGGTACACCAAGATGTACTACATACCAAGTTAATCAATATTATCCCATTGCTTTCTCATATTCTCCTATTCACTTTTATTTATTTCTATATTCTTGCCTGTCTTACACTGAGATTAGAAAATCATCTATTAGTCTTGCACGCTCACCTTATTTAGATGGCTGCCCACCCCTATGACGAGGCCTCATAGGCAATATAGTGACACGAAAAATAAAGAGTTATAGGTACATAAAGATGTCTGCGAATTGGAAGCATTCTCCTACAGGGAGTAGAGTGGAAATTTACCGGTGAACATTAAATCTCAACTGTTCTTTGATTTTAGAAAGATGATGCGCACAGACTTGGATGGAGACATACTGGTGAGCAGCATGTGGTTTCTCATTAAGTACAGAGATATACTTTGAGTTATAGGCATGCCTTGGCTCATTTTTTACAGCAGAAAAGTATAGATCCTCACTAGGATTTTCCTCTAGGTAAATACGCCTGCCTCTATGAGCCCAGCATTTTGCAGCCTGCCCCCAACAAGGGGTCATGCTTTAGTGCTTATTTCCGGAGGCAGACAGTGAAGCAAATTCTGACAATGCTTTTTTTCTCCTTTTTTTCAGGACAGACATTTCCTGCTTCAATGTACACATACCGCAGCATATGTACCAGAATATGCAGGAACAAGTGATACAAGACTCCCCGCCTTCTACCAATCACTGTCTGCAAACATTATGATGAAGAATTGTAGCCATTTTCCCATCTTAGAGCGTTCTTTATGATAGCTAGCATATGAGAGAGATTACGGAAACATTGGATTCATCAGTCTAATACTTTTAAGAGACAAACTTTGCAGAATGTTATTGATTAAAATGCTCTTGATGAAATGATGGGGATACCACTTCTTTTTAAAATAAAGGACTAAAAAAAAAAATGGTAAGTTCCAGTATCTTTCAATACTTTTTTTACATGGACAGATGATAGAATGCCAAAGAAAATCATGCAAACAAAACCTTCATCAGTCTGTCCTGGAGGCCAGCCAGAGACTAGATAATTTGGACATGACCACGATGGGCCGGATGTGTGAGTGGGCATGAGGAAATGCTTCCAGACTTTGTAAAACTGCTGTAGACAGTCTGTCCCTTTTTAAAATGTGCTTAATTTTTTTTATTCAGAGGAAAAACAAAGCCACACATATTTACTAAGTTCCTTTGAAACTAAAGTCTTGAGAAGAGAAGGAAGAAAAGTATTTTTTTGCTATAATGGTACTATCCAATTCAGTCATAGTCTTATGGCACAAAAAGTACACCACTTAAGAACGTGTTTTTTAAGAGCTGCCAGGATTTTTAACCTCTTCTCAAAATACATAAAAGACCTCTTAAACGTATTGCCTTAGCACACTGCAAATCTACTCCGTTAGCAGTTATATCAGATATATTTCTTTGTCGGCTAACCATTTAAGAAGGGATCATCTTAAAAGGCACTGACATAAATTGTTGTGTGGAAGATCGATTAGTTTAAAAGGTTTTTCCTTTTAACAGATCAGATAGCTATTATATCTCACCATTTGGTATATGGAATTTTCATTGAACAATTCCAGTATTTAATCACTTCTTTAAACACATATTCGTTTTAAATAATTTCACTTAGATTCCATAATCATGAGTTACTTAAATGAGTTTTCCACTTGTGTGTTGTATTGAACGGATGTGACAAAAAACGGCCAGGAAATTCTACCGAAGAAACAAGTTTAATTAGCTAAGAAAGGCTTTCAGTGCAAAGGTAGCTATTATTCAGCTGATAAAAATAAAGTAGCTTTTATCAGGTAGGTCATAAATTATCAAAACATTACTAGATATTAAGGGGCATGCAGGCGAGCATTGCACATTGCTCCTTGTCTTGGCATGGGCAGTTTGTTGGATCCCATCCTTCCCAGCTTACATTGCTGAATTAATTCCTACAGGTGTGAAAAGGAGTGCACATGAACTGTTGTTATTTATTGTTCTGAAATTCACACTTTTTGACAGATATGTAATTGCAATTGTTTCCTGAAATTGGTTCATAAGAAAGATGCTGAAAACAGCAATCTGGTAAATAACTTTAATTGAATTCTAAGGGCAAAATTCTGCCAATCATTATTCCCATTGGGTAACACTTTTCATTGCAATTAGTCTATTGATTTTGTTGAGATTACTTATAGGTTCATATTAGGTACCACAAAAGTAAATGACAGAGCAAAACTTCATGCTAGCATTGAAATGTGCCAAGGATGTTTCCTTTCTTGGAGTTTTTCTGGCTTTTATGGGGCAATGGACTCCCTCTGCTATCCTGGGCCACTGGTGTTTATTCTATAGAAGAAACTGGGCTGCACAACCCAACCTAGGCTTCTGTGTCAGTCATTTTGTTTCTTTCCCATTTGGAGAGAGATCAGCAGCTGGAGAAAAAGTCATTCTGACATCCCATGACCGTGATCTATTTTTTTTCTGTAAGAGGAGCCTAAAAAGCTCATGAAGTCATCCCACTTAAATACCAGCTTAAGTTCCCTAAATCATAGGATCATAGAACAATAGAATCACCAAGGTTGGAAAAGACCTACAAGATCATCCAGTCCAACTGCCCACCTATCACCAACAGTTCTCACTAAACCATGTCCCTCAACACAACATCTAAATATTCCTTGAAGTTGCTATATAGCAGAGGAATAAAGTTCCAGTTACAGACTTGAGTTGCGGTTTCATCTGTATGAATCCCAGCAATTTTTTTTCTTGACCTAATGAGGAAAAGAATTTGACAGCTCCACAAACTTCAGACTCACTGAGAATTAAATAAAATAACTGTGGTAGAACTATGATCTCATCAGCCTCCCACACATTTTCTTCTGTGTTGTACTTCTTTTTATTGCATGCCTAATTAATCAGGGGACTTAATAATTACAAATTTCAACTACCAATAGGTTTTCTTAAAGCTCTGGAAAAAGAAATAGAATCAAAAAGAAAAGATTATGAATTAGAAACTTGGTGGAAGTGATATAGCCACAACCCCTTATATTTAGAAATCATTCAACTATCTTTTCAAGCCCACAAATGACTTTTCAAGAAAAGTCTTGCAGCAAACCCAGATTCATACCACTGCTGAAGGATTTTATTATTATTTATAGTTTTTGGGTTTTTTTTTTCAGAAGCCATATAGAAAGAAAAAAAAAGAGATTTTCACCTTTATTCTCATTTTTTAGCATACTTGTATAGTCTCAACAGGAACAAGAAGATGTCACATTTCAGATGAGTTTATACAGATTGATAGAGTTTTAGAGACAATAATATCTCCGTATGAATGGCATTTCAAAACCGAATTGAAACACTATGCTGTAATTCCCCCTGAAGATTCTCTTTCACACACTACACATTGAATAATAACCTGAAAGGACTCCACATTTCTAAAACTAAACTGTTCGGGATTTTTTATTTATTGTTATTCTGATACCTATTCACAGAGAAGTTACAAACTCCAGATAAAACACACTGACTTTCTGGCTTCACCTGAATGTCTTTTCTTGCTCTTGCTAAGTCTCCTTGTTGGCTGGCACAGTTTTCTTCTATTGTTTGCTTTCTTTATTTCGCGCAAATGTCAGTTGTGACAGAAGCTGAATAATTGAATGAAAAGATATATTCTGTAAAGCTTCCGACCTCCTAGACGACAAGGCACACTTGTACCTAAAATTATGATTTTCTTCACTCTTGCAAATTGATTTATGTATCTCTAAACTTTTTATATTGAAGCATTATGTACTTATAACTGTTTGTACAAAAACTATCTGGAGATTAGGAAGGAGCTGAATTCCTTTTATGTTTTTTTTTCTGTATTTTCTGGACTTCCAGCACAACCTTTAAGACCGCAGCAGAAGTCCAAATTCTCCAAATAGGAGACCTCTTTAAGAATCAAAGGAATTTGTTATTATATTCCCATATTATATTCTGTTCTACTCAGAGTCAGAAGGACACTAACTGAAATCTGAACTAGAAGTCCTCCAAGAGCCTAGATACTGCAAGAGCTCCTGGATCCCATAGACACCTGTCTTGAAAGATACTATCAAGTGGCTCCATGGCTCCAGAAGATCAATATGTCAGAAGTCATGAAGAGCAAATATATTTGTTCTACATAGGTTGGACAGCCTGTCTGCCAAGAGTGAACACTGAACTCTTTGTTCAGTGACAGTGGGTACCAGCCTATCCACAAAACTATCTGACTTGTGATAACTTCAATGTGTTTTTAACTTTTCTTGAATGTTTGCAACTTCAGTTTTTCTGGGTTTTACTAGAAGCGGGTAGACATTGCAGCTGTGTTCTAAGTTACACCTGGGAGGAAGCTAGGGAGGGAAGTTCACCATTTCTAAGTCTTACTTGCTCTCCTGTAAGAGGTGGTTACTTTCAGTAGATTCAGCAAAGGTTCTTTCACATCAATAAGTGTGATGTTTTCAATAAAACCCACACCTCACATTGTTCTATTGCTACATAGCTGAATAAACTCACACAGCAGATTTTCTCACTAGTCTCTGAATAATTTTACTCCTCACCACTATAATTTGGCCATATTTCTTCACATTGTTCCTGAGATTTTACTGTTTCTTATTCCCCAGTACAGCAGGAATTAAACGATTTGAGAATGAGTAATTACAAATACTGTCTACAATGATCTAGAAGAATTTTTTTCTACATTGTACTTATTGCCTACATAATTTGTTATATTGTTTTTGTAAATCATGACTTTTTTTTACCTTTTACATTACTTTATGGAGAGTATATACTCAACATCAGTATCAGTCGGTATATCTAATGCTTCATCTAATAGTTTAGTCATAAGCACAAAAACCAACTTGCTGAAATAGTTTCCAGACATTTCCTTTGTGTTTTTCTCTTCAAGTACCACTCATAAGAATCTAGAAAGAACTGTAAGTAATCTATCAGGAAAATGATACATGCACTTGAATGAGGAAAAAAAAAAGCACCAAACAATCAACACAGAATTGGAATCTTTTGGGTCAGGCTATAGTGGCTTTAGTTATCCACCCAGATAGAATGCATGTCCTAAAAAAGTAGACAAAACAGTGAGATTTTCAATTAGTTCTTTCAGGTATCATTTTTTTATTGGCATGTGCTATGGGTTGTATGGTATTTCTTACATATTAATTATGATGAACAGCACTTTAAAAAACATAAACAAGGTGATTTTGCAAAAAAGACTCATGACAGGCATTGGGATTTGAGACTGCAGCATTAGAACTTCATTTGTGTTGACCCAAAGCCTGTACTTTAGGATACCTTCTCAAAATCACATTAGCAGAATGTCCCGTATTGCCTCTGAACAAGAGAAAAGTAGGTAACAGTTCCCAGTAACACCGAAAGAAGAATCTGTTCAATAATCAAAAGAGATTTGCAACTACTCAGTATTTCAGAGTTGTTTTTAAAAATGTTGTAAGCACCAAGAACTTTGCAGGAAAAGGTGGAATATCTTGGAGGCCTTTTCTAACATTGGTGATTCTATGATTCTGTGATATACAGACAAGGCAGAGATTCATACCTTTTTTTTTCTTTTTTTTTTCTTTCTCTAATGTATAAGAACAAGTGCTGATCAAATAAGAATGTTTTGTATTGTACTTGAGGGCATTCAATTGCCTAGCCAATAGATATAACAAGAAGCTTCCCATTTAGCCATTGTTGTGCTGCACAGGTTTTTTGCACCTTTCTCTTAAGCATCTGATGTAGGTTATTGTCAAAACCTTGCTTTGAGCATGGCTTTGGCTTAACATAATAATTTCTATGCCCCTGAAACTGGGACATTCTAATTATCTTTCAACATTAGAGTACTGTACTACTAAAATCACTTTAATCCATATTAACAACAGAAAAGAATCACAAGCCAAAAGACTGTTTACAAGTTGACACAAATGACCCAATCTTTGAAAAGAGTCATAGTGGAAAAAGTGTGAAAAATGTACTTCACAGAAGCATCCTTGGCAGGAGTGAATTCAGTGAAAGGGTTTAACGTATTTTAAGGAAAGCCTGAATTGGATGACAGGCCTATAAGAAACAAGTCTTGTACCAAAAGAGTGGCCAGAAAAGATCTCAGAAAAGATTGAATGTTACTGAACTCATCACAAAACAGCAAATATAATAAACAGGCAAATGGCAAGAAAATGCCTAAACACAACTAACTTCTGCAAGATTTTTTATGGCTTTATCCCATTGTATATATGGCTCGTGCTATGAATGTGTATCAGTATGCTTCTAGCAGTTGTATGGGTCCATTAACCAAATGCTATTCTTCATAACAAAACCATTAGAAATATATGGCCACAAAGTGCTCTTGGCTGGAGTCCAGCTGATCTCATATTTTAGCAAACCGTTTTGATATAGGCAAAAGAGAAAGAAAAAGGGAAATCTTTTCAAATCATTATGCTACTCTCCCTCTGCTACTTTGAGAGAATTTTGACAATCAGATCAAAGCCAGCAAAAACATTTATTTTCACATTAGCTTATGTATGTTAACATTCTTGAAGGAGCAGAGTGTAATTACAATTGCTGAGATATTGAAGTAAATTATATTTATATGTATATGCATATATATATTCTTAGAATACGAGATACAATTTGAAATCAAATAATTCCAGTCATGCTAACAGAATCACAAACAATCAACAGATTAACATTTGGGATTTTCCCAGCCCTAAGAGTGCCAGACATAGTACAGATTAAGGCAGAAAAGTGCTAGCAAAATGCAAAGATTCTTGGTAGCACACAGGCATAAAGAATATATAAAATAATATAATGCTAAACAGATAAAAGCAATTAAAAATACAAGGAAATTAAAAATGAGGCATTCTTATCTTTTCTGTTACAAAAATAAGACTCCTATGTGGAGGGACTCTTGGAAAGTCTTTCAAACTACTTGAAAACTTCCTAATTCCTTCTCTTTCTCTTTCCCCTCCCCCCAAAAAAGCTGAAAAAATAACAGTATATATATGAAAAAAAATCAGAGATAGTGATGACTAAAAAATAACTCAGTAGATTGAAATTTGTCTTATACTGTTGGAGCAAAGCACAAAGGTCATGATTCAGTAACCCAGCACAAGGGTATCAATGAGGGCTTATCTAGCCCCATGCAAGACAAAGACACTCTACCCAGAGGTCTCAGAATAAGAGAGATCCCACTAATGCAATCACTGGAAGTAAACAAATATGTGAGCCTGTAGTTAGAGGCTTTGCATACACACATGACAAGAAATCCAACAAACAGACAAATAACATACCAGCTCCACAGAAGCTCTCAGCTCAGCAATAGCAATTTGTGGTTACAAAACCATTTAGAGAGCAGGAGGGGAACAAAACACCTTTCTCTGTCTCAGTTTGAAAAGTAGTTTGGCACTGGAAAAATAAAGTCGATTGCCCTCAGTGGCCACAGGTCAGCTGCCACCTTGGTCACTGCCAGTTCATGTTAACCCCGATGCAAAGCAAGTCCACAGGAGACATACCCCAACCATACAACAAGAAATTCCTGCACCAATGTCCCTCCTCTGGCCCAGACAGTGTGGCACTAGGCTTTATGCAGTGTAGCCATTTTCAAAGGTGTTCATTTTGGTACATGATTTTATAACTTTTAATTTGAATTTAAAGATCTTTTGTCAGTAGTATATTCCTTTTTCTTTTTAACTGTGTCTGATTTTATCACGTATATCTGAGCCAAATCCAGATCACGTGTGCTATATCAAATGAATGAAAAATAAGAAATAATAAATTTCTATTTTAAATAAAGCAAAAAAGAAAACTATTACAGACAAATTAAGTACACAGAAAAAGACCAACCAAGATAGCTGTATGCATTCTTAACAGTTGCAAAGAAAAAGAATATAATAAACATATATATATATATTAATCCTGTAATATAATGCAATTTTTGGTGCCCAGTTGAAGCTCAAGCTCTATTGCAGCATTAGGAAAATGCCACTTGGAAGAATTATATTTATGACTGCAAGTTCAGCTCTGGTGATTTGGCTATGTCACACCTATGAGCAGTGCCACACACAGGCTGAATATAAGGCTTGGTTC
Organism: Pavo muticus; assembly: GCA_016647715.1. NCBI lineage: Eukaryota > Metazoa > Chordata > Aves > Galliformes > Phasianidae > Pavo > Pavo muticus. The sequence goes on along the minus strand of JACDJE010000036.1, from coordinate 3,620,503 downwards.
AAGAAATGTTTGGGTTTTTTTTCTTTAGAAACTGATGAAAGCATGAAGTTTAGATTGAGACACTCATCTTGAGAAACAGCTCTTTCTTTTCAAATCTGCAAAAGTTATTTGGACACTGTGTGCTTTCTGGTCCTTCATTTTCAATAGCAACAATTTTTCCATTGTATGGTTGTCATTAAATGTATCACAGCCTTCTGACCTATGAATCACTACTAGGAACCATCATAAACAGTTTATATACCAATCTTGATTCTCTCAGACAAGCATCAGGCACAATTTTTTATAGTTTATTATAGTAAAATGTCCTGACATGCTTTGTATTAAAATAGAAAGTAATATAATTATGAAGTTGTTACCACAGAATACAAATATCTGTTGCATAATTAAGTGGGTGGAAAGCTCTTTTACCACAGAATCATAGAATCATAGAATCACAGAATGGTTTAGGTTGGTAGGGACCTTAAAGATCATCCAGTTCCAACCCTTTGACATGGGGAGGGACACCATCCACCAGCTCAGGATGCCCAGGGCCCATCCATGGCCTTGAGCACCTCCAGGGATGGGGCACTCATGCTGCTTAGGGCAGCTGTGCCAGGGCCTCCAAACCCTCTGAGTAAAGAATTTCTTCCTAACATCTAATCTAAATCTACCCTCTTTTAGCTTAAATTTTTTGCCCTTGTCCTGTCATCATCAGACCACATAAAAGGTCAGTCTCTCTCCTGTTTAAAAGCTCCCCCTCAAGCACTGGAAGGCCACAGCGAAATCTATCCAGAGCCTTCTCTTAACCAAGCTGAACACCCTCAGCCTGTCTTCATAGGAGAGGGCTTCCAGACCCTCCTGCATCTTCATAGTCCTCCTCTGGACCTGCTCCAACAGCTCCATGTGTTTCTTGTGTTGGGGGCCCCAGGATGCTTAGAAACTACAAAGAATTTTCAAAAGCTACATTTGTTACATGTTTGAAGTAGGATTACGGAATGCTGTGCCTTTGGCTTTAGCATATCATGAGTACAAAGCTAAATTGATAGAGTTAAAACTATTAAAAAATCCACATCCTGGTTACCAGACTCCAGGACTAATATGCATAATGAAAGTAGTCTTATAATTGGAAGAGAATTAAAGAAAAAAAATGAGAAAAATTTCATTAGAGGACTGATCCTCAAGGCTGATATATGATCAGAAACTGTGGGCATTATGCACCTTTCCAGACCAAAGCCTAAAAGCATTAGATGCTTCAAATACCTTTTGTAATCAGATAAGTGTGCATTCTGTATTTCACTACAGTACATTAACCGTTCGCTTTAGGTAGTATTTTGAAAGTAGGAAATATTATGAATTATTTTTCATAATTAACCTTATTTTTTAGGCATTTAAAATTAGTTTTGTACCATTTGCAGAGTTTTCTTTTTTTATTATTATTTTTCCAAAGCACTTTTAATCTAAATAACAATGTAGCAATATCCTCTGTTTATACAAACAATAATGACTCTCTCAAGCATCTTGAGTTCTCCTACAGACCCCACATCTTTTTTAAGAGTTCTCCAAGATGGGAGATGGGCATTGATGCATATACATTAGGTACTGTGCTCTTCTTACAGGATTCCTTTCAAATTAGGGGGCCAGAAGACAGTCCCCACGGGCCCATGCCTTGAGACAGCACTGCATATAAGCACGAGAATAAAGTAGTTAGAAGAGCCAAAATGCCACTGTGCTCTGCATATTTTATGTGGTTTAATTGTATTATATTGATTCGAGTCCATTATAACCTGGTTTGTTACTCTAATAAATTACATTGTTCTTTGAAACAGTGATGGCTTAAGATTGAAATATTATATTAAATCTTGTATCTGACTGGCATCACTCAAATTTGATATTTACCTCTGGCTATGGAAAAAGTTATCCTTGAAAGGATTCCTTGAATAAAATTTCTGAATAAGAGTCCAAAAGTTTATAAATGGTGTCTAAGAATTGGCTTAGAGTGGGAGGAGAATGGCAGAGGGAACACCTATTTTTCAGGCAAGAGTTTACAAACAGGACATGTAAGCAAAAGGAAAGGAATAACTTCTCATTAAGATCTGAAGACCAGAAGACTTTCACCTTTTGAACCCCAAAGGCTTTACTGTAATAGTTGCTCACCAATGCTAGTGCCTTGCCTCCTTAATTAGAGGTTTGGAAGAGTGCTAATTACTGGGGAAAAAAAAAAAGAAAAAAAAATGTCTGCATTAAATATATCATTTATTATTGATTACATATAACATATTCATATTACTTTTTATGACTGAGATTGATTTTTACTAGAAACAAAACCTACTGTGAACATTTTCAAAGTAAATACCAGGACAGTACTGAGAAATTCATCTGAAAGAAAAACCTGCTACACACCATACATCCCACAGATTGCATGCATTTTATGGAAAGAGCAAATGTTTTTTAGGTGAAATAAAAGGGAAATGGGGAATTGTTGGATTGGAAATCAATAAACAGGAGCTCAAACTAGTTAAGAAAGAATAATTTTTGAACATCATATATTTACTCTTATCATAAGGTAAATGATGAAGGGGAGTTGTCAATTGAAGATGATTTCCTTATCTTTTAAACCCTGTGGGATTCCTCTTTGATGAGCAGCAGCACAGTCACTGCAGGAAGATGCATGTCATGTGGCAAAGTGCTTCACTACACTAATTTGCTCTGTCAGGAATCCTCACCGTAACTCTGAGATGATTTCCTGGGACGCAACAAGTCTGATAATGGGAGTCTGCAGGAGTAGGTGTTCAGTGGCAGAGGGAGAAACTGTGACTGAATAAGGAAAGAGCCTCTCTACGGTTCAGATAAATTATGGAACACTACCTTCAGACACACAGAATTTAAAACTTTTATATAAGCTTACTCATATAAATGAACTTTATTTAAAAATACTCATACACTTCTTTTAAAAATAGCATAAATATTGCTAACTATCAGAAATGAAATTTTTGTCATTGTGTTAATGAGTGTTCCTATTTTGTGTTTAGACTGAAAGAAAATTCATATTTTTTACCTCATCAATGACTTATTCTGATGAGCCTGATAAGTGCAAGGATCACCTGCCAGAATATCTCATAGCATCCCTGTGTGCTCTCTCAAAGCTAGAAAAGTTGTGACCAGAACACCTGCCCTTACCTTCAGCAGGAAGGGAGCCAAGGAAGCTGGATGCCCTGCATTAGGACCAGCTGAAGGGATGGCAGCCATCCTTCCACCTCCACCATCACCCTAGCCAGTCTTGCAGACAACCTGGGGTTCAGCTGTTGTACTGTTGCTGGAATTACCACTGGGACTGATGTTTCAGAACTGGTCATTCATCATGTCTGACACCGTGGCTATTTCAGAAAGTACTGCTTTGGCACATTCAGGAATAATTATATCAAAGTTGATGCTGTGTGCTGCTTCAGAGGGAGGTCGTGCAGACAATAATAATACATCACTCTTTTTTGTCTATTGTAATGTTACCTATGTCTTATATATATCTTTTACTGTTCATCTGCAACCTTCCAGTGCTGTGTGCCAAGGCTGTTTGCCTTCAGAGGGAGTCAAAGAGCAGAAAAAAAGAGGAGAGCAACACAAATGAAAACTAGAAAGAAAAATAGAAGCATTTGGAAAAAACAGGGTTCCTATACAAAATAATATGTTAAATATATTCAAAAGAATTCATGAGAAAAATTGATGTGACTTGCATAAATCTAAAACTTATAGAACAATATATAAACTACCATTATGCGTTCCAAACAACATATTATGTTTCATTTATAAGGGCATACTTCGCAGTCACAGAAATAGACTCTACAAAATGATCTGATTTACGCAAAACAAAATATGCACAAACCAAATTATAAATATAAACCAGAATATTTGAATGAAATCAAAAGGCCTATCTGTCTACCTATTTCATTAGCTGCAAAATTGTGCTTCCAGTAGGCATACGATTGGCTCATAATGGACTAATCTTACCAATGTTACTTACCTTGACATAGTCTGACGTCAATCTTATGAATAATTCCATGCATGTCAAGAAAGATGCAGCTGTTAAAATGGTAAGCCAGTCCCAGTCATTAGATTAGCCTGAAAACAGTGACTTTAAAAAATGGGATCTCAAATAATTGACTTGCTATGTTAAACCTTTAGAATCTCAGACATATCTCTCTCAAGCTTTTCTCCACCAAAAATTACAATTAGGATTTTATTCCATTTCCTTTCTTACTCTTTCCTTTTTAAAAGCTCAAAATCCATCATTCATCATAAGAGATTAAAGAGGAATATCAATTGAGACAAGATTTACAACAAATAGGCAAAAGTCAGTAACAGAATTTGCAAGAGAAAATCTCTTCATTTGCTGAGCAGTGTCTTAAGGAGACACAAACTATTCAATCTCCTAAAAATAACAGTATCATATCTTAGTTCTTTATCATATTAAGAAATCTTGTCCTGCTCACACAGATTATTAACTTCACAGCCAAAGTGTCAGCATCATGAGATGGCTTGAGCCCTTGGATGTATGCAGCACATCAGTTTTAACAGCATGCAACACAGAAACAAAACACCTTAAAACAGTTAATTTTATTTCCTTTTGAACGTATCAGATGCTACAGAAATATGAATCAACTCGTTAGTAAAAGGTGTTAGGATTTTGACCTACAGTCAGTTTATATTGATGATAAAAATCAAGTGTTTCTCTAAATATTCAGAATTCCATTTTTCTCATATTAGGTAATAGCAACATAAAAAGTGCTGATTAATATTAGTCTTTGAACCTTCTTTAAAACAATTATGAAAACAGAACTTTAAAGTATTTCCAGAAAAAAAAACAACTATACCTATCTAAAATTCCTTCACATTTTTACTACTGAAGATTGCATGCTGAGCACTTCACTGTTAGTGTCCTTCATTTCATGTAAGAAAAGAATTCCTATGAATTAAACTACACACAAAAACCTGTTTGACTTCCTGGTAGGAATGCTATAGGATTTTGTAAGGAATTTTTTACCTGGCAGAGCTATGGCTGAATATACCCTGTAGCAACATAAAGTAGGTTTTAAAAGTTTGTTATTCTGCCCTTTGGCACCCACCCCAAATTAACCATAACCAAAATACTCCATGTGTGGCACAAAATTCCCCTGGAAGACATCGAATAAAAAGAAAGCTGATGATTTTTTTCTACTTCTTCATAGAAGTAGAGTGATCTTGTGTATTGGATTACTTGTAAATGCAGGGGGACTATCCACACGTGGGTCCCCACACCAGGTTTTGATAGATCAGGGACACGAGGCACACAGCTGCAGAGCTGGCTGCCATGTGCTTGCTGCCGGGGTGCAGCAGACAATGGGGTGAATTCTTTGGTTTAGTCACTAGCGGCTCAAAAGGAGGATTTGCAAAGTCACAGTGTTAATGATTAGAAAATGTCAGAACACACAACTGCGGAGAAAAACACAAAGTTTGAAACGATGCAGTTAAAACAATCTGTGCTACATCTCATCCATTATCTAAAAAGATATCTCATGCATAAAAAGGCATTTCTTTCCCATTTCTTGTGTCAGGAAGCAATCTGCCTCACTTGCTATCTGGCTTCGTTGCTTCCAACCGACTGTAAGAGTCACGAAGGTGTGCCTGTACCCATCTGTTCCTGACTATTTTGAGACCCTATGTTGCTTTGAAAGAATGTAAGGCTTTTACATTTTATCCTTTTTCTTTATCATTTCTGTGCACAATGTGATAATAGTTATCCTTTGATAAAGGAGAGTTGAAATTCAAATCTGTTCTCATGTTTTGAGACTTAACATACACTCTTAGGTATCAGTGGTGGGATTGTATCTGCTAGATGGCCACGATGGAGTTGAGCTTGGGGATCTTAGAGGTCTTTCCCAGTCCTAATTATTCTATGATTCTATGAAAACCCCACTGCTCACACTGCAGATTTCTCCCCATCCCTTCCTTCCCCCCTAAAAAAAGAAAGAAAGTCTTATGTTTTCTTAGGACAAGATGCTTCAGTTTCTATGTGGGATAATTCTTTCCCACTCTCCCATTAAACAAACATACAAAGAAAAGAGGAATTCTGGCATAAAACCCTTCCATAATGTGCTATATCATCTTCAGCTTATTTAAGTGGTACCAAGCAGAGAATCAATGACTTAATTGAAACTGGAATAAATGAGTCTACATATCGAATACTAAGGCAAAAGCTTCATTTGGATAAAATGCTAAAACTGTACCTAAGAAGGAAATCTTACATATAGATGGGCTGGCTCACACATTAGTCCAGTTACCAGAAGCCACCAGCAAAACCACATCTGTGGCCTGGAATTACCCTGTTTTGTACGCCATACTACAGACCAAAAATTAGAATATAATTTAAGATTTCTTGGCCTTACATTAATTGAACTGACACAGCTCTATTAAAATGCATGCAATCTAATAGCAACATTTCATTGAATGGGAATTACATTTGCTTGTTTTTCTTAAATGACAAGAAGGGGGAAAAAGATATTTTGGAGTTGGCTAGATTTCCATTCCCAACCCATAATAAGGTTCTTATCAACCAGAAAAGCCTATTAAGCTAGAAAATGAATACTGAAAGCTTTCTAATTAAACACTTTCCACTTACATGATACTGAAAGAATGGAGTGGGAGATGGTGGTACTGATACAGTATTAGCCATTGTATCACTCATAACATGAAGTTGTAATCAGCTTTTGGGATAGTGTACATGAATAGCCCAGGTGCTCAAGCTGTGCTGCAATTTGTAATTGGAAATACCTTTGGATAATAGGTGTCTTATGAGTTGTTTTCTCTTCCTGTCACTTTTTTAATGTTGTGTGACTTATAATTGAGTTTTTTTTATTAACTGTCATGGAATTCTTTTTGAAAACTTTGAGTCTGATCCTGCCAAGCTGCTCTGTGCAGATTTGTCCTGGCTTGAGTGGAGTATTTCCATGGAAACTGTGCAACTCAGGTCCTGTCCCTCCAAAGCAGCCTGCAGGATGGGGACTGCAAGATTTTCATTGCTTGAGGAGGGATGTCATCTCGTATCTCCACGATGAGACATATACCCAGGGATTGGTATCATATGGTCCTGATAATTACAGATCTAAATCAACAGCAGCGCTCCCCTTCTTGGGGTGGAAATCTCATATCAATCTCACCCATTCTTTATGTAACAGATGGATACAATCCGTTTCAAAGATTTTTTTTAAGGTGTTACCAATAAGATGTTTAACTTTTGCCACAGCTGCCAATAAATTCATGCTTCTGCATATCTGATTTGTTTAAAACTTAGCAATGACTTTCATCAGGATGAGGCTTTCATGAAAGGAGCATGGTTCAGGGACATGGCTTAGTGGGCATGGTGTGGTAGGTTGACTAGGTGATCTTAGCGGTCTTTTCCAACCTTAATGATTCTGTAATCTCACGACTCAATGAAAGGGGGAGGATTTGGAAGCCAGTCTGATGTTTAAAAAAAGAAAAAGGAAAAAAAAAAAAAAGGAAAAAAAAAGGAAAAAAGAAAAATCCACAATACTGCAAGTTACATCATTAATTTACTTCATACTTTTAACTAGGTGTTTCCGTAGATCACCAACATACTGCTCATAGACATTAACAAGGCACAGCATGTCTATACAACAAATACGCTTGATTGAAACAGAAATCATGATTAACTTTAACATTCTCAAATGTAAACTGTTTCTAATATATATTCTAATATGTAGTCTAGTCAGAAGATATTCAATTATGCAGTAACTGTGATACTACAGGTATACCAAAAATAGCTTGGATGTGAGTAAGAGCTCTAGATACAGTACTCCCACAGAGGTGAAGCAGATTAAAAAGTTGGATGTAAAATAATATAATCAATCTTTTAAATGTATTATTCACTGTTATTTTTAAGGGTCTTGATGATCTGTAAGAGATAATCCCTACCACAGCATTGCAGAGCAGTCTGCACACAGGAAACCAATCCTCCCACAGCCCAGCGGCCCACGAGGAGAGGATGATTTTGAGAAGTTCCATTGTGTTGGTGTCCTTCCAAGTCCCTTTCTGAGAATGTATTCTTTAATTTTGAGAGCATGACTGTTCTCAGTGGCTATTTATTCTCTTGACTACCCCCATGGCAAGAGACAATTCTCTGTGTATATACCAAGGATGAATAATAATAGGAGCTCCTTTTTGGACACACAAAAAAAGTGGGATATTTTGAAATTACGGTGAATGAGATAATTGTTAATGAAATTGTAGATGGCGGTTTGCTTGGTTTTCATGGCCTTTGTTTCACACCATTCTGTCTGGGTACAGAGGCACATCTCATATTGCTTTATGCTATACACTGGCAGAGGCTGCCCCCAAAAAATTATCTTCAATCACCAAAAACCTTCTGTGAGACAACGAAGCTAATTCTCAATTCTACCATTACTGCACCCAAGGTCACTTCCTCCATTCCTGTCAATCAGACTACAAGACCAAAACAGAATTATGTTGCAGTGGTCCAAAATTGTAGGTTTAAATTGCAAAGGTGCAAGAAAGTAGCAGCTCAGTTCTGCAACTGCTGATAAAATACAGTAAACCTAAAATGTTTCCCTTAGATGCAAATTCTGCAGCGTTGGACAGAGCAAAACATTCCTTCATTGGGAATTTGGTAACAATGCAACAGTATCATTGCTTATTCTACTTAATGAGAATACATCTACACTTGTAGATATACCAGTCTTTGCAAGTCTAGAAACAGGGGATAGTGATGCTACATTGTATGTGCAGATATACTGGGCAAGTGCGGAGTGACCCCAGTACCCAGCAGTGGATGCCGAGAGCTTCCACACTGATTCATAGCATAATGGAGCTTCCTATATATTTCATTTTCAGTAGATACTTCCCAAGCTCTTTGATCCATGAAAGACAGAACTTATTACACAACAGCAGTAATAACGTTTTACTCTGATAGAGACAAGCATTAGAAACTTAATTGTTCACATTTAAGAGATAAAAAGTCAAGCACACAGATGAACTTCCCTAAACCTGGTTAAACTAAACTTGAAACACCCCTTTGTTTCTTGTTCCTGGTCACTGTTACTTTCTTCTACAGAAAAGATTTTTATATTGGAAGTCACAAGTTTTCAGCTGAAACAGGTTTAACTATTTAGCATCAGTGCCTCCCACCTACAGACAACTCTCCAACTGTTGGAACTGTTAAAGGGACACTGTCAATTTTTAAGTTGCACGTCTGTTTAAAAATCTTTTACCTTCTGTTGTTAGGAGTGAGTCTTAGGGTTGGATACTTGAAAGGAATTAGAGAGAAAATATCTCTTCTGACAGTATTTTGAGTATCATCCATTACTTCTTCTTAACTCAGGCCAGATCCTGCAATGACATGCAGTGATGTCCCTGAGTGGGACTCAGGCTTTAAGCAGGTTCTTTTTTCCTATGTGACTGTACACCAAAGTGATGCTCCTCTGCAGTTCAAATACTAGAAAAAGATTGTGCACTTTTTTACTATTGGCAATTAAAAAGGGCTATAAGAGGTAAAGGGTTAACTCCAGCACTGCATCCTTTACCACCATCTCTACAGCTTGCACCTTGTCCTTGATCAACCACTCCATGTTTCCAATACTTATCAAGAGTTAATTCTCCTGATGGATGACAGGTGCTGTGGGAGAGAAAAGTTACAGTGAAAGAAGATATGAGAGGAATGAAGGACAGGTGAAAAAGGGGGAAGGGACAAGTACTGTGAAGTGACAGAAGGAAAGACTATGGGAAAAGGTATGAAAAGCTATTGTTAAAGACAATATTATTTTTATATGCATTAGGAAGCTTAGTTTGAAGTGGTGTGAGGTAGCTTCTAAGTGTTTGGTTTTGTTGTTTTAATGCTATTTTAATACATTTGTTTATTGCAATATATTGAGATTTAATTTGAGTTTTTGGAGTGAAGTCTAAGTAGGTACCCAACACTGTGTTTCTGCAATCTAAGAGAAGGTAGGAAGTGTCTTCAAAAAAAGGAATAAGGAGCATTTGGTTACTTCCTTGCCTTTCTTAGATGTCATATCTTCCTACAGCAGTTTTTATATTTTTAAGCATTGTAAGCCATAATAATGAAGAATGTCCTCTTCCACTTCTTAATTTTAACTGGAAAGGATAGGAGTGAAATAATAGTGTCTCTCACAGACCAAGGTGGGCTGTGATGGCTGTGTAGACAAAGAGATGCGAGACAGAAGTTGATGTAAACAAGTGTATTAATTAAGGCCCTGTTCACAACCACATTTGACTATTTATCACTAAAATTGTCTGAATAAGTATGAGCATTTAATGGGTCTTTCGTCCTGAATAAAACTACATTCTCTGTAGGTATGCATGGAATTGGGATATCAGCCACCAAGGTATGGTCTTCAGGACCACAGCAAGGGACACTGATTTCTCTTCCCCATTCTATGAGATAGTGGACTTTTTTATCAATGTCATGTTTTTCCAAGGCATTTCATTTTAAGGGCAGCTACACACACTGCAAACACGAGGAAAGGAAAGGCTTAGTGCCCATGTGAAGAAACTTCGCACTTATCATGGCATTAGCAAGAATATTAACAAACTTTCTGAATAAAGAGAAGTCCTCTATCACACGATACTCATGTTTTTCTTCCAAAGGACGTTGACCACTTCACTTATTACCTGATCTAAAACCATATGAAATTTTACACTCTTCTTTTTGTTTTTTACTCTCATCTTCTTTGCGGAAAGCATATTTTGGTCAGTTAGCATTAATTAAATTAGGTACTTTGATCCCAGATTCTTTCCTGTAAGCCTTGGTTAGCAACAGTCATCTCGGTGTGTCACATATGTGCAGTGAAGTCAGCATTCGGCATAATGCTTCAAAGCAAGATTTTGGTGAAATATGTACCATGGACAATGAAGCTAAGAGAACAGGTTCAAAAAATCAGAATTTCTTCCTTAGCAGTTCTGATCCTGATAATCTTTGGCAGTCTGACAGATATAAGTTGGGCTCCAGAACACTTATACTTGGGAGATGCAGAAAGGCAATGAGAAAAAAATGTTTAATGCCATTTTATATATATATATATATTTTTTTTTTTTCATAGAAGCTTCATTGAGAAGGTAAATTTATGGGGCTGGGGATCTTATGGAGTTATATAACTTAAATGCGATATAGTTTTAGAGCAAAAGAAAAAAAAATTCAGGCAGGAAAAGTCTGCAGAAGTCTCTAAACACAGCATGCTGGAGTGCCAGACATAACAGATGAAAGAGAAAATAATTGAGAAAAGTATTTGAGGAACTGTAACATTCAGGATTGTATTCTATATGGATGTGAGAGATTTGGGAAGAATTGTGCTGTGTGTTGTTGTTGTCAGTTTTGTTTAAATTAAACTTTTTGTAGCTGTACATTAGAACAGATTGAGTTAACGTGAACAAGATTCCCTGTTGCAGTTTCATGTTTTTAGCTTTTACTTTTTTTTTGGTGTAACAAACTGAACCAGCTCTAGGGGTTTACTTAAATGCTGCGGTTTACACCATAACTTAGAGCTATTCAAATCTATGCATTGAGTTAATTGGTTGCTAATGTTGATGTGCTTGATTGGATGTTACGTGTGCAATTTATTGAAAATAATTTTAGCTCTTTCCCCTCCCTATAACTGCAGTCATTAAATCAAGATAGATGTGCAGGGTGGTTACATCTCCTCTGGCTTTGATCTCTGTGAAAACCTCCCACCAGGTAAAACCTTCCCAACTGTATGATCAGGACATCCAAAAATAAACAAGATATAATATCCCCGTGCCCTCTTCTCTCCTATTATTTCTCACAAAGACATGAGAAGTATTGATAGTACCCAGTGCCAGAAGAGCTATTCTGAGATTTCATATTGCATTCACCTTAATATAAGCATAATGAAAAGTCAACAAAATCATGAATGATAACATGAGCATTTCAGATTCCCTTTTCTTTTGTTTTTCTTCTCGAACTTTAAGTGAGAATAGAGTAAATGTGCCAAAGCATTTAACTCAAAGGGCTAATGTGCAAGTGGGAACTGATGAAAGGTGTCTAAGATCTCCATAATAGGAGTTTTTGCAGTAAAATTCCAGTAAATGTTACAGCTTTCGATTACCTAAACTTCTACTGACCTGTCTTCAAACTGTTTCGTTACCTGTAGGAGCAGGTTTAACCTACTGTGCTTTGAAATCAGCTGGAGCATTAACTGAGCTACTTCTCCTCCTTCTGCCGGCTGCTGCAAGTCCCCACAGTCTTTCAATTAGAGAGCTACATGCACTGAATTTCCCATGCAGGATGAAATAGCAATGGGTCTGTACTCTGCTGTCTGCTCAGCAGGCAGAGAGGATGGCACCCTGGTGAAAAAGCAAACCTGAAAAGCAGTGGATGGTACTGCGCTACTGCCAGCACAGTTTGTAGTAACGTTTCATCATTTTTCCTGGGTTTGTATGTGCCTTATATCGTCTTCAAAATGATCAGAGGAACAAAAGATTTTCTAATCCCCAAGCAATATCATAGGATCATGGAATCATCAAGGTTGAGAAAGACCTCCGGGATCTTCCAGTCCAGCCATTCACCTATTACAAATATTTTCCCATTAACCCATGCCCCTTAGTACAACATCTGAACACTTCTGCATATCTGAATGTGTACTTGATCTCTTATTGGTAGAGGGGAAAAAAGATAAAAATAAAACATTTTAGAATAATATTTGTTTTAATTTTTCTGAGCATCAAAATAACACTATTACTTCTCTAGCAGAAGGTTTATCTTGCAAACGGCCGTACTTCTTTCTCCCTGGCATGCAGCGAGGGTTGGGGAGAAGCTATGAGGAACCCAGAACTCGTGACAAAGTTGATGAAGAGGCCAAAGAGCATCTTTCATATTCAAGACCTAAAAAATACTTATGGCTTTGTATGTTTGTGTAACAGATACTATAGACACTGTCATATTTTACTTGTATCTTTTTCCTTTTTCTTTCCAAATATGAGCTAGACAAGAGAGAACAACTCTCATGACACACAAGTTGTACGTATTATCAAAGTGCCTTCAAGAAGCGCTTTGTTTTGGAGGAGATATGGGATGGTCTAATTGATGCTTTTGTTGTAAAGATTAATTGATAAAATTAATACTACCAGGCAAACAACAAAGCTTATCCTACAGTCTGCAGCAGAAAGATATTGATATTTCTTTTGGGGAGGTCTTTTCTTCTGTACGCCTCCTGAGGCAGCAGCAGGAATGGAGCACATATCCCTGTTTTCACAGCAATGTTGTTATCCCCATCCCTGTGCAGCTGAGCAGCGTGCCAGAGCTCTGCAGAGTAGGAGAGCTCCCAGAGGAAAAGCTGAATTATCCTTTGGAGCCCAATTCAGACTGCAGTAATGTATGGTGTTTCCCACAAGCTTAAAATGTGTTTTGTTTAAGAGATAAGTAATACGCAACTGTATCATAAAAGAGGGAAAAAAACAGGGAAGTAGGAGCCCTGTCGGTAATCTTTTATTTTCAAACAACTTGCTACATTTTATGTGACTTTCTTGATTGAAATGTTTTTGTTTGATTGGACCGGTTATTGTTACAGTATTTTACTGTCTAAGCATCCTGTCATCATACTCATTTTTCAGCTTTCCATTGCAAAGATATGCAAATGAAAAATAGCTGCTTGTCCAAATTAGTTTATGCATTCATGTGTAGAAGGGAATAAATGATTTAAAAAGAATAATGTATTGGAAATCCTACTTCTTTTTTCCTGTTTTTTTTTCATTCCTTTTTCCTTTTTTTTCCTTTCCTTTTCTTTCCTTTTTCCTTTTTTTCTTTTCTTTCCTTTTTCTTTTTTTTTCTTTTCTTTTCTTTCCTTTCCTTCTTCCTTTTTTGCTTTTCTTTCTTTTTTCCTTTTCTATTTTTTCCTGCTAGGAGTACAGTTGAAAGAAATTCAGAATTTGCAAGGATACATTCATTCACTTTTTGTTTTAGTATGGAGAATTCATATCTTGAATGCCTCTTTACAAAGTTTTAATCATCCACGCTTGAAAAGAAGGCTGCTCCAGGTCTCGTTGCTGGTGCACAGGAATTGGGAGTACCCAGAAAGGATTTGGCTTTACTCTCTCTCTGTCTCTAAGGTCCACTTAGAAGGTGATGAGGCTTATCACCATACTTTTCTGAACCACAAAGGAAGCCTTTTCCTTTGGAAAAAAAAAGGACTCCAGATCCTACAAAAGTGATGGCTTATGCTTTATATTCTTGGCTACCACCTAGTGGCACCATCTCTATTAACTATGGATGTAACTCATTTACAGCACTCTCCAGATGTTGGATGCAGTGATTCTGAGGTGAAGTTTGTATTCAATAGCAAATCTTTTCACTGTTTATAGAAAGCAACCAAAAACAACTGCAGTAAACTAATGAAAAGAAATAGGGCAGATATTCATAGACATATAGCAATTTGATCCACCAGTAGTATAAACTATTTGCAGACAATGCAAAATACCTCCCTTTTATAGGTGCCGTTCCCAGTGTCCTGAATGAAATGCATATTGCTAACCTATTAAGTACAAATCACTTAAAGATGTAAATTTTTTATGACTTGCTAAATGTTAATGTATGACTTATAAAATGTTAAAGTAGTAAATAGCTTCTTTGAGCCCATATACATTTCATTTTGTAGCCTTAAGCATTTAAGGTAACAGTCACAAGGTGTCAGTCAGAGAGATTTCCATAATCCCATTGGCTCTAATTTATTATTGTTTAAAGAATAAAAAAAAAAAAAGGAAAGAAAGATTATTAAGAGTTAATGTCAGTAGAATAGAAAAATAGGCCATTGTCAAAGGATAATGGTCTTCCACTAATAGGACACTACTGAGACATTCTCTGAGAATAAATGTTATGAATTATGAAACATATGATACTATACTGCAGTGTGTAATTATATCTATCTTAAGTCATCTGTTCTAAAGACTCCAGAAGACGTTATCTAAATCTGATGAATGTTTCTGCGTTTGATACTTCTTGATTTATTGATGTAATAACACATTGAAAAGGACTCCAAACAAACCCAATTTATTTAAAGTTTGTCATAGAACCTCATGTGCACCCTGTTTTTCATCTGGTAGAATATGTCCTATATTTAGAAGAATATATGTATACAAATGAAAGCCAACAAGTAGAATTTGCTCTGCCTGAAAATATCAGAGGCTGATATGGTTATTTGTTGAAAAGAGAGCAAGCCAGTTTCTAGAAAATATTGATGAATGACCTCCAGATACACAGAAAGAAACTAAATTCAAAGTTATGAAATTAATCTGACTGCACCGGTGAAAACCAGCCATGAATTTGATCCAAAATGATATATTATGAATGTGCGGAGATATCAGAGTTATCCGGGGGTTTGGAATAAATACTGTAGTAAATCACGGAGATCCCAGGATTTATTATTCTTAAGGAAATAAAATTGTTGTTTATCTCTTCTTTGCTTAAGTATTTCCAAGTTATCTAAATATTTTCCACCAAATTCTGATTCCATCTTTTATGGAAGAACTTAATTTTCTGATACTGTTCAGGAATTGGGTTTTAGTATTGGTACAGGTTTTCCCTTCGAGTCTCAAGTGAATAGATGTACTAAATACTTTCTTCTTCTAGAATAAAGATCATTCTGTTTCAATTTTTAATAATATTTTTGAGACCCAATCCAAATGTGATTCATTTAAATAAAAATGAATAGGTTTAGCCACTTCTGCTGAATCATTCAGGACAAGGGTTTTTTTCGCTGAATCTTCTTCAGGGGCCAAATTCTAATCTGATTTATGCTCTGATTTACATTGCAACCCGTTGACTTTAGAGGATTTGCACATTGTGTAAATTAGCATAGATTTGACTCCAGGGATCTTTGGTAAGTGGCATAAATTAAGAAGAGGGAAATTCTGCTCTCTTTTAAAATCCCATAAAGGTCAGCACAAAATTGAGAACAAGATACAGCCCCAAGTCTCTTAGTTAAAATGTATTAAAAGGTTTCACGAAACCCTTTTATCCTACCAACAGCAATCTGCCCTCGTTCTCCCATCCTGCAGTGCCTCATTTCACACCCACCATGCCTGTATGCTGAGAATAATATGAGTCAGCTTTTGCCCCCCAGAGAAGCCTATTTTGCATACTGTGTTGACTTCTAAATTGGATGATAGCACACAGCATCAACTTAAGTAAAGGTAACTGTGACTGGAACAATCTTTTTTATCAGCTACCATCCCACAGGGTGAAACTTCCGCCTGAGGAATGGATTTATGCAATTGTTAATCTGAGCATTTCATTACAAGTATTAATATTTGAGGACATCAGAGACATTTACTGGAAGACAACTGCATCAAAATTTCAGCAGCATCAAGGAGCCTAATTTCATCTGATTTTTGTGAAGAAGCTCCCTTCTGGCGACAACACCTTCTCCATTATGAGCCATGCAATGTATATGGAAATAAGTGCTTGTGGGTAGTGCCTACCAAAGCCTCCAGGTCATCTCTCACCTCCCCTTGGTCACAGTATGCCATGACAGCACAGTCATGACATATTGCAGTGGCCTCTTGAACTGTGTAGCACATAAGCACAATGAAAGCCATATGGGGAAATATGGGAATGGGTTTCTGAGTGCCAGAACTCCTTCCTTGTAACACGTTGGGTCCCTTCTACAGCGATCTCATATGGCCACAGTAAACCATCTGCTATTTTTTTGACAGATATTAGGGCTGGTGAAAAGAATCCCTCTGCCATTTGGATATGCAGTGACATGGGAGCAGTAAGCTCACCTGACCTGACCCATTGGTGTGCCTTAAATTTATGTAACCCATAAAAATACATTCTAATAGAAAGTTTCACATGAAGCAGTAGATTGTGCATTAGTTTCTTTAAATATTAGCTTTTACCATTTCTTTCTGAGTATAGAAGCAGTGGCTGTAGTGTATAGCATGAGATCCTCTCAGGGGAATTAATGGGATGCAGAAAATATTTTCAGCAGTATAATCTATGATTAATATAAAACAAGAACTAGGGGACCAGACATCAACTCTGAAATTAAAATTAAACCTACTCTCAAGGCTGCAGAGGATTAGACTTTGCGATGTGTGAGCAAGCACAACAAATAGTCCTGGTAGACTGAGCTCTTTCATGTATTGTGGACAGCGTTAATCATAGTGAGGTATAGATTTTTTGTGTATTTGATGAATTCAGAGAGTGATGAATTCCTTTTTGTTTGCTGAGAAGAACTTTTGTTGCAATGTTGGGAGAATCATGAGGCTTATTAATTGCCATTATAAGAGATGCAAATTAATGCAAATGTTTTGTGTGGGCCTCAACAGAGTGAATTGTACCTTTAAAGAGTAAGATAAATTCCTTTTTAATCCCAGAAATGTAGCTACATTTAAACTTTCAAAGCACTCAGTATATTGACAAGTTCCCATATACAAGACTCCACCAGAATCCACACAGTTCTCAAACACTATCTTCAGACCACCAAGGAAATAAGTTAAATTTTCAGACAGAATTGATAATTTTTTCCCTTCGTGAATCACTCTTAACACTTCATGATATCTGGCTTTTCAAGAATTAGCCTTCCAAATTATTTCAGTGGGCGCAGACCTCCACTGTAGCTATGGTTTCTAGTGTTTGATGGATGAAGTAGCTGGCTCTTTTGTAAAGAGTAGTCAGCAGCAAGAATTACAAAAATCTTGCTGTAATACTTCAGTAGAGGATCTACAAAATCATATATTACGTCTACTTTTATACTGAGAGTATAGTCATCACAGAGAATAGCAAAACAATGAGTAGTGATTAACCTCATCTTGGGAGGCGTTGCTGTTAATTTTGTCATTCACCATGGAAATATAGAGGATTTGAATAATTCTATTGATATTTTCTTGGGCTTTTTTGATTACAGAGGAATGAAATGTCTGAGCATTTTAAAGTCATGATTATAGAAGAGTTGAGAAAACATGACTATATATATCAAAATGCTCTGTCTTCTTCATTAAAATCAGCTTTATGGCACAGGATACATGGAGTTTAAAAGCTGTTCTAGCTAATCTATTTATAACTATCCTATACTCTTCATATCACTTCATTAAACATTAGGCTATTTTGAAAAAGACATAAAATCATCATCAAATATAAATTCACCAGCTTCCCAAACTTCAAGAATTCAACTATATTCTAGTATTTTTTAAGGAATAAAAATCAAGTAAATGATAAATTAACTAATTCAAGTTTAACTATTCAATTATGCAATTACCTGCGACATTTCAGAGACTTTTTCCAGCTATCCATTTGGATTAATTTTCTGAGTGACATTTTGGCCTGATAAGTTCAAACATACGTCAAGTGTTTCAGATGGAGGGAAGAGCCCTCCATCTCAGGTTGGATATTAGGAAAAATTTCTTCTCCAAGAGCGAGATCAGGCACTGGAACAGACTGCCCAGAGAGGTGATTGAGTCACTGTCCTTAGTTGAGTCATTGTCCCTGGAGGTGCTCAAGAAATATAGATGCTGTACTAAGGGACATAGTTCAGTGGGAACACATTGGTGGTAGGCGGATTGTTGGACTGGATGATCTTGGAGATCTTTACCAGCCCTGGTGATTCTATGACCCTTAGCATCTGAGAGAGAGAGAAAAGACACCAAATAGGTGAACTGTCAAGAAAAAAACTTGGAGGAAGCCATGCACAATATTTCTTGTGGAGGCGTGGTAAGGCACAGAGATTACCATGGCACTGGTGAGAACAAGCCATAGTGATTCTCATCGGGAAAACGTGGGAAAAACTATTTCCTTCATCCCACTCCAGCTTTCAGAGCAGTTCTGCCTCCAGATTGACAACCTGGAGCAGATCACAAAGGCAGTGGAAATTGCAGAATGGAGAGTTCAGGGGATCCTCATAGATTTATCTCCTTTTAGGAGGCAGGGTCAGATTGAATTTGTAGATATTAAACAACAATTTTATATCTTTGCTAGTCAGGAAGAAATAACTCCCGATTTTGTCCTAGAAAACAGCAAGTAGTAGTAGGAAACATAGCTGTACTGGGGTATACTAAAAGCATCATTAAATGATTAAATGATCCTGAAGTATATATAATAATTTTTGAATTAATATATTTTGTAAGTGTAGCTGTAGAAAGTTAAGTAGACCTTTTCAACAGTTTCCAAACAAGAAGCCAAAGAGGTTAAACATTTACAGAAGGCTCAGAGATATTTTTTTTAACAAGAAAAATGCCAAGCAAACGAACAAACAAACAAAAAAATCCAAGCACTTTTTTCCACCTGAGGCAAATACTCAGAAAAAATATCTTTAGAAAGATAAAAAAATAAATAAATAGTCGTGTGACATAGATGAAGAATAGTGCATAGAAGACGATTAGAAAAAATAAAACATCTTTTAAGAAAAATAAAGTCGAATCCAAATAAAGGAAATAGAAAAGAGTATGAGTTCTGTCAATTTAAATGTGAAAGAACGGTCAGGCAAAGCTGAGCAATAGAAATGCTTTCTGCAAGGAGCACTGAAAGGATTTCACAGCTCTGAGTAACGGAGCAATAAAGGAGCTAAAGAAATTATAGGTGCAGAAGTGTTATGGAAAGTCAGTATTCAAAGTCAGAAAAGCAAACAAAATGCCAGGTAGTGTTATGGAAGGAACAGAACGCGAAGCAGCAAAGTCATGCAGCGTTCTGACACTATGCAGATCTATGGTATGTGAAGATACTGAATGGCAAAGACAGAGCAGAACTGAAAAGAGTTCAAAGAGAATGGCTAGAGATTTTTAGTAAAATAGGATGGCTCCTGTATGAAGACCAATCCATAGGAAAGCGCATGTGGTCTGGCCAAAAACTCCTCCTTTTTCCTATTCTTCTGCTTATGGAAAAGTATAGCAGCAAGTCTCAGTTGGAGTGTTGGTATTGTCATTTAATATATTTATATATATATAAAATGTATCAAATATATCAAAAATCTCATTAAATTCTCACGTTCAAATGAGAATATTCTAATGATGTTCATGTTTATAGACATTTTATATATCCAGATATTATCCTTTACGGGTAAAAGGAAGCACAGTCTAGCAGTGATTCCTTGGATAGGTTTGTATCTTTCAAGGGAAGCAGTGTTGATACCAGAATAATCTCTCAGCAATGTTTCATTCCCTCCTTGATTCTCAGGCCAGGATAGTCCAGCTTAAGAAAATGAAATTGCAGGTTATCTTGAAAAGAAGATGAACAACTAATAGATTGAACAAAATGTAGGATGCTCCAAAAGTAATGCTTTCCCTTTGTTTCCACTGAAACTACAACGGGTACAAAGAGCACAATAGCACTATTTGATCAAACGAATTCTCAGCTGAGAGTTATAGGAGTAAAACTTGGACTCCATTTGACCTTTATACATAATATCAATGCACTGTTCTTTCTTTTTATTTCAAACACATGAAAGGCTGAATTTTAGACTAACGGATATTTAAGTGGACCAAGCGAAAAACGAGCACACCAATCACTTTCAGAATAACATTGGGCAATAAAATAAGAATCAGAATAGTTTAATTTAATCAGAGGGGCAACATTTTGTGAGCCACAAATTTTCACACTTAATAGCTTTTGAAAGGCTTAGCTTTAATTTGGTTTCCAAAAAGTAATAAAAGGAAAGATGTTTTTACAAATCAGACAGAAAACTAATTCAATAAATGCTGATCATTTTCCGCGGGTAATTCAGATTTTTAACTGTTTACATATTTAATAATAGTCTTGCTTATATTTTAAATAAAAATCTCAATAAACAGATAAATGTTTAAATTGCTTATGATGTACATACTGACATGTTCTATTGTTTCTGGTACAATTATCCATTATATTCTTCTGCCTGCTCGTATTTAAAAGTCAAACGTGGAACACTTTTGTCCTTTTTTACATTGATTGCTCTCTTTGCTCACCTCAAGTAAACCACTGCACAGCCAAAAATAAAAGTCTGAACATAATGGTTTATTGCAAGCAATTTACTGCTTGTACTTCTCATTTCAACTTTTTTTTGCAGTTCTTTGACAGAAATGCAATTTGCATTTTCTTATTAATACTGATAAGAAGCCTGACATTATAGTTATTAGAAACACGAGTCAATTTCGTTTGCCCTTCAAACAAAATACTCCTGTGTTACGAGATTTGGCAGCTCTGTGCTAAAAGATTGATAGGTCTGAATGCTGAATTCTTTGTAACTGAAAGGATACCAGCAGAGATTATTCATACTAAAGCTAAGAAAGAGTTTGATGCAACCTGAAGGAAATATATGCATATATTTGTATATACTGAATATGTGTGTGTGTGTGTTTTAATTCTATTTCTGAAACAAATGTGAATTTCAACCATTGCACTCAGTGCACAAGAGAGTGTCATCTCAGTGGACTTTTTAGAGAGATGCTGAAGTAGAAAAGGCAAGGAATGTACAAGCTACAACCTTCAAACCCTGCCCAGGAGAAGGGGATTTTTACACAGTTCAGATAACAGGTTTTTATAGCCAAGGCCACATAGTTTAATAGATAATGAAACCAGCATCAATCAGATAATAGGTGTTGTGCTCGGAATGTTTGTTTCTCAGAAAAAATTAAAGCATAGTGGTCCTACTTCTACGGCCAGGAGGCTAAATATTTTATTTGATGAACCTTGACAGATAAGGGCACTTTTTCTATGGGAAGACTTTCTTTTCAGTCCATATCTAAGGGCATAACTGGATACACAAGTAATATTTAGCTATGCTTCTTAATGCCATACATATTTTTTTTTAATGGAAACCTTAATAATAATACTTTAATGTCTAATAATAAAACTGAGATAGAAGGGGGAACAGTGACTGAAAATACAAGTAAGAATGAGAGAAAATCAGAGCTGACTATAAAAATAAATTTTTCTCCTCTTATTTTTGTTTTTATTAATTATTTCATATTAAGCTGATATTCCTCAAATATTGGAAGAAATATTTAACTCAGAACAGATGTCTCTTTATCCTTTCAAAATAACTCTCCTTTTCTCTGGATAAAAACTTCCTCATTTCAGATTAATATATTAGTAGTAGTAGTAGTAGTAGTTATTTTATATATAAAGCAAGAGTAAAGCAAGCAGTGTTCCAACATCATTTCCTTTGACAGCAACAGGGTAGATAGCATACCCTGCTGCTGCCACTACAGAGTTTTTAGAATTTGTATTTTTCAAGACTGTATGCACAAGTTGTTTGCCTCTCCACTGGAAGTATCACTCAGTGTAAGAGTCAGGTGTGACACCTGAATGACTCAGGCTTTCCGCTTGCATATGACTTATGAGCAGGTCATTTATTAGAGCTCAGCCTGGGCTGTGCATCTCCATATGGAGAATGCCCTTATTGATAACAATATACCTTTATTTAGATTCATGCCCCTGGTGAATGACAAAACAAAAAGAAAAGACGGCACATAGTTCTTTGGTGCTTAAAATAGAGTTTGCTTCTAACTTTATAGAAACACATCAGGGCTTGGAGATCATATGACACCGCTTTGATTTATATAAACCAGCTCCACTGTTTGCCTTTGTAAGTTGTACTATACTTCAAGGACAGTTTTCATGTTGGAATGACAGAATGGCAGAATTCAAGTAAACAGAACAGTCAGTTTGTTTTTATTTTTATTTTTTTTCTCCTATTTAATATAATTGCTAGCTTTTTTCTCAGAGTGACCCTCAAAGTCACCCCAGTAGTAATGAAATAGAGCTGCATAAACAAAGCTATCTGATTTGGAAAAAAAATGTGTAAGGTCCTAGTCTTTCACAGCTAAGGAGCCCTTCACAGACTGACTATTTGTTTTTCAATTCAAAGAATCATAGAATGGATTGACCATCTCCAACCGAATATATGCCTTTATCTCAAAAAGCTTTGCTGCTTTCTTGATTAGTGGTTACAGAAGAGAGAAATATATCTTGCTTTATCCCATTTTGTTGACTTTTGAGAATGATACGCTCCCTAACTTTACTTCTCCCCTTCATCCTGTAAAGCCTAGAAGTCAAGGCTAAACCTTTTCATTGGTTGGTGAAGTTCCCACTCTCTTTTTCAAGAGACTTGAAGATGATTGGAGGATTTGAATCTACACGTTGCACAGCCATAGAATCATAGAATCATAGAATCACTAAGGTTGGAAAAGACACACAGGATCATCCAGCCCAACCATTCATCCATCACCAATGGTGATATCTATCATATCTATATATGATGGTGATATCCATCATATCTATATGAGTATTAATTGCTTTTTATGTACATATCTTGGGCATGATAGAACTTAACTGGTTTACCTACTCTCTAATATGTTCTTCAGTGACTCAATTTCCAACCTAAAAATGCTGACGACAAGTTTTACGTAAACTAAAAGTGATGGTAAATTGGCTATATTCTTGCCAAGATATTTTCACTCCTCCTTTTTAATTCTGCCTTTTATAAAAGGTTATGGAAGGATCAGCTAAGTCATTCCCTATGATCACAAGACAGAGGAATGAGAAAACATTCATCTCAGCTCATACACTTAGATCGTGAGTCTCCATGGGACAATGCTGTTGTAACAGAAGAGAGTTCAGAGCTCTCAAACTCTTGAGTTTACACTGGGGGAAACCCAATTATTTTTACTGATTCTTCTTTTGACTTTCTCCCAGCATTAAGTTTTCATTAAGTTTTCTTAATTGAAAATATCTCTGTGCTCTAATAATGCAGCTTATTTTTTTCACTATTAAATCTAGTGACTTCCAAATTCTAACACTAAGTACTACATGTGCTATCTCTGCAATATAACACCATATCCACCAGTTACTTCTGTGCTAAGTTTCATCTGGTAATGATTTTTGTTCCAGTACCAATCAGAACCATAAAGCAGAATGGGTAGCTGGAAATAGGATTCAAGATTTTGACTGACAGCGAATAGCAAACACCATTTCCAGCTCAATAAATGTCAGTGAGCTTTTGATAAGCAAGATAAACTATAATACTCTCCAGAGTAGAACACAGTACAAGAATAGTAAGAAAAAAAAATAAAAGGAAGAAAATCTTACAAATTTTATTTAGGTGAAATAGGCAAACCAGCAAACCCAGCTGTACTGGGTTTGTTTCTGCAAAATGTGGTTCACCATTCTTTATTAATAGATGGATTTGGAAGAAGAAATGTAAAAAAGCTTTTTTTCATTAATTCTGTATATATAATGAAATTACTCAAAACTAAAAGCCAGAAAGAACAAAAAAATTAGTTGTACGTTCCTCAAATTAATTTTCACTTCACTTCAGAGCTATTAGCAGAATGAATTCAATTGCTATATATAATATGTCTGAAATTGTACTCAATCTAAATATAAGTGTAAGAAAATGCATAATGAGTTTTAAGTATCATTTGCAGAAGTTACACAGAGAAAACCAACATGAAGTAACAGAATATATTTCAAAACTATGCAGGACAGCCACCTTTCTATTTGTTCAGTGCAGATGACTAGTTTTACATGTGGATACATCTGGGATCTCCAGACGTGTATTTCAACTGTGCATTTATTATGTATCTGCAAAATTTGTTAGAGCTGAGTATTGTCATGTACATAATTTTCCATTCCTTTTGGGATGGGGAGAGGGGAAATATCGAGCTTTTTCTTATGCTTAGAAGTCATCTTCTTGTCTTCTCATTAATCAAGGATATGCCCAGTCCTAAATGATTACAAAATTTTATAGTCCCTCCTCACATTTTCAATCTTTAGAAATCTCCTAGAGGAGCATGGCAAATCAGCAGTCAATATCTGGATTTAGGTAGACCTTGATTAATAAACAGGATATCTCCTCTTTCTGAAAATTGTGGTGCTGTGCCTTAAGTTTATCCAATAACAGCAGAAAATAAAAATTCAGAATTTTTAAGTGATTCTAAATCTTGGACTTCCACACGATTTCCTGAATTTATTTAGTAAACCACTGATTTTAAGTAGTAGATTCACAGCTAAACCACTTGCTATATTTTTCCCCAGTGTGCCATAGCAGATTGCAGAGAGGAAGGTTTTGAGAATTTCTTGTGCCTACGATGAGGTGGAGGAGTAAGCTATTTTTGACTGACAACTAATTTTTGATGTATACAAGCAGCTTATATAGATGATTCAGGGGCAATAATGCATTATTTATTTCCTAATAGAATATTTCTGTACACTGCAAATGATATTATGATTTATCTGCCTGGGCAAAGTCTAGTGGACATAAAAATCTATAAAGAAACAATGTCAATTAGGCTTTTAATGACATTATTATTTTGGTACATTCAGGATTATGATGGATCTGGGTCAGGTTTTCTACGCTTTTTTTCTCAAATGTTTCTGTTTCTTTAAAAAAAGACAATACTTCAGAAGGATTTTTTTTTTCTAGGAAACGTGTTTAGTTATTTAGGAAGCTGAAAACCTTTTGAATTGTGATTATCCTCTTAAAAGTTCTGTGGCTGTGCATGATTTAGACCCACAGAATCTCATCAGAGGTTTCTTTGCTGCCTCATTGCTTTTGCCTGAGCCATCGTGTATTTAATCCTCTCCACCTCTGTGTGAAACAAAAGTGTACGGTTCAGTCTTAATGTCCTTTTTTTTTTTACTGGCCAAATTACTGTGTTCAGTACTTTATCTATTCACTACCATCAACTTCCTTCCTTAAAAAAAAAAAACAACCGAAAACATCTAACAACTGGGATTCAGTGCTAGGAGGAATGTTGGCTTGTTTGAGGACTCTGGAGATGGTATTGCAATTTTACCACAAAGGACAGCGACGAATTGTTCAGTGACAATAAAAGACCACCTCAAATTCTTTTACCTCTCACAGCATCGATTTGATGATGTCCATCTCTAAGAGGGAGAAAGTAATTTAAGCTATGAAATTCTTGCCCTTTCCCTTTCTGCAAGGCTGGCCACCAGTGATTATTCGGTGTAAATATTTCTCCCTTATAGCACAGACTGTGAGCATCCGTGGAGAGCATGTCAGATCCACTGGAGTGGAGTGATAATGGCTTTCCATCAATAGCAGCAGTGACCAGATTTAAAGAAGGTCATGAGAGAAATGCACCTGTATAGGGTTGAACATGGATATCCATTCCGGGGATCGACAACTGCTTGAGTGAATGCAGTTTTGCCTTTATTCTTGTAAGTTGAAATTAAGTAAAGATGTTCTCTTAGCTATCACTTTGGCAGATTTCTTGCATTTTAAAATACAGTTCATTGTAACTGGAAGGATGAGGACATCAGTTATGAGGTGAAATACTTCTCATCCTGTTACCTATCTCTTCAACTATTAACTGTCTGCCCAGTTCCCTCACAATTGTCTCATACTTGCACTTTTCCCCTTATATACTAAATGACAACCCTATATTGATCTCTCCTAGTTTAAATCCCCTTAAAATATTTCTTCTCTCATGATGACTTTGGGAAATCATCCAACAAATGGAAAATGGTTTGGATGAGAAGAGGCATGAAAAAGTGAATATTTAAAGATGAAAAGTGGATGTAATCTCCACGCTCCTCCTTTTTTTACAACCCTATGCTAGTAAGCCAGAAGCAAAACCACCTTGTTTTCAGAAGCCAGTCTGCCCTACTGGAGGGAGGAGGAGCTGTCTGATGCCACTCTCTGGGAAAAAGGAAGAAACAGAACTATCTGGAGAGTATCACTTCCATAGACTATCTGTCCAGTGCTACTCTGCACTGCTACATGCACCCATTTCCAGGACAGACGCTGGAACACCTGCAGACCACGGCTAAGCAATGAGCCACATAGAGTAGGGCAAACAGTTCAGCTCCTTGGTCATCCTCCTCAGCAGACATTTCCCAACTGCTGTTGGTCAAAAAGGGCAAGCAAAAAGGGATGACCCACTGGAGAGCTCTGTACGAGAGACCAGCACCACTGCTGACAGCACTACACTGCTGATCCTCAAGAGCTGATTGCCATGTGTTGTATTGATTGGTTCAAATTAATCATTTCACAGATGTCTTTAATGTCATCATTCAATCAATTTTGAGTTTGCTTACATTTTTAATGACTTCTAAGTAATTACCAAAGTTATGTAGGGAGGAAGGCTCTTGTAAATGACATGGTGCCCACGCCCTACAGATGAGGTTGGAAAGTTTATCCTTTTTTGGAGTATCTTTCCAGCTGGATTGTACTGTAAATACCATTTGGACTCCAATGGAGGAAAAAACAAACAAATAACCAAACAAGTAGAATTTTCTTTCTCCTCCTTCCTTCCCCACCCCTGGAGATGCTGGAGGCACAGGCTTAATGGAGACATTTCATCTCCCTTGTTCATAACATGCCTTGCAACTTGTTGTTCTTTGCCAAAACATTAAGCTGTAACATTTTTGTTTCTTCTTTCCTGTTTTTTAATACTTACTGGAAGAACAGTCAGGTTCTAGAAGAATTGTTTCAACCTTGACTTTAGAGATCCTTGGGAGTAATCCTAAATTTGAAATAACACCATTCTGCCATCTTAGAAACACATTTTGAAACACCTTATTTGAAGATATTATAAACAGCATATACAATCATTTATTCATAATCAACTCTTGCATTTAATACTGATGGATTTGACTATGTTTTTTTTTTTTTACTTCATAGATAAATACCTTCTCTAAAAGACTTCGAAACATTTTTGTTTGAATGTACTGTACAATACATTGTGACAACTAGTTTGTTAGACCTGATTTCTTCTTTTTTCAGAAGTTTTCCTTTTGCGTGCACGCTAAGCTGTGCATTTGATTTATTTTCCAGCAACAGTGACACTAAAAACTTAAGAGCAATTTACAAAATCAGGGACCAAATATTGTTGTTGCACATTTTTGTTTTGTATTCCCTGGAATCTGCTCTGCTACTATTTCTGATGCACTACAGAAATTTGTAACCATTTATATCAAAGAAATGGAAAGGGAAGGGAATGGAAGAAGAAGGAAGAGAAAAGATGGGGAAGGAATGGGAGAGAAAGGATGGGGAAGGAAAGAAAGAGAAGGG
>JACDJE010000036.1:3496694-3592257 GCA_016647715.1 Pavo muticus | reverse complement strand
GAGAAGAGCCTCATACTGTTGCCTGTTTTTGATCTTCCATGTTTATTTAATCTCTGTTTGCAATATCCAGATTTTATAGACCTGCAAAAAGATTGCAATGACTCAGTTGCTGTGGCAGGTGGCCAACGCAGTCTGGGATGAGTGTTTGGTTCTCCCTGATCGTGCTGGTTTGTGTGTTCCAGTGTTTTCTTTCTCCTTCATTCCTATCCATGCACTCCTGCCTTTCTTCAGGTGACCTCAGGTACACAATGGGAGCCATGATGAGGTCTGAGCTAAATCGCTACAGATTCTAACTTCAGCCACAATAACGTAGAGTGACACTGTTATTACGATTACTTTTATCCTTAAAATCTATGAATCTGTGAGAAATTTATGAATTGTGAAAGTAGATGCATACGTGAATAAGAGAATTCACTTGATCAATCTTAATTTTAGTGCTATTGATTGTGTATTCCTTTGGAGCAAGAAAATCCATATATTGATAATTGCAATCTCCATAACCCACCAAATTGAATTAGTGTTAATTCACATTTCATTATAGTATTATTTTTATCAATCATCTAGAGCCTGTTACGTAACAAAGCCTGCACTGTATAACTGAGAGAGAGTGCCAGGAAATTAAATCAGAAGAACTTATAAAATACATTATCTATATTAAACTTAGGATTCTGCACAGATATTTAAATTCGGCATAAAACTGATATACAATATTCTAGAAGGAAGAAGATTGCATTTTGGTAATAAAAGTACACAGATTGGTCTCTTCCGTGTTATCATCTCCACTTATCTTTCTCTCCTTACAAACAGGAGACATGACGGATGATTGTAGATCTATACCTCCCTTATCTTCCTCAAAAACTTAAAAAAGCAGAACTGTGTTAACAGAAATAATAAGGAATTCTATACATTCTCAGTATTTATATAAGGTAAAAATAACTCTTTGCCAACAAATCCCAAAGATCTTGGTGTGGGGGTGAAGTAAGAGTGTAGCCAGACAAACTCCCATTCATACTCTTGTCTCCCGAGCTTACAAATTAATAGTTACGATTTCTTGCCCTTTATGTATGGATCAATGAGAACTTCAATTTAAAGAAACCTTCCTATCTTTTTCTGTGTAAAATAATTGCTATAGTGCAAAGTTACCAATTGTGCCAAACATTTGCTCTCAGAAGTTTCTGAAATTTTGGAAAATGTGATGCTATATACCTTGATTTTCAGAATTTATCAGCTCTGAGTCATTTCACCTCTGATAAAACTGAGGCAAATGCAAGCAGTCCTCCATCTCTTCTTTTTCAGTTAAAAAATAAAATAGCTCAAAGGGATTTGTGAGAGTACGGCTTAGATGAGCTAGTGTTATGCACCAGCCTGAGCTCTTACCTCTCCTCCATGTCACGACTGTATTTGCGATGTTGCAGAAATCAATTGTGCATCCCTGCTCTTGAATTCTATTCATTATGAATTTTTGTGTTGGGAAACAAATTCATTGAGTGCCCTGGTGGCTCTTAGTACCCCAGCACATTGGGCACCAGCTCCAAAGAGGTATTCCCCAGAGGAGAAAGACTCAAGGACATTTACAAAGAAATGGCCACTTCTTTTGTTTTACCACTTATAACTAAATTTTCCTTTCTTTGCCAAGATTATCTTGAAAAATAATTATTTACTGTCATTTTGGTTTGTACAATACCGTTCTCTCCAAACTCTGCTGCACACAAGCACACATACTCACACATGCACATGTCCACAGCAATTTTTTGTTGAGAACCCCACCAGCTAAAAAGCATTAGAGCCTCTACTGCTGTGCACATAATCCAAAATGTCTGAGTTAGAGCAGTTTAACAGATTACACTTATTAGCTGAGTGACTGGGGCTGACTTTGTACGTAGTTTTAGCTTTTTCTATGATGACAAGCATAACACTTTAGCTCAAACCTCTGTGGAGGTGATTGCAGTAAGGTCTACTGCCTTATGATTTCAGCTTTGAAAGTGCCTTTCCACGGTCTCGGTCAAATAATTTAATTTTACCCTGCAATGTTTCAACCATTTTTCTCCAAAATAAGGAAAACGCTTGACCTGAATGAAGGAACTGAATGAATGAAGTAAATTAATAGTATATAAAATCCTAAAAGGAGATGACAATGGAGAGTTGAATGAGCAGATATTTGAGAATGTGAATAAAGTGTTAATATTCTTTCCTAACTAATGAATACCTGCAGAATGCTCCAAAAAACCAAACCAAAACAAAACAAAAAAAAATAGTGCTACTATTTATTAATATGAGAGCACTCAAGGGCTGAAATTTGCCCCAGTTTATTCAGGCAATTATTGCAAAAAAAATAAAATTATTTTTGAAAAGGTATAAAAGCTTCATCATGGTAGAGTTAATGCTTTTATCAACCAAGACAACCTGAAAACTGTTCAATAATGGTACTTTGGGTCCAATTTGAAAATCAGCCCAAGACAGGAAGTAATTTCCTCATCCCATAAAACATTTTCAGCTTGAAAAAAAATCCTGTTTAGTGAGCTATAAGCGAGAGGTTTCAGATGTTTTTGCCATAAAGTGAAATTGCGAAGTCTCAGTGTTGGAGGCCTTCACCCAAGACATGCTCAAGCCAAGATCAGCTCTCTCTCTGTCTGGTTCAGGAACTTCTGTCTGGGGCTCCTGCCTCATGCTGCTGTCTGCCAGTCCATTGCTTATTCCTGTGCTTTGCTTTTCTTGCTTGAGTCTACATTTTACAGATAAATAATAATTTTTGAACAAGATAAGGGTGAAGAAAGAAAGTTGACTAACTACTTGAAGGCTGACTAACTACTTTACTCTAAATAATGACTTGATCCTTTTCCTACGTAAGAATGGTGGCAAATTACTCAGAAAGTCTTTATCATAGTGTTTCTTCTTTGAGATAGGAAAAAAGGATGACTATATACCTCAGTGGGGATATATACTAATATGATATTTATCAAGATATATTTGTATCCATTTTCTCCATTTCTATCCACTCATTTTAATCCAAATGGAATTTTATGAAGGGTGGAACATCTGATTTTTTAAAAAGCTAATTTTAAAATTAGAAAATATACAGCTTCTCAAATCTTCATACAAACACCTCATTTTCTTTGTTATATTCACCTTTTCTGTATCATGATGAGAAATTGAATGAAAGTAGTCATACCTGTCTTTGCAATTAAATATCTTTACAGAAAGAAGTAGTGTTTCAGTTTTCTTCTTCCTCTATGGCCCAGCTGAGGAAATTATTCGGTGTGATTATGGACGAGATGTAAAAATGTTGCAAGTGCCTATAGTGTGACTTAGGTGAAAGTGAAGCATCCAAGTCAAAGGTTTTGCTTGAAAGACCTACTGCCTGCTAGGTGCTTCTGGTCATGTAGGGTTTGGCCTCTTTGCTCCTCTTTCATCAGGATGATGCCTCTTCCACCTGTCAGGTTGATTGGGACTCAGAAATCAGTTGTCTTTTCCCTAAAATTCCCAAGGAATTTGATCTAATATCTGCTCACAGATCACAGCCAACAAACATGCGAAGAATACAGATGAAGTCACTTTATTTTTAAAACTTGGCCCTCGAGAGCACGATTGGTAGTAGTGCATATGTGTTATACATGCTAGCTATTTCTTACAGCTTTTGCCCAAGAAATGAAGAACGTCTATCTAATTTCAGTTTCTGCCAGGGAAAGTTCAAGCCCACGTTTCCAATCGCAGTATAGCTCCCAACACTACACTGTGAGCTACAGATCTCAAGACCAGCCAAAGACTGTTTAATCTAGCAGCAAAGATTTTAATTGCTTCCAACCAAGAAGGGAGCCACACTCCAGGATTCTCCATCTGTACAAATGCTCAAATCAGTTGGCTGCTCCACAAACACTGGACATGACCTCTGACCTTTCCCAAAACAAGCCCTGAACTTTGGTCAGTTCATTGAGAGATACTCAGAGGTCTCTCCTTCTGACCACGGGCTTGAGATGGAGCCACTATGGCTTCAGGCTGGAGCACGCGTGGATTTGGACTTGATGCTCCTTATAGTTCCTTTGCAACTTGGGATACTCCATGATTCAATGTGGGCAGAGTGGGAAAGCCTTCACTGTGCTCACCACTTGCTACCACCAGGCTCCTGTCCTTGGGGACTTTGCTCACCATCCCAAAGGTGTTTCATACAAAACAAGTAGCCCTCAAATAAGCTGCATTTCTTGCAATGCTTCTCTATTTTTCATTTTGATTTTTTTCTTAGTTATTTAAATAGTCTATTACTATAGCAACTAGTGTCTTACTATCTTTAATATATTAAAGTTCATTTCAGCATATGAGGCAAGGGAATATTATTATCTTACTTTACAAAGGTAGAAAGGATGTATAAATACTAAATGGGTATTTACATAGAGAATCAAAGTTAGAATTTCAGCATAAAAGTTGTACCCTGTTTAATTTAGAGCTCACTGGTAGTAAGAGGAGCAAAGACAGGCAACTTCGTGTGCAGCTGAGTGCCTGCAACTCTCAGCTCGTAGTGAAACCCACCCTGCTGTCTGCTCCCCAGTCTGCTGCCAACAGTCCATATGTTGGAAAGGAAAAACAAACAAACAAACAAACACAGGAAACTAACCTCTGCACTCTTTGCAGCTCCCTGTTATTTAGCCTGGGCAATCAGGGGGCAAGCATGATGGACATGAGCTTTCTTTTCATAAGTTGGTATCTTGATCCTTACATTTCTGTATACAAAAACCCAGTCCTGGACATAGCTTGAGCAGCATCACTCAGATGAGAGCCCTGGTCCCAGAGCCTCACTCCACCCCACTCCTGATTTAGTGCTGTGTGGTGCAGGTGAGCTCTCTATCACACAGTTTTTTTGTGTGTGTTATACAGTACTGCACAATTTGAGACGTGCCACTTCTTGAAGTCAACAGTATTCAACTGAGACGGCACATGAACTGACGGCACTTAATTAGCATTGCTGGCACATCACTGCTATAAAGCAGAGTGGCAAATGAGGTCGCTCTCTCACGTGAAGAAATGCGTTGTATTATTTCAATACTCATTTTGATCTTTAATTTATTTGCTTCGTTTAAAAAAAAATCACTGACAGAGATGTTGATCCAGAACTGCTGCTGAGGTTAGTGCTCTGAGGCTTATCAAAGGCAGACATTTGAAAAGTAAGCTGTGTTTTGAAAAAGAAAGGAAAATCAGAAGTCAGATATAACACCAGGGTATTTTTTTCTTAGAACCCTATCTGAAATTTATTCTCAAAGTTTTAATAGCAGCTGCTACTTCAAATAGATTTCCAGTTTCCTGACATTCCAATTAAGATGTTAGATGAACTAAGTTTAGGCTTAGAATTAACTTAAATAGTGAGTCAGTAACTATCAAATATTGCATATAAACAGGGAATCTAGGGCTAGTATGAGTAGAAGCTTGCTTATACAGACTGCAAATATGTAATAAAGGGTGTGAGCATGGTCTGCTGAAGTCACCTGAAATCTCCTTTCTTCAACAAGCTTCAGAGGAAAATATCACACTAAATAAGGCAATGCCTGCCCAAGCCCTGAACTAGAATCTGCACAGAGAACTGTCCTTTGTTGGGAAATCATTTTCTGGAGTCTCTGGTTCTGGTTTTGAAATGCTCTGCTGCTAGTCATGATGGATATAAAGAGGGGCTTGAAAAAGCAACCTGAGGGTAAGATGGCACATGAACAAGTCCAGGAGTTTTCAGAAAGTCAGAGGCAGTGTTTGTGAAAAGCAGGGATGTTCCTTGGAAAGGGTTTTTATATGCCAAACCCTGGGGTAACAGCAGACAGAGAACTGAATGTGTGAAGACCTAAACAAACAGTGAGTTTCAAACCAATATAAAAGTATATAACATAATCATTACTGTAATGGAATGTGTTTTCTTTTTCCATTCCACATCCCCTTTGGTCATATTCCTGTTATTATTAGACTAAGAAGATGAAATTTCATTAATTTCTCTGCCCCAGTAACTAATCTGTTACCTGAACTCCTGCCACATACAAGATCAAAACTGAAGTATAAAAATAGATGCTTATTAGTGGGTTTTAAAAAAACCAAACAAAAATAATACAATTGTACAAGCATTTTTTGTTTGTTTGTTTTGTTTTTTTCAGTGTTGCAAAGAATAGAAAACCATAAGTAGTGAAGGAGAGTCTCTGCTGACAGAGGAAAAGCCTATGGACGTGCACCGCATTGCAGCATGTCGACATCCTCAAAATCTGTGCTGGTTTTCCCAAGGGAAGAACTAGAAAGGAGCTCTGCTTGGAGAACAGGCTCCTGAGGTTGTGTGAATGGCAGCAGATTTGTTTTGGTATTTTTAAAGGATATCGTCTGAGGGAGACTTTATTGGTATGTTTGGGGACTTTTTTGAGTTTTTGACATATTCAGAAACAGTTCAAAAGTAGAAATAGTATATAAAATGCAACCTGACAAGCAGGTTTGAAGGGGAACTGCTGCTGGCAGTGTACAGCATGAGCACTACAGAGCAGCCACCATCCTGCTCCCTGCCTCCCTCAACCTGAGTGCCAACCTCCTCCTTGCCCCTGCCTGGCCCTTGCAGTTGTCCTTACACCAATGCACTGCCCTGTCTACTGCAACCATCCATGGTGCTTAGTGTGCAGTGATGGGAGCTCTCATTTTTGAAGGTTTAAAAGGCCTGCTTTTAGGAATCATGTGAAAAGCATTTCTTTTAAAATGAAAAAAAAAAAGAAAGCAAACTGTTGTTGTTTGTTTGTTTTACTATCAAGGCTATTGGTAAAAGCTTAGATAGATGTGAGAGTAACTCGCTTATTGGTTCTGGATGTGTTTACTTTGAATGGAATATAAAATCCATCTTCAAATATTTCAAGGCACATTTTATAACAGATATTTGTCTGCTGAAATGATTGTAAAAGGAAAAATAATGGAATAATCTTTTCTTTATTTTTAATCAGGTCTCTCTTCAATCTATAACAATATTCCAATTAATGACTTGACCTATTATATCGTTCTGTTATATGCTAATAGACTTAATATACTCCAATTTCAAAAGTGCTTTCCAAGGTTATTGTATCAATTATTCTTATTAATACTCTTCTGATGGTCCTATGGGCTGGATTGAGCTAATTTAAGGCTTGTTATCCCTATATCTCCTTAACCCTTTAAAACCAGGCTATGTAGATGCTATTTTTTTGAATGTTATTATACCGACATGTTGAATTAAGTGTTACCAAAGCCCTTACTGCTATAACACTGTCAAAAGAAAGTAATGCCATGTTTAGCTGTATGTTGAACAAACTAATGGATCCAAAAGAAATTGTAATGTGGTAAATAATCTTCTGTCTACTATAATTAAGGATGTAGTTGAGAAGAGGAAGATTACTTATCTACTAGCATGAAAGGAAATGACCATCAATGAAAATAAATTGTGTGCAGCCCTCCCCAGCCAAGAGGACTGTTCCTCAGTCTCTCAACACTCCCTTCAGCAGACTGATGTATTTCTGCATTTTCTGCCTTGGGCATGGAGCAGATGGCTGCAGGTGTGGGAGTACGGGGGCAATAAGATCCTGCTGTCACCAGACAGCGAAATATGGGTGTCCTCGTGAAACCAAGCTTCTCCGATTGCACCACTGACCTACCATCTCGTTATGCTGCATTAGCAAATCATTCTTCATTCAGATGTTGGAAAGTACTGATGCAGCATTTCTTTGGCTGATGTGACCTGGGGTACGTCTATGGATGTATCAGGTTGTATCAAACCATGGTAACAGAATCTCATGAAAAGTGAGAAATATTTAAATTATTCTAGACCTAGCACTGTGTAACTACAACATGAGCTCCCTTCATCCTCTCTGCCCTGCCTTTTAGAAGCATTTGTAGGACACTCGTTGCTCAGAACCTTGGTCACAGCAGGCATTATCTTTCATAGGAAAACCAACAGATAGGTGGAGAATAATTTCAGCTGAGGATAGGTCAGAATGAGATCATTTCTGTGTATTTAACATAATGTACTTTAGAGAGTGGTGAACGACCCACCTTGTGTGCGAGCCATGGAGACTGAATCAACGTGGTGCCAAAAACAAACAAATAAAAATTGCATCTCATCTTTATTAATGGGTTTCTGCCACCTGCAATGGTAAGCTTTCTTTAGAAAGAGGCAGAGATGGAGAAAATAAAACATGGAGGAAGGTTCAAAAGTAATCCCTTTCCTACCACACAGAGGAGCTGAAGATGAGCTTAGTTCTGGTTTATGCATACTATGCTACAAAGCAGCAGAGGATATAGGGACTTCTATTGACAGGTGTAGGAGGCTGAATATTCTTCATCCTTCTCTGACATTTCACTTGGTCTGATCTCCTCTCTATCTTCTCTCCGATACCTGTTTCCAAGCTTCAGTCACATGGAACTACTTTTCTGCATTTTCTTGCTCTGTTGTTTCTGTACCACTTCAAAATCTCAGGTGAAATAAACTTTTCTTCTGACTATATCTTTACAGTGTCCTTGAAACAAAGTTTGGAGTTTTGTTTCACTTGTTTTGTATTGCTTTTCCTTTGGGAACGCGTGGATATTTCTACATAAAATAAGATTGGCTTTTTCCTTGTTTTTTTCGTTTTGCTTTCCTTTTTTTTCTTCTTCTTTTTAAATAATCCATTTTAAATGTAAATATTGTTGTTCATGAGGAAAGCTGGAGATCACTTATACTGGCTTAAATGAAGAATATTTTCCTTGACATCAGCAGAAAAAAAAAAAAGAACATTAGGGTAAGGTAGGCTAGAACTAACAATCTATAAAGAAAATACAAAATAAAATTCCAACTGTGTCTTTTCTGTAACTATTTGAATTTCTTGAGTACTTAACATTAGAATAGCTTTTGGAACCAAAGATCTGAATTCCATGAAATAGGAAATTATTCATATCCATAGGAGTTCAGGGCTCCTGTCCAATGTTGCTAAATATTCTGGATGGAGAAAAAAATCAAATCATTTTGCAATGATGTTTTGTAGTCAAGATATGCTTTCATCTCACTATGGACCTTACAATGTGCAGAAAAGGAGGAATTTTCTTTCTAACAATTGCCAGAAAGATGCAAGGGCACTTCAGAAAGAACAATGTTGTAGCACAGAGAATTTTTTTTCTAAATCTAATATGTGATGGACTAATTTAATGAGATGTGAGTTTCCTACAAAGTCACCGTGACACATCTGACTGTGGATGCTCTTGTTATCTATACAAAGCCTTATTTTTAATGCCTAACATTGAGTTCCAGAGATTAATAGTGTGGAAGGAGGGTAGGAGTGAAGAAGTACAATTTTATGTTTTCTTATGTGTTTGAAAGGTGAAAGCTTTCAGTTTTATTGAATGTTTTATCCCACTTATGTTAGGAAAGTTTATACCACCTCAGAGTTTACCTCCTGATAAGTAATATGAAGCACATAGGAATTTATTTATGTTTCCTTTTATCGCTTTGGCCAAAGAGAGGACATCTTATTATTTCCTGTCCATTCAAATACACCAACAAATTTATCTAGAGTTCTCTCTTCTTTTATAGTTTGTCTTTTTGCTCAGTATAACCCTGTATTTGTGTTACCTATTCTATGAATCAACCAAAATTGAAGACATAATTACAGGTGAGGTCATGCCATTGAGAAAATTTGTTGATACTGTAAACTCTCCAGTAGTAAAAAATATTGGAGAAAGATATTGTAGCATTATTTTTTTAACCTTTCATTCTACCATTATCACCAGATATCTTATTATACATCCTACTATACATCTCAAAAAATATGAGAAAATGGATTAAAATGGATATGTTTACTTTTACTGGCAATTGTACTGTTTTTAAGCAGTGCTTTCTGGTTAAGAGGTGCAGACTTCATGGTTCTTTTTGTTCTTTTGCAATCATAGCATCATCTGTGCTGATAGACATCCTGACTCTCACAGACCTTAGGATTAGAAATTCTGGCTCATAATCATTCTGAAGCAATCTAGAGGCCAAAGTGTATTGTTCTGCATTGGTACAATATTGCTTCACAGGAAGAATTGTAGTAGTTTGAATAGATGGAAATTCAGCTGAAGGCTTGCACTGAACATATCTTAGTTAGGAAACCCAAGTGTGCAAACTATAAGTTGTGGCTTCATGAGTCGATCTGGAGAACAAACATCTTTCATTGTAAAGGAAAAATCTCAGCTCATTTTTTGTCAGTGTTGCCTTTCTTTTCTCCAGGTTTCCAGATATCCTACAGCGTGACTCCTCATCACTGCTTTCTGGAACAGCAACACGCTACAGAAATTGGGGTACAAATCCTTTTTCTGCCTCTAATTTCTCACATTAGTTTGACCAACCTGATCAAAACTTGTTTTTGATTTAAAGCAACAAAGCAACAATCTTTGTCTGTTAACATTGGCTGTGTAAGGATCCAGAAGCTATCATCTAAATTTTTATATATTTAGCATCAGGACATGCAAAAACTACACAAAGAGCCCAGTAATTTTCCCAGGAAAGTGAGCTTGTGCTAAACTACCGAAGCAGAGGTATTTTGCTGCTATTTTCCCACTCAGTCTAATTTATAATTTTGTTTACTTTCTTGATATGAACACGAACATCTGAGGAGAGGAGACTGCTGACTGCAAACACATTTCTCTTTGGCAGAGTCATCCCGGTAATTTGTGCTGACCGTATGGATATCTAGTAGTTAATACAGCGAGGAAAAGCCTTATTTTGTTCAAAGGGGAAGAAAGCTCTCTCTATATGGTATTGGGTAAAAATATGGGGTCTCCTTGAACAATTCAGTTAGGAAGAATTTCTGAGTTCAAGTGAAAAATGCTTATTTTCAGTTGTTCCATTTTAGATTTTAAATTATTTTATTGGAAAAAAAAAAAGAAAAAAAAAAGTGGATTTATTTTTTTGTTACCTTGGGCTAAATGCTCACAATTTAGCAACACTGCCACACTGCTCCAGTGTGCACTTTTCCTGTTTAAAAACCAAGATATTGTAAATTATTTTTTAATGATGCAGAATGAGGCATTAGCACTGTATCGGAAGGGGAGATTTTAGCTCCCATGCCACACAACTGGACAGGGAAGCATCACATATGAGCACAGAACTGCAGCCTGCCAACCTCAGGCAGCCATTGCTGTCATGGCTTGCATTAGTTTGCTTCTGGTATGTGTCATTTAAAACATCTTTTCCATATAAATCTAGAGATAAGTATATTCAATATATACGTATACAAATTCATATTTGTATACATATATATGCTTTATGGCAAGGAGAAAAAGCAATGTAGAAAATATTCAGTGTAAGTGGAAACCCTCCAGGAATGCCAAGAATGAGGTTGTTTGAAGGCAAGTCTGACAATGCAGTGGAAAAAAAATCATAAGAGATACTTTCAGTGTGAATTAGTTAGCCTAAAGTCAACCCAATTACTGTCTCTCCAGTGTCGATTCTAATTCCTTCTGGATATTTTTATTCATTTCCTTGAGCTTCCCTCAGGCTGATTTCTGAGTTTTTAAGCTAATTTTTAGGTTTGGAGTTGTTTGTTTTGGAAACTTCCGAATATTTGTAGTTTTCATGTAGCAGATATCATCACTTAATGGACTAAACCCACAGTTCTCCATTTCACACAAAATGAAGGGAAAAGAAAAATGTACAAACTACTTATTTTATAAGAACTGCCAAATTATGAATTATATTTTTGGGTAAAAATAGAAAGGCTTTTAAAACCAAAACTAAAGAAGCAATATGTGTGTGCTCAGGATGGTTCTCAATTTGGGGTTTTTCTTACTGTTGTTAAAGCTTTCAAAGAAAATGCATGTAAAATAACCCAATATTCCATTTCAAATCTGGTGAGTTTTATGAAAAGTCGCTGGTGTTTATTGGAAATAAACTTGATACAAAACCAAATGCTTATTTCAGTGTGCGAAGGTACTAATCTAGATAGTAAGAAGAGTTTCTTCTAAGATCTACAGACAGAACAGAGTGGTAAAAGAAAATATTCTGAAATCTCTGGATAATGGACACGAAAAGCAAGAGAGGGGAAGGATGGAAATGATAGTAAATTAAAAACCTTACCGTCCTAACAGTCAGCTTTGAAGAAATTCAAAGAAACATACGAACTTTAAAGTGAAAAGGAAGAAAAATGATCATTCTAAAATTGCTAGAATATTCACTCGTGGTACTATTATCCCAGCAAGACGCCCACATTTTCCCTTTGTGCCAAATGCAGTAGTATACAGGCATCAGCAGACTGACAAGACAAACTAACGTTTTATGTAGAGAGCTATATTTGTCATTGCTCAGTACAGACTTCTATAATTCTATAAATCTACTGTTGCAGTCTTTCAAAATCACCATTACCAAACCTACTTTCTCCATTTGCACATTCTCATACTCTCCAGAAAAGCACTAAAAATAAATGCAATGCTCATGGGTTCCTCTTTCTACTTTAAAATTTAACAGTATTCTACCAATGGAATCCCATTGTTTGGGGATAGTCTTGAAATTCAGACTTGCCAGAATTTATTGTTACTATTAATGGATGACATCTAAAAAGTCTGTAGAAGAAAGACCTTGCATTAATTGGAAATATGTCAATAAAATTGAATCCATGCTAATGAATTTGTTAACATTTTCAGGTTCTTTTACAGAGCAATGACAAAGGCATAACTTGAATCATGAACATATATCTCCAATACAATCTTATTTCCTTATATTCCTTTAAACAAATTTGAGCTACATGAGTCAAGACGAGATTGCATCAGAGATGGGATGGAAGGAGCAGCAGCCGCTATATTTCTGCAGCATAATCTCTTACAATATATTCTTGCTGATGNGTTCTTTTTGAGCTGATGCACACAGTTTAAGCTCTCACCTTGAAGTTAATTTTATACCACAGTGGGCAGAGAAGTCGTTATGTAGGAGCAGAATGAAATTCTGAGAAACTGGTTTTACATGCAAGCACATATGATCTGCAAGTGCTCCTGAGTGCTGAGTGATGAGGTACTATTGACGCATCTACAGTGTAAGAGCATTTGTCCAATATAATGGTTTCTAGAGCTGCCCTAAGGAGCTGTGAACTCCTCTTCCCCTGTGCCCTCCAGGTCCCCTGTTGAATCCAGTCACTGCTTGTACTTGCCAGAGGATTAGGAGTGGGGGGGAACATGATTTTCTAAGTTTAACTTTCAGGGCTCTCAGCTGGTATGAAGAAGCTCTGGTTCCATACCTTGATCCCATACTTCTTATTGTCTGTAGTATAAATATTTATCAGACATATATGAAAATAACTCTGGTTAACGGAGCATAGCAGAGATGAAGGAGAACACCACAATAAGAGAAAAATATAAAACAAAGACAGCATTTTGAGATGTCTGGAAGGCTTGTTTTCTTCATGAATACTTGGCTAGAGTGAGGTAAGTCTATTACTTCTGCACAAATGGAATAACTGCTGCCAGAATATATTCTGCAGCACAAAATAAACAGCGTAAAAATGTGAGGAATTGTGATTTGAATAAACTTTACTTTTTTTTTCTTTGTTTATATCTATGTATATGTATGTACGCTTGCATATAGACATTGAGGCATTTAGGGGAGGAGAGAGATGTGACTGTAATAACTGCTCTTTACCTGGTATTTCTCAGGTGCCGGAAATTGATCACAACTCCCATGCAGAGCCAGTAGTCTAACTTCAAACTAAACCACTTTTGCCAGTACACTAACTCACGATGCTTCCCTTGACCAATCCAATTCTAGATCCAGTAATTTTTAGCTAATCTTGTTCAAATAAATATACCAACATGATTTTGACATATATAGAGATACACCATTATACTGGAGTGTGGATCAAAGCTTTGACTACAGGGGCTGTGAAAGGGATGTTCTTGATGGCATTCATGATGGGCAGAATGCAGAGATGAGTATTCATGTGTAGGTGCTTCCTGCCTGTCTTCCCCAACCCATAGGCTTGCACATAATTATTGCCTTTCCTGGTATAGGAGTGGAGCGTACTGCTGGGTTGCTGCCAAGCTGAGGACGCTATTAAAACTTCATTTCAAGGTTTATATTTTGAGTGCTCTTTTATGCAACTTTAGATTTTGGCAGAAATGTTGTAATGCTGGAGAAACGTCTAGAAATAATACTTTATAATTGCAATGCATAAGTCTTTGATAATGTTACCTTTCAGCTGAGACATGTACATTTGCACAGGGAAACCAAAGCCCTTGGTGCTTCTGGCTACAGCACAGATTCAAATGTAAGGAGAAAAGGAAAACACCTTGTTCTCTTCTATACATTGTTGTTCTTTATTACTGTCAGTATTCATGTCTATTATCAGTGGCATCTCAAGACCACCTGAAGAAGATGCTAACCATGGCATAGAGTACAAGAACTTAGACAAGTAGAAATCAGACAGGGTGGAATAATATGGCAGAAAAACTGTTGGGGATACAATCTTTGTCTCTAGGCAAAGATTTAAAGTTTGCACATCTGAGCTATAAGCAATCAGTACAAAGCTGCACGCTCAGCTATGGGTCTCAGGATTTCCTTTACTTGCTTTCCTATTCACACCTAGAATCAATGCCTCTGAAAGTTTAAACACAAAAGGGAGAAAATTATCTGATGTTTATTCCAAGCAAACTAGGAATCATTAGACCCAAACTAGGTAAGCATTGTCTGTAAGAAGTACAAAAAATAAACCAAGTATATCCTTGAATATAAAATTTCTTTCAAAACAGAGCTATTATTTTAGCATCTTTACACTCTACGCAGCAGCAACACTCTTCTTGCCTAATTTGGGTGAGACGTGAGTTTTTTTTCTCTTCTGGATCCATTTTCTTTGCATAATTAATTGTTTCATTTGCTAAAGAAAAATACATAATTTTGCTAAGTATGCCTATATTTTTTGTAATTAAAAAATCAGAATACTCTAATTCTATCTCGAAAATCTTGCACATTTTAATCTCCTCATCTAATGCCGTCTGTATGCTGTTGTAAAGGTGTGTTCTGACTTCCTAACAGGGTCCAACATGCAAATCCCTCTCAGTAAGCCTATTTTTATTCAGTTGAGAAGCAAAACTAATAATTAAACCATTTTTTCTTCACCATCATTAGGTGGGAGACTAGAGAATACTGGGCAGAATAAGACACCTGCTTATTACGTTGGAAGATATTTTCATATTCCTTTGCTGAGCATATTATGAATAAAGGCTTTTGATAAATTTCTCCAGCCTTATTCAAGTAAAAATTGTTGTCTTCATCCAGAGAGTCAAAAGAAGTCTCTCTTTTTTCCTTTTGTCCAGACCTCACATTTCTGTGGTTGCTATAGAAAGCTATTACAGGAACTTATATCTAATAAGTTTTCTTCTCCATCACCAAATAACTCTCTAATACCCAGTATTCCTAGGTACTTATTTTAAGTATTGTCTTCCATGATCTTTTTTTTTCCTTTCTTCTTTTAACTTGTAAAAGCACCAAGATTTTCTTTTCTCTCTAGACATGTTCTAACTTCAAAATTTCTGAATTTCATGCAATTCCTCTGTTGTCAGCAGTAGCCAATCCATAGAGCAAACCACTCTTACTGATTTTATAACTATTCCGTTGGGAAGACCGAGTTTCAGACAAATGCTGAATGTTGATGGTTCCTGACAAAGAACTGCTGACAAGGAGCAGCTTTGTTTGCCTGATTATGTTGGGTGGGTGGCAAACTGTCGCATCCTTCTTCCCTGGTAACAGGGAAGCTGGTGGCTTCTGCTAGTCCTGCAGGAGCTGGGAAGGAACAGAAACTGGGGTAGGTAGGAAAGGTCAAGAAGAATTAAGAGTGGAAGAGCACAAAACGGATGGTTTTCCAATGTTCAGATAACATTCAGCAGCAGTAGCTGCGCTGCTGGAAAGCAGAAGTAATGTGGATGGCAGAGAAATGGTGAACTCTAAGGTCTTGAGAGTAGTTCTTGTAAAACATACAGCAGCTGTTTATGGGTGACTGGTAAAAATGGAGATTTGCCTGGGGCACAGAGCCCTCCAGCCTGGCCGTGTGAAGGCATTATGCAGGAAAGCTGCTTTTCATTCAGTGTCAGGTACGAGCAGCAGATGATGCATAACGTGACGATGCATCATTTATGCTATTGTCCTATGAGGGTTATGAATTCCAAAATGTAAAAAGCACTGTATGACACAAATTGACTTTTTCCACTCCCTTCAGTGAAATATGGGACAGAGATGTACTAGAAGCTGAAACGTTAGCTGAGAGGCTCATCATCACAAGAGTTTTGTATATCAAACTAAACAGATTCACTCTTTTTAATTATGCAGAGTAAAAAGCAATAATAAAGTCAAAGTTTTTTTTTTTAACTTAATGTCTAAATGTTAAGTTAGATATAAAAAGGAGGCATAAATAAATGATAAATCGTTGATTACTTTGAAAGCTTATTTGACACTTGCGTACTGTGCTGCCAACAGTGAATGTCCTGAATTGGCCTAACAGATGCAACTT
The DNA here is from genome assembly GCA_016647715.1 of Pavo muticus. Taxonomy (NCBI): domain Eukaryota; kingdom Metazoa; phylum Chordata; class Aves; order Galliformes; family Phasianidae; genus Pavo; species Pavo muticus. The sequence continues at coordinate 3,575,791 of JACDJE010000036.1, read as the reverse complement.
AATGTGGAAAATATCACAACAGCATGTATATTGTTCTGAGAGTGAGGTGGAATGGGGAATTCAGCGAAAAGTGATTCTGTTCACATGAAAATAAAACCATTACATAATCTGTTACAAGTTTATGAGACTTCTAACTCAAAAACAGTAAAGGACAGAAAGTAGCACTAAATTAAGTTTGAAGAATACATGCATAAAATATGACCTTGGTTTCCTGATGTTTACTATTTCAGTTTCATGTAAACTCACGTTTAAGTAATGCCTCACTCCTTGCCTTCACTTCTTTCATACATTGTACTTATATGGATGTATATCCACACTTCACACACATACACTTAGTCAGGCCATGGCATTTTTTAAGACACCTGAAATTGGCATAGTGAGCAGCAGAGTACATACTTAGCAGCCTGAATTCAGAACTGTGCCTATTCCTCATGCACCGTGCACACTCCCACTTCAGACAGAGATGTATGTTCCTTATTCAGTCCTTTTCTTCAGGTTGTCATCGTATCTTCTTCTTCAATCTGTCCTGGTGCTCTTGCTCAGGTGCCAGCATTTATAGCTTCTGGCAAGCTCACAAACCCTCTCGCTACCAGCCAGCAGGATGAGCTCTGTCTTCTGAGACAATTCGAAGTCGGCACGAATATTGGCGTTTGGTGCCCTTATGGGGCATTGATATTTGGTAATAGGAAAAAGTCTGTTGTGCTCTGCATGGAAAAGACAGAGGAATGTACTATCCCATCGTTGTTGCCCTTCCCTTATACTTTGCAGGCACTTTGTAGAGCCACATAGGCACAGACATCAGCTGCTCTTATAAACAGACAACTGGAGAATATTTTATCCAGAGACACCTACTTCTCATGTTATTTATACCTCTCTTGGAGGAACTTGTAAACAAATCGGGCAGCACAAGGCAATGTTTGATGACATTACATTCACTGGATGCTCCATATGCATTGCCCCATCCCCTTATGCTGGTGTTCCAGCTCCGTCTTTGCTCAGTCTCAGTGGATTGCATGCTTCCCATCAGTGCTCTGTAAAATTAGGAAGGCAGTTTACTTCTGCCTCGAATATCAATAATTAAGCTGCTTTTTGCATCTGATGCTTCTCTGCACGCAGAGAACAGATCATATTTCCTGGATCATCACCCCACTTCTTCCCTGCCTTCTCCCCCCACCTCTGTTTGAGCTGGCTGCCTTCTGTACTGCACAACATATGCTCCCTAATCAGGAGCATCTCCCCTCCAAAATTTGGGATGGATGTGTGGCCAGCCACAGTGTGACAGGCGACAGACAGAACACAGCTCATACGTGGGACCTAAGGTAAGGGGAACAGCGTGTGCCAAAAATCACCAAAGTCTGGGAGTGCTCCTTATGGGTTTTGGTGCTGGGCCAGATTGGCTACCCCAGCTCTATGGATGCTCCATGGGAAAATGCAGTGGGGCTGCCTCTCCGAGGGTTTGACCTTGTGCTATCCATCTCCTTGGAGAGGAGCAGATGCTCCTTCTCGATGCAGTAATGAGGACCCAGGAAGCAGGCTCGTAGTGCTGAATGCCAGGGCTGACATGCCGCAGCCCTGGGAAGGAGTCCAGCGTGTCTCTTGAATGCGAATAGAAGGCCCTAGGCTGCCAGGGTTTTGTTAAATAGATCTCGTTCTCTATGCACCAGACCAGATCTTGCACTTGGAGCGTATCCTTCAGGCTGCTGACAACAGGGTTCAGCAAGCCGAACCTGGAGGATCAAACTGCCCAGGATGCACAGTCAGAGCTCAGGCAGCGGGCTGTGCTTTGAAGGAAGGAAATCTCATCTTTATTCATGATTTAATTAAGGGAGATCAGCCTTTTCAGCTTGTTTTGAATATACATGAAAACAATTATATGTATAAGGATATCATTCCTCGTATCAGCCCTGTGCTTCTGAGCAAAAAGTCACAGTTCCCAGTATCCTTGATGGAATGATTTAATCCATCACAAGGGTCAGACTCCTCTATTCCCCTGTGAGGATTTGGAGCGTGGTACGACGGGTCTGAATCCTGAACACCAAAGAAAAGACACATGAAAAGCCAAAATCCCTCAAATAATTTTGCTCAAGCCTTGTTTGAACAGAAACCTCTCTATGCTCCAGGTTTTATTCATTAAAATAAACCACACAAAATAACTCTCACCTACTATTATTAATCATATGGATTTGCTCGGGAAAACAAATATACCTGGGCTTTCAGAACAAATCAATTCAGAGGAAGGGAATATTTTGGCTGCCATGGCAGCCCAGAAGAGGGTAAAAACAAACATCTTTGCTGCTGATAGTTTGCAACTGACTTCACCATGGACCGGTGCTGATGTGTGATGCTATTTTTAAGCAGCAATTGTTTAATCACTTCTGTTCCCATGGGCTGAGGCTAAAAATGATGTCTCTGGAGCACTTTGTCTACAAGCAGGTAGAAGTAATTTGATCTCATCCCTTATGGCTGCAGAGGAGATGGAGCTGTATGAAGCACCGGCAACACACTTCACAAAGAAACCAAATACTGAGCAAAAGTGAGAGTGTGTTGATCATGACATCAAAGTGGCATAATGTCACTGACTGATCTGTTCTGAAACATATTGTCTACAACACAAAAGAGAAAAGCTTCCTTAAAACTCTATATTCTTTTCTGGCTTCCTGCTCTTTGCTGCAGGGTTAACTCTTGGGGCTCATGTGCCCACTTCATGTGAAAGGGATGGGTAGTTTTGAAGGGCGCGTGTGATTGTATGTAAGTATTTTGAGTATGGGTATTTCTGAAATTGTTTATTGGACTCGCTGCTGGTTTGTAATAGCTGACGGGTCTACTGCTGACTTCTGGGGAAATCAGAGTTAAATGCAGACAGGTTTGCCAGGAAGACAGCGTGCAGTGTCTCACCAGCTAGATCTGAATTGCAGCCTCCTTACAATTCATTACAGAGAGCAACCATATCTCCAGATGTGAACTTTCACAGCATACCTGGACCTTGTAATACAGAAACAATTTCAGTGTTTAAGGCTAGAAGCAGAGAGTCTCTTGCGGAAAAGCCTTCATTTCAGCCATGTGAAGATATTTCCTATGTAAAAGTGGGAGCTGCTCTTTGTAAATCAGCAATATTATGCAAGCAAGAAACTTGACCTGGGAGTTAGAGGGAACACTTAAACCACAAGCACATAGAGTAATAGCCCAGCTTCACAGATGTCAATGGGAATTTTGCTATTGACTTCCATAGGGCCAGGATCTCACCCATATCTGCATAGATGATTAATGGCTCCCCTGCCTTTCAATATCCTCTCTGGCTAATAATAAATTATCTCTGCCAGTGATTACTTTTAAGATGTAGCTCATAAAAATGCTTGTGAAAAGCAAATAGTTATGCCTTTGGGACAGACTATATTAAAGAAAAAGCTGGATGTTCTTGAAATCGTCCCCAGATGGATTGCCATAGGGTACTGCACGATCCTCTTGCCTCCATTCCAAATAATCCTTTTGTTTGTCCTGCTGTAGTGTTAGCCTTGTAGATTTTTCAGAGAGAAAACCATTCCATCAAAGTGCATTTAAAATGTGTGTTAGCTAAGTGGTTTTGCCTCCTTCTTTGTTTATGGCTTTGCAGAGATACTTTTGTTTACTTGGAGAGAAGACATAAATAAATCGCCGGCGTCTGTTACTTCTTTTTGCAGGCACATGTACCCCTAAGAAATAATGAGCAGTACAAGCTGATGGGGGGAATCTGTTATTGTAATTTTATTTTCATCATCTTAAAGTATTGGCCAAGTGCCAGTCTGGGGATGCATGTTGCTAGAAAGAAAAAGCCCCACCGATCAACCAGTAAACGAGTCCTCATTTTGAAAGCTGCAGGACAGCTTCATTCAATAATTTCCCTGGGGGTCACTTCTTATTTACCTCCTATTTCTGTCTAATAAGTGATTCCTGCCTTTCCCTCCCTGTTTTTGAATGGAATAAGCTTTTAACATAAACTGAAGTAGGATTTCACCAGAACTCTGAATTCCCACCTCCTCCAGCTGCTAGCAAGTTTCTCTTTTCTGTTCTTTTCTTAAGTTGCCATTTCTACATTTTCTTGCTTCCTGTACAATTTACTCACTCTTCTTTAAACTCTTGTATTTTTATTCAGAGGAAGGGCACAGGGTTACTGCTGCATACAAAGCTTCTGAAGGTATTCTGACAGACAAAGTGTAAACTGCAATGTAAGTGTTGTCTTCCTGACTTGTACAGGATATTACAAGAATATTCAGACTCTTCTGAGACTGCAGTAGTGACTTCCACATTCTTTACTGAGAAAATCATCATTTCCAGCAATCTTTTGTTTCTTATCTGCTAATCATTTATCCACTATGAATATGCTTTCTCTCTCATCCTGCTGCAATTTTAAGTCTTTTAGGACTTCTTTGACAGGAATCATTGAAAGCTTTCCAAATGGAGAATCACAGAATCATTAAGATTGGAAAACAACACTAAGATCACCAAGTCCAACCATCAGCCCATCCCCACTATGCCCACTAAGCTGCATCCTTCCGTGCCATGTATCCATGTCTCTTGAAAACCTCCAGAGACTGTAACTCCATCACCTCCCTGGGCAACTGAGCCCCATTATTCCTGCACTTGTGGAGATCAACAGGGCCATATTCATAACCTCAGGATAAGACCTGTAAGTGCAATCTCAGCACCTCAAGCCAGAACCCTCACAGCCACAGGTACACACCTCTGCCATCTTTTGATACTGTTCCAATGTTGAACAAAAATTTCAAAGCCCTTGAAGCTATTTTTCACACACACTTGATGTTAGACATTGCCTAATACTTGGTGTCTACTTCTGTCTGAGTGCATAGCCTACTGCTGCTTTCTCTTGAGCTAGACATGTAGAGCCATAGAGAACTTCTCAGTTTAATGAAGTGAGGACCTGAATGAACCAGTATCACTCCAACAAGGCATCAGTTTATCATGAAGGACTTTCATCCCTGAAGCTTTCTCCTTTTTCTCCACTACCACTGCGTGTGTCCTCATCCCTGGTTAAGAACAGAAATGAGTTGAACTTCAAACCAGGGAAAGTTAAAATCATTTTATGGAAAGAGTCATTCTGCAGTTTAGAATCTTTTGAGTTGGAAGGGATCCTTAAAGATCATCTGGTCCAACTCCCCTGTAATTAACAGGGATACCTACAGCTCCATCAGGTACTCAGAGCCCAGTTCAGCCTGACCTGAATGTCTCCAGGGATGGGATATCCACCACCTCTCTGGGCAACCTGTTCCAGTGCCTCATTTTGAGGATGGACTGAATGTAATGCACAGAGCCACGCTGTTCCTATCTGTGTGCTCACACAGACAGCAGTGCTACCTGCTCTGCTGTAAGGAATAAGGGGATATATAAAGACAAATGTGATCTTTGCTTAGAGGCTGAATTTGAATTTTCAGTATCTTATTGTTTCATTCAACATCATTCACTGTGTTTTCTCATTTCTTGCTCTCCCTCTCCTCCATGTAGCAATTTTTGAGTTTCATTGTTATTCCATCTACTGACACGAAAGAGTAAATGCTGCGGTTCTCTAACATTAGCAGAAGAAGCCTGGGGCAGTTAACCCCTCGGAGGGTTTCTGTTCCGTTGTGAAGCATGCTGTAATGTAACTACACCTCTTGAACTTTTTTTTTATGTCACAGATGATTATTTTCCCAGCACTTTCCTTTACCCCTTCTGCCACCCATCCACCTTCTTTCCTCGTGCTCCATAAACACACTCATGCAGACATAAGATGCTCCGTAAGCACATTTATATGCATTGTACTGCAGGACGTCCCATCCCACAGCATTTGCAGCGCAACATGGGTTCAGAAAAGTTTGGTGTCCATAAAACTACCATTTTTTCACCCTCCCTTTAAAAGACAGCGCATGTTTTCCAATGTATCAGTGCGGGCTTGAAGAGTAGTGTTAATTCCATCAACTCAGTGGGTAGTTGACACCTCAAAGGTTATATGCATGAACTTTCATTAGCTGTGAAGTGCACTGTTTACTGCAACAATAGAGAGCCGACAAAGGGACGATCTGTTTTAGTGTCCGACCAATGATAAAAAGACAGAATGTTTGCATAACTTTACATTCCTATTCTTTAACTATGTACCACAACTGACTCCTTTTTTCTTTTCTAATAGTGTACAGGAGTTGATGTCAAGTCTTTTATTTGAGAACTAAGTCACTGCAAGTTACAATCTCCAGCTATAGTTTCTATTTCTGTTAATTCGGTTGGAAAAGTAATATTCTGCTTTTAAAAATGCATTTTACCCAGGCAATTTATCAATTTAAGACGCCTATTTAAAATAACTTACACTGAGCACTCGCATCTCCTGGACCTCCCCGTATACACAGCTCTCAAAAAATAAACCATTGCAACCTAAAGACCGACGGGCACTACGTCAATCGCCATTACTATTCCTTCTGAGCTCTACGTCTATAGGGAGAGCTGTTTGTTTTTAAGGTTTCAGGCTCCTTTCCCCCGAAGGATTTTCGGCTTTACGCCGAAACCATGATTTGAGGAACAGCCTATGGGGGGCACTCACGTACTGCAGACAGATCCTCCTCGTCCCGAATCGCTCAGACCGTGCTTCGCTGAGGTGGGGCGGACCCTGGGGCACATTTTCACGTTACCTTTTGTAGAGAGAACAAAAGTGAGCAAAATAAACGGAAACATATTTTGTCGCAGCCTTCCTACTCCCCGACGAAGGACTAAGTGATATTAAAAGGTGCGTTGAAGTGACATTCGGAGCCTGATTATGCTAAATGCATATGCATTTTCTACGTTCTAAACGAGGCACAGTGTACATTAGGTTTCGATAGCAGGTACAATTATTATTTGCTCACCGAGTTCCTGGGATTGTTTAAACATTAATGAGAGTAACGCATTCTGTTCACTCTTTTCTGGAAGGAAAAAATTGCCTATTCAAAACACTCTTGACTCTATTTATGTATCTATTACTGTGAAGGAAATGTTGCTTGCTGCTGCAGTCATGGCTGTTTGCAGTTGGACTTTTACCATAAAGCCTCTATCTGATGGCAAAATCCTTGCACCAGATGTTCCTTTGTTTAACCTCTTTTGTGATTAATAAGATTTAGCCCAAAACCAGAATGAAGAACACACTATGGCACCTGGCTGCCATCACCCAATAATGTGCTTTGAGGCGTGAGGGAGGGCTCTTTTAATCCATAAGTTTTCAATCTGATGCATTTTGGAGGAAAATGCTGTAACAGTGAATCTGATAGCTGTCAGCAGGATAACTTTCTCACATTGGCCAATACTGCTGCTTTCTCCTAAAGGAACTGCTAAAGGAAGTTTGAGTAGTAAACTTTTATGCACACAAACTCCCATGCTTGTCCAGACAGCAGTGATGCTGATGCAATGCAATCAGACTGCAGAGGCCAACATGATGTACGAGCAGCCGTAGGGCTAACCTCTTTGCAACTGGTAAATGTAGCTTCTCTGGAGAGGAAAACATTATGCATGAAAGAAAGGAAGTATTCCAGCAGGCTTCTTCAGTTGTGCATACGTCCAACATTGACCAAGATGGGGAAATTCTACCATCAGTTTGTAGCACTGATGAATCAAAGGTTGTGCAAGTATGTTTGGGATGCAAAAGGGCATTACCCCTGGGAAAATCACCTATAATTTAATCTCATAACAAGACATGGAAAATAAAACCATGAAAAATATTGAAAAATTTTGAAGAATCTGAAATATGAAGTGATAGCAGTGCTTTGCTCCAAGCAGAGATACAACCTCCCATTTTGAGAAAAAAATAATGATATTATAATTGATTTTATGGCCATAATGAGAAGTGATTTATGTATTTCCGGGACAAATTAGATAGCCACAAGCTTCCCAAATCTGTCAGTATATACTGTGTCATCTTTTCCATCATGATACTCCGCACATTTGTGCATTGATATATGCCATAACAGGACCCACTTTCAATACTTATTAAGGAGCATGATTTCTCTCTGATTTCAACAGGTGAGTCTTAAGAAAAGACTTGTTTCTAAAGTATTACTTCCAGTTTCTGCACTTTTAGCAAATAGTAAATAGATGCTCCTGGAGAACAGTAAAATATGGAAACCTAATAGAGACTGTAGAAATGGATAATGACTTCTGTTGAATTACATTATGCATTATGCATTATTATTATTTAATTATTCCCTATCACTGTGAAAGATTTCACTAGTTTATTCCTGACACTGTGTTTAGGAAGTAAAAGAGATAAATAAACCTGTGTACTTTACTTCCCAAAGCTTACGTGATGAAATTGAAAATTTCACACATTAGTTGCATTGAGATATAATCAAAAAAAAAAAAGAGATGAGTTGTCTCCTTAGGCAATTTTCCTATATATCTCTGAATACATCCTGCATGAATGTTATATGCTATTAGATTAATCCAAAGCTACTGCTGGTAGGAGTGGTTACCTTTGTAGTACCATAGAAATACTTCGGTGTCCACACCTCAATCATTTCCATAACTGGATCTTCAGTACTAATGATGTAGAATATTTACATTTTAATTTTAAGCATGTGCTCATTGGATATTTGTGAGAAGAAGTCAAAGCGTACAATGCCTTGGAAACTCACATTTTATTAAACAAAGGTAGTATTATTATGGCATTCATAATTATTTGGAGATAAACTGGAGAGAAATATGGCTTGTATCAGTTAATATGCCATGCAATGTTGACACAAGTTTTACTAAGTCAGTTTGAAACACGTTTAACCAGATATTTTTCTTGCTTTTTCCTACTCTTAGTATCTTTCCCCAGCATAAGCTGTGAAAACTGGGGACAAGGAGTTTCTGCTCTACTTATTGGAAATATTCTTGATATTTCCCTGCATGCTCATGCAGCACCTCTGAGTGCAGCAGGGTGCCAGGTAAGAAATTTGGCCCCACTTTTACATGAGCAACTTAATTTATTGGGTAATAAAACTATGTGGAAGCACAGTTCTCTTCTGAAAGAGATTCTCCTTTTTTTGCAAAATTGTCCTTTAAATAGACTTCAAAAGGTGATGAGCTCTTTTCTGTTCTGATAACTTTTACGAGCCTATTTTTTATGAGAAACAAACCTTGCAACCAGCATTCAGATTGTAGAATCATGGAATCATCAAATTGTTTGAATCAGAAAGGATCTTTAAAAGTCATCTGGTCCAATTCCCCTGCAATGAAAAGGGACACCCACAGCTCCATCAGGTGCTCAGGGCCCCATCCAGTCTGACCTTGAGTGTCTCCAGGAATGGAACATCCACCACCTCTCTGGGCAACCTGTTTCAATGCCTCATTACCCTTATTGTAAAAAACTTTTTCTTATAACCAATCTAGATCTTCTCTCTTTTAATTTGAAACCATTTTCCCTTGTCATATTAATCATTTCCCTTTGTCTCATTTATGTCTTTGCTGAAGCCCACCTGGCTAATGGTGAAATGTCCCTTGTACCAAGCAGATCTCCATATTCCCTGAGCCATGAGCAGGGGTTTTGTTGCCTTGTCTTTAGCCATCGTGCATCAGCTCATTGCATCTCACCTGAAGTGCTCCATTGTCTTGTAATACTCTGTGGGCGTTTACAAGCAGGATGGTACAACTGAACATCTTTATGAGATGGAGATTGGGAATACATAGATTGGGAATACATAGGTTGGGATCATGGTTTTGTGTTTAGAAGGTTGGGTTTATCTTGTTCCATTTTTTGTTCCATTTCTGTGGCAGGGCTCCATACTGATCTATTTTCATGTATCCTTAATATCTCTCAATTTATGTATTAAAGCCATGCCAAAACCTCTTGAGTGCCAGGCAGCGATTTCCATCCATGGCACTCAGTGTGCAAATATACAGCAGCTCACACATGAAGAACTTTTCCAGCAGCAGCTGAAGATGCACATTCAGAAAGTCTTTAGCAATGAAACCACTGTTGCACTGCAGTAATGAGAAATTCCTTCAGGGATGTTTTCTCTGCTAGGGACGGCTTGTAACGCAAAGCTGTGAATTTGGACAGGATAGTTTTGTTTTTTTTTAATCTCAGGTTTTTCTTCCTTCTTTCTGCCCCTGGGTCAGCTGCTGCCTGGCAACTTTTCTCTAGCTGGTGGGCCAGGGCAGGACACCCCAGTGCCTTCAGCTTGGCTGCCAGCACCGTCCCCTAGCAACCTCTGCAAAGGGCTGAGCATCGCAGCGACATTGGCACTGCAGGGACTGTTGGGTGACAGACACCACCTCCCCACCTGGTGATGGGGAATAAATTAGTAAAGCCATAAGGCAATTTGCAGTGAGGCAATTGAGGTAGCTTCATAGTGCCTAATGTCAGAATTACCTTTAGCTGATAATTAATATTCCCGTGTTGTGTTACACCAGCGAGTACTAGCGATTGGTTCTACTTTGTTTAATTTATCTCAATAAGAGATTTCATAATATTCTATAGCTTGATGAATTCATTTATTTAACCTGTCAGTGTTAATTTCTCTGATTAGGAGGAAGGAGTTAGAAAACAGCATAGGAGAAAACAGGTCTCTAACAGCACTTTTAACTTCGGATTTTCTCTTCAGCAGCAGTTCATTCTGGTTTCCTATATGATTACATTTTTGGGGTTGTAGTGAGGAAAAGACATTCAATTCTTTTTCAACTGGAAATGCTGCAACTGCATCCAGCTCAAACCTCCTTTATTTTCTTCTCTTTTTTTTTCAGTTCTGAAGTATAGGCAATAGACACTATAGACCAGGTTGTCATTTAAAGAGTTTGAATCATACATGCATATAGATACTGGGTTGGATTATTCCTCTGGTCACTTCATTAAACAATTTTAGTTTTACTCATAGAAGCTATGCATGACAGCTTTTATATGAAGGAGCTTTCTGTTGCTTTATTTGAGCTGAAAAGGAGACATGGGACATCCCCTGCTCCTGTGTATTTGCACTGCACTGCTCAAGTCATCCAACTCAATCACACCAATGTGACTTCATAGCCAGTGACGTTCAATGGAAATGAAACGGGGAATGATTTATCAAAGGTCAACATCTATTTGTTCAACAACCTGCATTTTAAAAGCAGGCTTCTGGGATAATTATTGCTTCAGTGCTGGCTTAAAGCACGCCGCATTTTTAGGCCTCAATTTGACAAATGCTTACTTACAGGTAATTGCACTTTTTAATCATAATCCTGACTGCGTATGACACTTTATTTCCTGTAAACAAGGAAACCATTGACTTTTATTACAAATTTTATTTAAATATTTTAATAAGTTTGGGTGCATGTGGGATCTGCAATACTGAAAACAAGATCAATTAATTCTTCAAATGCTAATGTTTTAAATGAGTATGATATTCTGAAAGAAAATTATTCAATAGCACTTAGGAATGTTTTTAGATAAATGTGGAATAAGACCACAAAGGAGCAAACTAGAAATAAAGCATCATATGGCTGAAAGTAGGACTTTTGCTGAGGTGTTTTTAGGAGGAAATGTGGGAACCCATCATGTCAATTAACAAGCAACATCCGGGGAAAAGCATGGCCATTTGTAACTGTGCAGATCTTCAGGCTTTTGCAGAAGATGCAAGAAGACAGGATGGAAGGATGTTAGTTCACTGGCACACATTGTCCAGAGAGGCGGTGGATGTCCCATCCCTGGAGACACTCAAGGTCGGGCTGGATGGGGCTCTGAGCACCTGATCGAGCTGTAGGTGTTCCCATTCACTGCAGGGGAGTTGGACCAGATGGCCTTAAAATGTCCCATCCACATCAAACCATTCTGTGATCCTAAGATTTTGTAATAGATACTTCCATAGCCCAAGAATGGGGCAAGACCAAACTTATCTGCATGCACCCCTTCCCTTGTACCATGTGACAGACATGGCATGTGGGAAATGTCACTGATTTTAAGCAGGAATTCCTGACAATTTGGAATTCCATGGTTCTCCTTTACACATTTTCTCACTTTGCTCTGACATCTGCCCACTTTTCATATCTGAAATATAAGAAGTTGTTTGAAATCATACTTAATGCACTAAAGCCTTAGAGGTGGCTCTGGTGGCTTATAGAAAGATCTCCCCTGTCAACGTCCTGGAGTATTGTTTCATTATGACATTCTCTGTCATACTGAAAAGCTACCGATTCCCAGGACCATAGACAATGCCAGATTTTCCTTCTCTTTAATTCAGATCTGCTCATTACTGTATTAGCAAAGGCTTTCTACACTGTGATCTAGAACCCTGCTCAGTTATGGTCATATATATACTAATTGACCACAAGGGAATTATACAGGCTCTGTGGACAGTAAATAAATGCAGAATTTGATCCAACTGGATTTTTCCCCTCAGCTGTAAATTATTTGGAGTACTAAAGGTGCCCTGTGAGTCCTGCCAGGCTGACCCCATGGCAGTCATTGGGGCCAGCATGGGGGGTTTTACCTTCTCGGGCAGCTGTACCACAGGGCCCTTCCTCCATTTCAGCAGAAATAATTATATTTTTCACATTGCTCCTGGGTTGTGCGCTGTTCCTTCCACCATCACTTGGTCTTTCTGCCCCTTGGAGTTTCTTGTCCGTGTCACTTCATATAAAAGGCATTAAGTTCCATGTTGGAGAATATAAACATGAAGTTAAAAGGACTGAGGCTTTATTCTTGAAATGTAAAGGTCTCAGCAGTCAATTTCAGCACCTTGCTGTCTTTGGAGAAAATTCATATCTGAGGGTGACGTGAAAGCTTTAGCATCTCTCATCTGGCAAAGGGATCGGATTAAATAAAATATTGCAGAACTGAGATAAGCAAAGCATGGTCATGTTGCGTGACACTTTCAAGGTAATACACTTATGTAAAGCAGAAGTTGCTTTACATATGTTATGATTCTGCTGATCCAACTGGGGAGCAAACGTGAATTGTGAGACCAGAGGAAGGTCAGGTTGGATACCAGGGCTGGCGGACTCAACATGGTTTGTTGGGTCCAGAGCAGAGGAGCTGAGGGGAGGCCTCATGGCGGCTGCAGCGCCTCACAGGGAGCGGAGGGGCAGCGCTGAGCTCTGCTCTCTGTGACGGCCACAGGGTTCGAGGGAACGGCATAGAGCTGTCAGGGGAGGGGCAGCTGGGGGTGAGGGAAAGGTTCTGCAGCAGAGGGCGGTGCGCATGGAACAACAGTCCAGGGCGGTGGGCACGGTCCCGAGCTGCTGGAGCTCAGGGGACACTGCTTTCATCCACCCAGCGCCCACCGGGATCTACTTCAAGGACCAAAACCAAGGTGAAGTTTGCTAAAGATGCTTTGGGTGGCAACTGAAGCTCGTGCATGTACAAAGTAGCTTTCTCGTGCTACTTTCATCTCTGCAGCTTGCTAAGGCAGGGAGAATTTATGTATTTATGTATCTTTTCTTTTGCCGAGTCACCTTTGACGAAGCTCGTCTGCAAATAATAATAATTAAAAAAAAAAAAAAAAAAAAAAAGCGTTCCAAACGCTCCAGAACCAAAGCAGGCAGCAGCGCAGAGCCGCCTCCCCGCCTGCTCCACGCCGGGCGCTCCGCGGGAGCGGGGCGGGGCGCGAGGCGGGCCGAGGGCGGGAGGCGGAGGCGGAGCGCGGCTGTGCCGACCGGCGGCGCCCCGCGCTGCCCGCTCGCTGCGTGAGCCGAGCCCCGGCGCGCTCCGCGTTGAAAAGTGCCGGCATCGGCGGCGGCTCCCGCAGAGTCTCCCGGCACGGCGGCGCTGCCGCTCCGCTCCCGCAGCCCGACAGCGGGCAGAGCTCCGCCGCGATGTCCGCGCTCCTCCTGGTTCTCCTGGCAGCGCTCTGGGGATTACCGCCCGTCGCGGAGGTGTTAGCAGCGGGAGCCCGCGGAGGTAAGGGTGTGCGGAGCGCGTTCAACTTTCCTCTGGTGTTGGTATCGTCCCCGCGTACGGGAAGTTTGGAGTCATAGAGCTGAGTGGCTGCGGGGGAACTTGGGGGAGTTTCGTTATGGAGTGTCAGCGAGCCTCAGGAAGGGGAGAGCTGTGCTCCCCCGAGGCCGGTGCTCCCGTGAGGAAGCGTTAATGCGTAGGCGCTGGTTCCGAAGCGCAGCCGAAGTTCCCTCCGGTAGCGCTGCCCCGTTACCGCCCGCATCGCATCCGAGCGTTCGGGCTGCGGGCAGCGCTGCGGGAGGGAGCGCGGGGCCGCGGGCAGTGCCTGAAGTTGCAACTCTTCCTCTCCTTAACGAGTCTCCGATCAAAGCCTCCGCCGGGGGTAGCGTTTTGTAGCGGTTTCGGAGCTCTGGTTTTCCTGGGAGAGGTTGGAGTGGAATGGAGCGTTTCTTGAAGTAGCGGATCCCCTCCTGTCTCAGGTGTGCCGAGCTGCTTCGGGTTTCTTCCCTCCGTGCAAAACGGTGCTAATCAGAAGACAGGCTGAGGGGCTGTTGGCAGCCCTTTCCCTTCCGAACTGAACGTGGCTGCGCTGAATGCTGTCGTACCCAGCCTGTCGAACTTCGCTTCGTTTTAGCAGGCGTACAGTTCTGCACAACGTTCAGTTCTCACCATTAGGCATGCAGCTCCTCTCCATCTCGTCCACACCACCTACCAAAGTGTTTACGAACTGCTTGTAACTCGTCGGGGTGAGTGCAGGGGGCTCTGCTCTTTGAGGTACGCATTCGTGCTTCAGTTCAACTCCCGAACCCTGCTGGTCCTTTCTCACCCGGCTATCAAAGCAGCTCAGGTGATTCGGGCAGCAGAAATGAGAAACAACCAGCTATGGGAGAGGGAAGCATTGCTGCAGTATCCCAAACTTACGTGTTCATAGTGCTGCATCGTAACTATGAGAATAGTGCAAAGGAACGAGGGTGTAATGGCACCTGAGCAGTGTGCTCAGCCAGATGCGAGAGGTTCTTAGATAACCTTTCAGCTTCACGAAAGGTACCTGTTCCTTTACTTCTGTCTGGGAAGATTCTTGGCTGTGGCAGTGTTGTCTGATGGAAAACGTTTCAAGAACTTTCTGTGATATTCTCAGAATGGTCAGATTATGCTTCAGCAGCTGTAGCCTGTGTCTGATCTCATGAATAAGAATCAAACTTGCAAACATCTTGCAGAATTGTTCTCGAAACTGATTTATCATTCTGTCTCCTTTGATGGAGATGAGCAAATATTTCTGAATATTAATTTTTGTTGTGTAAATTTTACTTCATTTTCCCTGTATCTCGTTTTCATTACCTCTCTCTGACTTAGTGCTTCACAAAAAAAAATGTGCTGTCAGCTTACATTAAGATCAATCCTATCTTAAAAGACAGCATCCTTGTAAAGCATACCAGCCCAAAAAGTGGGATAAATCAAATTTACTTAGAATCAACTAACTCATCATATCATAATGTCATGTCTTATCAAAACCGAGTGGAGTACAAATCAAGACTTAAAAGGCATTTTGTTAAAAAAGTCAAATGGTCTCAACATAAAAAGGTTGAGGCATCCAGACAGCAAATTGCATTTGCACATCAGATAAACTTCATGATATACTGCTAAAATTATTGACCATACGAAGCTGATCCTCCTTCACAGGAGGAAATTCTGAGGCACTGAAGCATGCTAGGTTTTAATGTATGTGAAAGGCACTGAAATTTGGAACGCACTGCGGTTCACCATTGGTAGGTAATAGAGAATTGGGAAAACGTCATGGATTGTGTTAACAGCACTGTTGTGGTAGCCATGGTAATACTAAATATTAGTGAGTGTTGTAGGGAGAGGTAACACCTATTAGACCGGTGGATGAATTTTAGGATTAAAAAAAGGAGGAAGAAATAAAAAGAAACCCACTGAAGTTTGAAGTAATGAAACCTCTTCTCTAGGTTTGCAGTTGACTGGGAGACTTTAATTGGGTCTGTCCTTAGCCAGGTTACAAATGCTTTATTTTAATGTATATGTGAAAGGAAGAAAAAATAAGATGGAGAAAGAGATGGAAATGAGATGAAGGAAAATAGAAGTGAAGTAGTTTGGGGAGGGGGAATACAGCAGGGAAGGTGATGAGGATAATAACTGTGTTATGCCACCTCAGTCATGAAGTATTACTTGCTCCTTGGTGCTTCAGTCGATATCCTGAGAAAACTCACAGCTCCCTGGTAAGGAAGCTGTAATGGTCTCGCTAAGGAGCCTGAGAAACCTCAATGGATCTTCACAAGTCTCATCTCCCTATTGTGAGAAACAGGGTTGGGAGTGCTGCAGGGCTTGTCCTCAAAGGCTGTCAGATAGTGGTCCTCTACTGAGTGGACAAATGTTGTCTGGGAACTCGGTGCTCGCTGAGTGATGGTGTATCACACATTGAATTAATATTTTAGGGTAATTTTAAGTTTTTAAAGAAGGAAAGACAAGTCTTCATGGAAGTGGCTTCCCTCTGGATTCATAAAGTCTTCAAAATATCTACCTTGGTTTCACTTAGCAGAGAATTTACTGTTTTCACAGTGTCCTTTGACCGTGTTTAAGTAAGGGCTGGAGATGAATTATTTAGAAATGGAATTCTCAGGTTCAGGGTTCAGCTGATGTTAATTTGGATTACTCACCTGGTAACAAAGAAACCAGGTGAAATCAATCTGTCTTCTGGTGGTGATTGCTGGTGGCCTTCGTTCTCCATCAAGGTGTCACAGCAAGCAGCTGGATATGCCAGGCGGTTTTGCAGCAATCTCCTTTTTAGTAGCAAAATGCTTGAAACCAAGTGTACCAAATGCTGCTGCACTTCACCAGCCTGAGCTCTGGCTTAGCAATCTGTTGGGAAGTACTCTCTAAAAAGACCCATTTCTGTGCTGTACTACAGAGGTGTTTCTTCTCATTCTTAATGCCGTTTGTGTGCCTTGAACATAGGTAATAAGTGCTAGTATTGTACATGAAAAAGAAATACTTCCAAGGTCGCAGTGACATTCCTATTTATTTATTCCAAAGAACAATGCTGCAGGAAGCACGCTCTGCTATTAAGAACTTATCTGTCATGGGAGAGGCAAAATTACAGGGAAGGGTGGAAATACATCAAAGAATTTAGGACAGTAGTTAGAAGGATGTGCAATAAGAAGTAATTAAAGAAAGAAATCGTGAGAGATATCCACAAGTGCATTTTCAGTTTAATAGGGCAATCGTGATGTATGTTTGTCCTCCATTGGGTATGTGATTGCATGAACAAAATCCTGATGCTTCTGGAGACTGAGCAAGCCGTGTGGTTATGTCTGAAGTGCTGTACACATTTTCCCTTCTGCAGGTTATTTTCACTTCAGCTCAATGATTTTGGAGCTCTATTTTAATAAAGGGAAAAGTGTTGCAAATGCTCAGTTTAAAAGCGTAACGTTTTGCAGTTCAAAACATCTTTTCTAAGAAAGGGCTGTATGTAAACTTGTCCTGTAGCAAGCCTTTTACTTATTTATCATAGAGCTTTGGCATGTATTCCTGCAGGTTGAAGTAGCTGATCTCCAAAGACTTGCAGAAAAAACTCTTCTTACTTCATACAGTACCTTTTTTTTTGAAGTGTTATGTGCAAACTTGAGTAAATAAATATGTACTTTTATGTTCACATGGACCTCATCTTACTCAAAGCATGTGGCAAAATTCGTGCTAGCTTCAATGATGTAAAACAGCAGCTTGAAAGTGCTTGTTTCTCTAGTGCTCTCTTATGTCCATTTATCTGCTATTTGGAGTTGAATAAAATAGGGTTCTCTTTATTCTATTGTTTGTAAAGGTTGTAGGTAACTTCATTTTAAGAATTCAGAGTAATGGCTATCTGTAGAGATGCTGGTAAGCTCGGTGGTAGAACACTGGTTGTATTACTGTAGCATACCTTGAATCATGTCATTTCATAGTTTTAATGTGTTAATCTGTCTTTAGTAGTCATGATTCTTCAAATGTAATATTTAAAAACATACTTAAAGTCATTTTAATGGCACTTAATACATTTTTAATCATAAACAGTGAAGATAAAAATATCAGAACTTGATCATTTTTATGCAAGTCATGATGACTATTGTGATCAGTATGAGTTTGGGCTAAGTGGAGGTATTGCAGAACTAGGTCCTAAACTTGTGAGTGCAATTAATTCCTAATTGGATTTTTTTAATATCATTACTCAATGACTACATGCCTTCTGTCCAACCCACTAGTGTTGTGGTTATGCAAGTTGTTTTTGGTCTTACTTTCATCATTGCTTACAAATAAGTTCAATTTACTGAACAGTCTTACTGTCTCTAGCTGTTTGGTTGGTGACCATAATGATAAAAATGCCCAAGCTGCATTGAATTTCCTAATGCAGTAAGGCAAAGTCTTTTTGTTTTGTTACCTATCTGGTTTTACTTTGTTACTCTGGATGTTGGTGCTTCCCACCTATAATCATAGAGTGGCTTGGGTTGGAAGGGACCTCAAGGATCGTCAAGTTCCAACCCAATAATGTTAACATGGAACTTGACTGGGGCTCTTTGTATTTTTCATGAACCCTTCCAATGTGAGTGTAGAATCTGACACTTAAAAAGATGACTGTATGTCCCTTTGGCAACCGTGTTTTTCTCTGCCAGTTTGTAAGAAATTGTGTGTTAATACCCAAACATTGCAGTATATAGCATACTACTAAGCAATAGGGCTTCTAAAAGATGATGTAATGCCTGAAGTGAGATACACTCTAAGACTTTATTTCTATTCAGTTAGAAGTAGAGTTGAATTCTGAGTTGGAAATGTAGAGATTACAGTATTCAGAGTTCTAGATATGGTACGTTGTGTTCTGAAATGTGCTCTCAGTGTCAAATGATGTTCCTAAACATTGCGTGTGTGGCTTTCCGCTGAATAACGTGGCCTTCCAGAGGAGCCAAGCTGTTGAAAGACAGCTTCACTTCAGAAGTAATGTACTTTCTTTTTCTTTGTAAGACTGATGCATTTAGAACTATCTGTTGCCTTATTGTCAGTAGGACATTCCATGGTAGTTTCTGTGCGTGACTCTACTGAATGACTTATGCTTCAAGTGTGATTGGATAAGTGCTTTAGAGACAAATCTTGAACTCTGAGAATAAGAAAAACATGTATAATTCTTCAAGGTTTTCACCAACACTGGGTTTTTAGTAGTAGTTCAGAAGCTTCACTATTTTTTTTCCTTTGAATGAACAAAGGAATCTTCGAGAATGAAAACATGAAGTTTTGTTTTCTCAGATAGCCGTATGATGATATATTGGAGGGGGAATAGACCATGTGCAAGACAAATGCTGATGCAATGCTTTGCAAATGCAGTATTTCTCCTGTGGGCTGTTTTGTCAAGGATGAATTCTTCTGCTCACACGAGCACACGCTCCAGCAAAACAAAAAAATACCCAGTCAGTTTTCATATAATGCTTTGTGATTTCAATTTGCCTGTCTGCAAACTAGCAAAAATAATTGTTGTCAACAGTTTTTAAAATGCAATTTTGATATTGTCAGATGGTTTAGGCAGCCACTTATTCTACTGCTATCGGTGGAGGGCACTTGGGTTTGCACCTGTTGCTTTTGTAACATGCAGCCAAGCATTTTCCTCAAATATGGTTTTTAGAATAATTTTTCAGGCATTGGAAGATGTACCCAAATAGTACTTTCTGATATATCCTTCCAGCATACCTCATTATAGAATCATAGAATCACAAGGTTGGAAAGGACCTACAAGACCATCTAGTCCAGCCGTCCTCCCATTGCCATTGCTACCACAAGCTCTAAACCACACCTTGTAGCTCCTCATCCAGATGCCTCTTGAACACTGCCAGGGACGGCGACTCCACCACCTCCCTGGGCAGCCATTCCAGTGCCTGACCACTCTCTGAGAGTAAAGTTTTTCCTTATGTCTAACCTAAACCTCCTCTGGTACAACTTGCGGCTATTTCCACGGGTAAAGATTAGAGAGATGCTTTGGTGATGTGCAGACATGAAAATGCATATAAAATAGTTACTAATGCAAGGAGACTGGGAGAAAAATCACAGTAATTTTCTGGCTGATAGGTAGGTTTCTCCAAAACACCTCCCTCCTTCTGCTTGCAAATGCTATGAAGATGAAAGAGGAAAGAGCAAGGTAAGTTCATTGCCATTCTTTTGCATATGCAAACACTGATTTATCTGAAGTATATTGTTATTTGTGTAAAACTGTGTGCTTATGAAAGGAAAGCATGCTGTTCAGCACTGAAACTTCTCCAGAAAAGAATGGCTTTACTTAATTTGTTTTACTATGCTATCAAACAGACCACAGACCTGAGTTAATGCAGCTGAAATCAATGTATTCTGTGTTTTTTGTCCTTAGTGGTAACAGGGCCAGGATTTAGGAATGCAGGGAACTTTGGGTCATTTTGTTTAAATATCACTGAAAAACCTTAATCGGAAGACAAGGTACTTTTTTCTGTTCTGTATTAGAGACTTTGTGCAAAAAAATAGTTATTTGTGGCAGTATTTTTATTCCAAAGTTAGATTCACTTTTGCCTGGATTTCTCTTATTGAGCCCACTTTATATTTCCCAAATCTATTTGTTAAATAATTGGATAAAATCATGATTGCCTTTCTAGAGGACTATTACAAACTGAGAGAACGAGTTATTTCATCAATTATTCATTTTTAATAAATGTTACACTGACAATTTCTCATTTAGGGAAAAAAAAATCACTTGTTTTGGGGAGATCACCTTCTGAGCTCAGAGAAACAAAGTTCCAGACAGATCAGTATGCTGGAATCTATGGTCTGCTACTTGGTAGCTGTTAGGTTATGGTTGAACTTAGTTGTGTGTGAGGCAGACAAGACTGGCTCGTTTTCTAGATGAAGCACTGTGCTTATCACTCAAGATGTTTAGTTACTGCTAGTTTTCACTCATTTCAAGTACCAAAGACTCATTAAAAGTAACTTAAAACGCAAAATCTGCTGAATTAGAGTAATGAAGTACAGTGGGATGTTTACATAGCATTAGAATTGTGGTTTGTCTTACTTATCCTGCTCATGAAGTAGGAAGCATAAGTAATGAGATGGCACCTGGGTTAGAAGTGAGTAGTACTCTATTCTGAAATCATGAAGGTAGTCTTCTAGTAAACCAAACTCTGACAGTGATCCAAAAATCATGGAAGAGTCCATTCTTCAGTACTGATTCTGATGTACCTTCTGGCTTCCCAATTTCTGCCGATGTGCAGAGGTGATGAAATAACCAGTGTAGATGGAAAACCAGCAGTTATGATTTAGAAGCTACTGCAGTTTCACTAAGTTGGGCTCCTTGAAGTTCATGCTGTCTGCGGTTTCTCAGCACCTCTGCATTTCAAAGGGTCTTTGTGGTGTTATCAGTTGACATACAAGTTGCATGTAGAAATGTTGGGACGCTGCTCTCAGCCATAGGGTTTGGGTGATCCTGTGTGGAGCTGGGGTTTGGACTTGGTGATCCTTATGGGTCCTTGCCAGCTTGGGATATTCTAGGAGATCTCCTATTCTAACACTTGGTGAATACTCCTCAGTCGAGGAGTGTTGAAAAACATGAAACCTCACCTCACTAGAAATAACGTGAAATCATTTATTTTGAGTAATTGCATTGAGTTTGTTTGTTTGTTTTTTGCTTGTTTGTTTTTGAGGGGTATCTGCAAGCAAAGCGGAGGCTCAGGACTGGAAGCAAAAGAAGGCTGCAAAACTGAATTCATTGCTTTTTGGGTCTACTGAGCCAAGTGGTTTGTTCTTATATTTAGATTATGGAAAGAACAGTGAACAACAAATGTTTTCTTTCTGGTAATGTCATGTTATAGTATTCTTAGGAAAATATTTTAGGCTACCTTGTTAAATCGTGTACAATGGAGATGAAGCAAGTACAACTGAGACTATGCAAGTGTGGAAAAAGCTAAGGCACTATTCTGTGCCTGCATTTGTTCATGTTGGGTTGCTTTTATTATGCTTCTGTGGACAACAAAGCAAGGCTACACCAGAGCAAGTGTTTACCTTGCAGGTGTTGTTTGAGGCTTGCCTGGCTTGTAGTGGCAATTAACCATATAGGGCTGATATGAGCCACTTCTTTGAGGATTTTTTGCATTTGTTTACATGGATATATAAACATTAGATAAGGAGAGATACTACTGCAAAGTGCAGACAAACTAGAGTGCCAGAGGGCCAAGCAAACGAGGTCTTGCACCCTGACCCCAGCCGGCCCCGTTACTGCAGTGCTTTACACTGGAGCTTGTGTCTGGATCAGCATGTGTGTACAGAGCCATTGGAGTGAGGTCCTTCTCTTGGCTCGTTCTGTTACATTTCTTTTTCTGGGTTTCAAGGGACTGTGACTTAAACGGAACTGACAGTACGCAATATTACCCATTTACTCTGTAGATTATACTCCGCTGGAGAATTGGCGTCAGCTAATCTGCCACTTGGATATTTTCAGAGACCTGCAAACTGTGTATACCATAGTAGGGCAGGAGAGTATCAGATGTAGGCTTCTGTAACTTCATTTCTCCAAAATTCTAGGTAGGTATGCTCAGATCTCCAGCCTTTGTTGCTTAGTTTGTCCTATGAGCAGCTTTTTCTTCTGTGCAGAAATCTGGTCTGTCATACCAAAGTTTGACTGATCTTTGGGCGATGAGAAGAGGGTTGGAAGCAGATGGCTGTCAACACAATGACGAAATTCTGTAATACTGCTCAGATACAAACTGTGAGGCTCCATATTTAAAACACGTTCAAGCAAATAGAACTGCTTGTATTTCTAATGCAGTGCAACTTTTGCTGTGGATTCTTAATACAATTCGTACGTTTCTGTGATAAATTTATTGCAAAAAGCTGATTTCTAACTACTAACCAATTAGTAGTATTCAGCATTGAGTAAAACACTCTGAACCATGCTATGATTTTGTCAGTGAGAATCGTTAAATGCTCTTCAATGAAACTGCAGTGATTTGCGTTAATTGGTGGCCTGTCTTTTCACAATGGTATCACACTGACAAATGTGCCTTGCAAAGACAAGGTAATGCAGCTAAACGTGCAGTGACTGCTGCTCTTGTGGTGTTGGCTGGGCTCAGGAGGTGGCCAGTGACTGCAGGAGTGCTTAATGTGTGGCCGTGGAGAGTTAAGAGCACAACTAAACGCATTTACATGGAGTAAGTGCTGAAGAAGTAGTAGGTACAGCACAACTTGAGTTCTGTATCGCGTTTGTAAGTTGGTAGTTGGGTCTGAGTACTTTAAAAAGGCTTTTTTATAAAGTTTATATAGTTGTGAAAAGCATGATGTAAGTATGCAAAATTAAAAGAATTCCTCTCCAAGTTGTATTTATTTTAATGAAAAATGTGAGTGCAACAGATCAATGGTCTGTTTAGCCTCACAGTGGGTAGTTTCCTGCCAAAGATAGCATGGCATGTCCTTGGTGGTCCTAGGGGCAAAGTAGCACTGTGGAGAGCTGTTTCTTGAAGCCAGCTATTGGGGCTGTGTTAGTTTTGGGGAGAATACCAATATGTTGAGCATGGTTATCTTGAAACAGTCACCACTGGCTGATCATGCGTGCGTAAAGCTAACAGGGGAAAACTAATTCTAAGTACTTCTAAATTTGCATTTAATTCCACTCTTCTATTCTGCTTTATGCTTAACAGAAAAGCTGCTGCATCTAAGTGGGAATCTTTGAATAACTCTGTTTAACGTGACACCTGGTAAGCATCCACTGTCTAGGAGCTTTGCATTTATGCTGTGAGCAAATGGAGTGGTTAACTTCACTTGTTCACCTTGGATTGCACGCTGGCACCTCGAGTAGAATATCTCACTTATCAAATTTCCAAAACCTCATGCCTGGGAAAACCTCTTATGACTTCAGGAGTCCAGGTGCTGCAGAGCTTATTAGATAGTAACAGCTTTTGTGGATACAAGTGCTTGTTGAATGTTGCTTTCATTTGGAATTGCAGCCTGAGGGAAACAAACAGCCTAGAAGTGGGTAATGGAAACAGGCTAGGAGGGCTACTTGTTAAATTACTGGATTATTTTATTTGGTAGAGAGCAAGAAGGCCATGTCCAGTACTAAAAACAAAGCTCTCCACAACTTTTATCAAGTTTCCACTGTGTTTCTGAACTGAAAAAAGATGTGTTCAAATGAGTGGAGGTAAGCAGCAATGTTTGGCATATGTGAGTATTGTTGTGTGTAAGGCACAGGGAAATCAAGCATCCTTCTTTTCCTCACTGATATTGCAGGATTCCTTAAAGAAGTTGTTGATAGTGAATGTATTAGTGAAGAACTCGTCTATGAGCTGTATCTAATTTTTTTTAAAATGAATGGTAGTGCCCTCTGGGACTTCAGGTACATATTGGTGTATTTAACATTCAACTGTCTCATTGTAGACTTAAAGAATAACATTTTTTGTGACTGATAACTAAGGTTTAAAACAGCTCATCTCAATAGAAATAGCTGCCACTGCTAGGCACAAATGTCAGCAGTGTTGCAGTGATGTTTTAATAACACAAAGTAACCTGCCCATACTTCAGTAATAAAGTCACACAGGCTCCAGTTTGCTTTCTTGTCAGCATCTTTCTATTGACACCTTTCTGTCAAGATGATGAAGTGAAGAATGAAATCTAGCTTTTCTCTCATGTTAAATGTATTCTGCAAAGCTTTTGTGAAATACAAAGACTGTGGACTTTGTAGATAGTGTTTGCATTTGGGACTTGCAGGGAGATTTACGTGAACTTTGTGCTGTGGAAGTGGTTGCCCTTTAAAGCAACCAGAATTATATAAAATAAGCACATTTCTAAAACTGTATTTTATAGATTAGTTTAGTCTTCAGGTTTTTTATAGAGCAGCAGAATACAATTACCAGTATAAACTGAGATTTCAAAATGGGTGATTTTGAGTGCATGGATAAGGTATAACAGGTTTCCCAGGAAAAATATATAGTGATCAGAACAGAATAAAAAGATACTCTAGGAAACTGTCGGGGAATTTTCCAGCTGTAGGTTGAAACTGTCCAACGCTGTAGTTAAAAAACTCATTGTTAATTAATAATCATCTTAATCCTCATGATGGCATGAATGTTGGTTCCAGTGATTAA
Organism: Pavo muticus; assembly: GCA_016647715.1. Lineage (NCBI taxonomy): Eukaryota > Metazoa > Chordata > Aves > Galliformes > Phasianidae > Pavo > Pavo muticus. The sequence continues at coordinate 3,550,828 of JACDJE010000036.1, read as the reverse complement.
AAAAAAAAAAACTAATATCTTCAGAGATGTCAGTCTGCTGAGCCACCAAACATCCAGAAGGATATCCTTCAAGAGCAATGAGTAGGAGGTATGCATCTGAATTTCATTAGCTAGTAATAATATGCGTCCCCATACTTGGGAAGGAACACCACTTTAAGCCCGTGCTTTCTGCTGGCCTGGTGGGGCTCGTATAACTCAGAGTTGCACCTTTTCCCTTATCTTTGCAGGTTTTTGTGCAGAAGTGGCTGGGGGAAGGTTTTGCAGAAACGTCTCTTAAATGAAATACATTTTTCTTTCAAAGCAAAATATCTGAAGAGCTGGAATGAGGTAAAGTGCTGCAGCAGAGGTTTGAATTTGGATTTTGCTGTGTGCTGATGGCAGACATGGGGCGGGATGGCTGTGGAAGGGCTGCTCATGTATGTAACTCATCAAGGGAGGGAATTCTATTTTTCAGGGCAGTGATGCCAGATTAAAGGTTATAGTGGGAGAAGAACTTTTTCTTTTCCTTCCTCTTTTTTGCCCTTAGTGACCCTTTGCTTACCAGATAACCCTAGAGCCAGAATGCCTTCTGAGCTGGAGGTAGCAGCTCACCATGCTTTGTTTAAACAAAACAACGAGGAAAGACTTGAGCAGATCTTGGCCATGGTAGCCCTAGGGGTTGAAGTTGCACCAGTTGAATGATGCTAATGCTTGAGCTCACCCAGTAGCAGAGATTTGGAGAGGAGAATTTGTATCCTAGAAAAGGGTGAAATATTGCTGAAGAGGAAAAAAGCTGAGGGGTTTCTCTACGTGCTTGCAGTTGGACCCTACCCTGTACAGAGTAACAAAAGGAAAGGCTCCATCAATGTTGCCCTTATTAAATGCATTCTGCTAAAATGTGTTCATCATGCTGTTTAAAAGAACTGGGTTAGAAATCTACTGACAATAAATGGATTTATTATATTTGGTGTTGTTGTGTACCTAATACAGGATTGGGATACGAACTGAAGTTTGTGAAAGGAGGAAAAAAAATGTCCTGGTGCCATTTAATTAACTGTCTGGCCAATATTTCTCCCTTTTTTTATTGAAAAATCTGCACGTTGCAACTGGCTTCAAGTATGCTCTTGTACAGCTCTGCTAACAGCCAGAGAATAAATACATTGAAATACAGAAAGCCTTGCACAGCTTCACACGTACCAAATGAAATCATACCTTGAGCTGCAAAGGAATATTTTTTTTCTTTCAAAACAGAATGCAATAATTGCATGTTTAATGAAAATAATTTGTTAGAGAAGAATTAACATTTTTTTCATAAGCATAGGTGGAATATCTCTTAAAGTGTGTTGTGTGGGACAATAATGAGCAGTGCAAACAGGAGCAGGGCTTTTATCTCAACTTATGATCCACTCGTTTTTGAAACTGAGTTTTTCCTTTAACTATTTGCATGTTTAGAGGAAAGCTTTAATAACTTTTCTTTAGATTATGGGAAGTAATATGGGTATTATTAGCTCATTTTGCATATTAAAGCGAGGTGTCTCCTGCTAATTTGATTTCCAGTTCAAGTTCTTCGGGTTAAGTCTCTCTCATGGGATTTAACTAGTTACCTTACTACTGGATTAAGACATATTGGAGGACTGATGTAAATAATCTATTTTATGCAGCTGATACTGCATAGATACTTTATAACATTTTCCTCTGTTGTTGTTCTAAGTAACACTGCAAGTTTTGATCAAAAATACAGGAGCTGGAGAACTCAGTTTCTATAGGAGTTAGTAGGGTAAAGGAAATCCTGGATTTGTCACTTAGCTGGAAGCGTTGGTGTCCAATGGGTAGCTTATGTCTTTATTTTTTTTTACCTTAAAAAGCTGAGGACACATTTGTAGTTATAATATATGTGGCCCAGCTCTTAAAGACCTAGCAAACATCTCTAGTGTGTCATTGACCTGCCAAGTGATTGTGTTTTGGGGAGATGGAGGCCAAGCCTGCAAGAGTTTAAGAGAACTAAAAGAAATCAGTCTAAAGTACTAAATTGCCTCCATAACTGCTCTTGCTGTTCCTGCAGTCCTGCTGGTCCAGATTCCAGCGGTGGCTCTTGAGTTGAAAGGTTAATGACTCATTTTCTGAGCAGTGCAGTTTTCTTTCATTTTTCACTTACAATTATCTCCACTGCTTTAAAAACTGAAAGGCACTTCCAAAACGCGATGTACTCAGGCGTTATTGCTGTCAATTAAAGTTATTAAATCATACATCTTTAAAAATGAAATCCAAATACACATTAACATGTTTCTGTTGCTCTATTGCCACTCCATTATGGAAGTGACACATGCAGTATCGAAGCAGCTCTGGAAGTTGGTTGCTATCTCTGCCTGATGATGAAGATATTCTTTTGGATGCCTGTTTTTTTGGGAATACCACTTTTTTGTTGTTTTCTTGAAAGCAAGAGCCTTAAGAATGGAAAAAATTGAGAGGAGAGCATCTACAGTCTCTGGCTGTGGGTCCCCAGCTGCTGGGGCAGAGCTTGGTGTTAGAACAGATGAGCAAATGCGTTGGTCATGCTTGGTGTGTGGGGGCAATAAAAGAAGAAACAGGCAGCTTCAGAGCCCCTGTCAAAGAGATAAGGATGTTGCAGAGAACATGCAAGCTGTATGCCTGAGAGGCTGAGATACTGGTGGTGGTTTTGGGGAATGGAGGATGATGAGGGCAAAAGCCAAGATTTTTTTTTTTTTTTGCAGCCATTTGATATGGTATTTATGCTCCTCTGTGAATTCTTTAAATTAGCAATTTCACTTTTCTGTAAGTCTACTGTACTTTGACTCTTAACTGAATTAAGTCCCATTATAAATGACATCTTTCCAACAGTCGGGATACAGGTTAGCACTCCCAAGAGGGACGATTTAATGAGGTTGTTGCTATGACAGCTCAGCTCCAGGCAGCACATGTGTTACCTCAAAACACCCTCTCTCCCCTCAAATATTACAGCAACTTCTGTGGTGGGTTTTTAGAACTTTGCTCTTAGTGGGATTCAAATACGGCACTTTGTATTTAGATTTTCCCAATAACACAGCTGAGGATTTGACAGTCCACGCTGTTCATTTCTTTTATTCCTGAAATGCTAATAGTAGTACGTGGTTTGACAAGCAAAAGAACAACAAGGTGTTAACTGCAGTTATTTCAAAAGATGCTCTAAGGATGAAGTCAACAGATTTACATAAAGAATAGGCACATACATTGCACTGTTTACAGTGAAAAATATTGGGCCTGTCTTTCTTAAATTCACATCAGAGAACATCTCAATGGATGAAATGAGTTGTATGCTTACCAGGTACAGTGTAAACAAGCATTCCCACTATGCTGCAGCCATGCAAGATGGGACAGCTATCTGCATTCAGCAGGAGTTGCCTGTGGTCTGCAGTGTAATATGATGTCTCAATTTCTTGAAGCTGTTAAAGCAAGAAGCCTTTCTCAGGAAGGCTTTCAGTGCAAGTCTGAGCAGGCTGCTGAAGAGATGACATGGCTACGGGAGGCAGCAGCTGAGTGGCAGCAGCTCCTTCCTGACCCCCCTCTGTAGAGTTGGGAGAGGAGTTGGCCATGGAGGATTCTTGGGCTGGAGCTGTGGCTATATTTGCTCTACCACTGTTGCCTGCCTTTGTCATGTACCTCCCTGGACAGGAGAGAAGGAAATGTCTTCTCTAGAAGTAATTCCCCTCCATCTGTCCCCTTCTCTCTGGCTCTCTTCTCTAATACAAACTTTTGTAAGGTTAAATTTGGGCAAGGGAGTTCCGAGCCTAAGGCTTTGAACCCTGATGGGGTCCACAACGTGGTCCTGCTACTTGTAGCTTATTAAGTTTGAATTGCTACTTTACAGTGTAATCCCATGAAAATATTCCAGGTTGTGAAAGTTCAAGAGGTATGGCAGCAAAGGAAGCAGTTGTATTGCAAATATTCCTCTGCTGCTTATCTATGAAATAAGGAGATGTCATGTTAAAGCTCAAATGAGCAGCTCTTAAATGTTTCTGCTACTTCGGTGTTTTCTGGTTGCACTGCAAACTTGAGATACTCTTCACTTTTCTGCCTTTTCTTCACTCAGCCTTGAAAGTGATTTTTCTTTTTTTAATTCTAAATAAGCATTTGAGTTCATCACACAGAAAGGAGTCCTACTCAAATCTGACATGACCTATATACATTGCCTTAAACACTGGCCTGGAGTTTACCAGTTCAGTTAAAGATGAAGAAGTTTATTCCCTTTCCATCTGTGTTCACTGTTGTTGTCTGCTTACTTGTGAATTACTGCATCTCTCCTGCCATGTGGCTGTACCCACCATGGTGCCTGGCCATCACTAGCTGTTAGGAACAAACTCTTTTTGTCACTCCTAATCTCAGTGAAATGAAACCCAAGGAGATGCTGAGGAACTGATTATTCAACCCCCAAAAGCTTTGCCTTTTTGAAGTTAATGGGCTTAAAAGATTTTGGTTTGCTGCTGCTTTAGAAACAGTGTGCTGTAAAGATCTGGGCTTCTTTTTATTTTGTTTTAAGTAAAATACCTTGGTGCTGAAGAGTAAAAAGGGCTTCATTGTGTTTATTATGCTGCTTACTAGGTCTGCAAGTATACTAAATTCTTCTGCAAATGCAAAATCATTGAGCTGTATCCAAATAGGATCAAAAGATGCTGATGAGAACTTTTGTTACAGTTCTCTGCAGGTTCTGATAATGGTGTTTGCCATAAGGGTGTGTGTCCCAGTTCCATTCTTTGACTGAAGGGGAGAAGTGCAACTGCTGTATATTTAATGATGGGTAATAGGTTTGGTATCTGGCATGATATTATTTCCTCTTCTTTGGCTGCTCTTATGCCACCCAGTTTTGTCCCCTTTGCAAAGCAAGTGAGGTAAAGATTAACAGGTGTGTCCAGCCCTCTCCTCCCCTCAGAAAGCCCAACTTCTCAATGCTTCCTCATCCCAATAATAACAATCAAGCACAATCCAACAGAACTCAGCACCCAGGATGTGCACTGACAAAATGAGACCAGATGCAGACAGGAAGGCATGTGGTACAAATTCTGGCTTCTCACTATGAAGATTGCTGAAAGAAGAGAAAACGCGCTGTGATTTATTCTCACAGCAAAACTGTAAGTGGAACAAGAAGTACAGAAATCTCTGTTAATGCAGTTTACACTTAGAACAGCGCGTCCTCCTTCACCACTACTCTTGGTTTAAACATAACTAAATTAAACTGGTCTACAGGCAGTGCTGCTTGAGCTGTGGTCCGAACCCTCACTAAATGAACATCTAACACTTAATTTAATGGTAATCATGCAGCTTCTTGAAAAAAAATATTTTTCACTTATATTTGTTCGGTAGTTATCTCCATGTGTAATAGTATCACATTACTATGCTGTCTCTCAAAGTCCTAAATCGTATCATTCTTGTACAGACCAGAAAATTACTTGTACTTAATAAAGATATGTTTATCTGTACGTATGTGGTGGATTTTAAATTGAACAGTTCCAGACATAATTTTCTTAATATTGGTTAATCCATCTTTAATTAAAATGTTAATTGCTAATCCACATATTACACATAGAAAAATCAGCCTACAGTAAACTGTGACTTATTTGCACAAGGACGAAAAACGTGAAATTACACGGCAATCTGCTCTTCAGAATGGCAACATGAACATCTTTATGATAACCAACTAAAAATATATTACAGGTTGCCCAAGGAGGCTGTGGATGCCCCATCCCTGGAGGCATTCAAGGCCAGGCTGGATGTGGCTCTGGGCAGCCTGGTCTGGTGGTTGGTGACCCTGCCCATAGCAGGGGTGTTGAAACTAGATGGTCATTGTGGTCCTTTTCAACCCAGGCCATTCTATGATTCTGTGATGTTGAGATTGCTTGAATTGTTTCCCACCAAGAAAGGAGGGGATGGTAACTTGGGGCCGGCTAGAAGTTCCCACTTCAGACAAAGTATGGCCTGAAATACCTTTTTTATTTTTTTTATAATATATTTTTTTAGGGAATTTGCCCAGAATGGATTACTCCAGTGCTGCAGCTGTACTTGTTTCTCAGCTAGAATACTCTGCTGAAATCCTGTCTCCTATGTTTTTCAGAACAAAACTCCCTCTGTCCAAGGCTGCATTTCAGAAGTCAGACCCAGACAATCTTGCTTTCTAGCCAAGGGTTACAGAAGGTGGTTAGTTAGGTGGGGGTTATGCTTGCTGTGGGTTGCTGATATCTTTTCTCACACAGCTTTTTCAGAGCTGTTATATTCAAATCAGACTCTTGAAATCATACAGGATTGCAATCTCCAAGTCATATTAAATTAAGAAAATAGTGACTTGCCTATAGAATGCCATCTGTTGATTTTTCTATTTAATTAGAAAAATGGTTTTCATAAATCTGTCTCACTTACCCAATGTATATATTAGTAGGTAGGCTTCTAAAAACATCTGCACTTTTTCTCCTTTCAGGTTTTAGAAAAAAAAACCAGAAAAACCCAACCATGTAAAAATGCTGCTTAGCAAAAAGCATGCCTACTAATTCCACAGATCTTCACAATCTGTTCCTATTTGGGGTTTGTCTCAATACCACTGGAAGGGTTTGAACTTTTGGATTTTGGATGTGCTTTTTTCATATTTTTTAACCTGTTCATTTTCCATCAAAGGAGGTCACCTCTTCACCTTTCTTTTAATCTTTCCTCCCTTTCAGACCCTGTATTCCAGTGTTCTTTCCCACTTGTGAAAGTCACTTAATCTCTGTTTGAATGTGTTCCTGCTCTGCTCCAGCAGCACGGCTTCTCTTAGTGGGTTCATCCAAATGGATCAAGAGGAAGATGGCTTTGACACTCCTGTACCAGGAGGATGCAGAAGCTCCTTGGCTGAGAGCTATGAAAGAGGTTATTTTGGGAGCAATATGGATTTGTATGTATTGCTTTGGCTTGGTTTACAGTCAGTCTGTCTTTGAAACGTGTTTGAATATATGCTATTGATGCATGAATAATACTGCTATTTATAACTTGTTCTCTTGCCTCAAAACTGGCCGCTGCCACCAGGAGTGTCACCCTGCCTGCATGGAAACTGTGTTCGTTTCAGTTCCTTACAAGGCCAGAACAAGAATTTAAAAATAAATATATGTAATAAAAATAAGCAAACTCAACCAATTTTCAAGGTAGGGTGGTGATTATGAGCTGTGCCACTTGGTCAGGCATAGCCGACCTGCTCTGTTGAGCCCAGCTCTCCCTGGGAGCTCTCATCTTTTCCACTTTTGAGTCTTTAAATAGGTACAGAATGTTGTCCTCACTGGTGCCACTGAGCTGCCCTACCTCCTGCTATCTTAATGTTTGTGACCGGGCTGAAAACAGCTCTTCCCCATGGTCTCTTAATTTCTAGTCTGTGGGCCTCAGGCAAGTGGCTGGGGCTCTACAGCAAGCTCATTGTGCCTGAGTTATATTACTTCCTCTTCTTAGCTAGGCAAAGTAGATAAAGAATTATTTCTTTGTCTTATGCTGCAGGCTAGGAATAAAAACTATCTAAGACAAATCTGCTATTACAGGGATTGTCTATGGGAGAATTGGCTGAGTGACGAGGTCTGCGATCACTGAGAGTGCAGAAACTAATGCACGTGTATAACTGATCTGCATGAGAGATTCACGAAGTCATAATGCGGTGCATAATCTTATAAGTGAGGGGTTATATAACAAATGCCTTCTCAAGAATTGTACATTTTAATTTTACATTGCCTTTGCAAATTTTTTAACCACCTCTTCCAAAGTGGGTCAATTTTATCCCATAAGTGCTGAGACTTCTTTTGTATGTTGAGCCAGCGATCATCACCTGGTGTAGGAACAGGGATGCAAGTAGGAATAGAAACAGCAGATAAGTTGGGGTTTGTCCTCAGACAAAAGGAATTGCTGTGCTTCTACTACCACCTCTTATTTTAACTGGGCAAAGCGTTAAGGAGGGGGACACAGAGGTGAACTGATGACAAAGCAGCTGGAGGAGAATTAAACCTTTTGTTATGAGATGGAAGAGAAGGGTATGGGCACTTGGGATGTGCTTAGTGGGCAATAGGAGTCCTTATGTTGAAGCAAAAAGAGGATCACAGTGAGGTTGTTCTGTGGAAGAAAAGAATGAATGGAAAGTGGGAGTTGTCCTTAATATCTCTGGAGCGTTTTCTTTCTTTCCTTGTTCTACATAAGCAGACTCTCTCTGGATCTGCGAAGCTCTCGCATTTACCTTTCAGTAACTGTTCCTACAGTGCCAATTTTTTTTACTAAACTGCCTTAAAAAAGAAAGAAGCTCTAAGCAAAAGTTCAGCAAGCCCTCTCCTCCAGTAATGATTGTTCAATAAAGTCACAACCGTGTATTTGTAGGTCCCGAGCCATCTATCTGACTTTCGCATAGATGCAATGTGAAACCTGCTTGAAAGAATGGGAGGACATCCAGTGGTCGTGATCTAGCTGGTGTTTTTTCTTTGCATCTTTTATTTGCCCCTTCTTCCCCAATACTTTCAGTAGTTACACTTCTTGATGAAGCACAAGTTTCAGAGATGCTCAGTGTCTCTAGTGCATGAGCCTTCTTTTTCTATCACGTTCTTGCCATGCCTATTTTAAAGAGAACCTTTATAAAGCCACTTTCTAATGCCACACCAGTAACTTCATTATTTGAAAGCTTGTTCTGACCAGAAACCCACGTTATGTACTCAGTCTGCTATGGGTGAGTGCTGATGCACTTGTTCTAGCCCAGGGCTTTCTTTTCAGTTCCATGGTTAGCCATTTTCTTCTCATTATTGTCTTAAGAAATCCTACTACCTTTGTATTTAATATACTCCACTTGTTGCAAGGAAATCCTAAATTAGTGGCAACATAAGCACAACTCTTGCAAACCCTCAAGACTTGAAACTGAGTGTGGCTGTAGAAGAATATATGGAAGAAATTTCTCCCCCTAGAAATCTAATAATTGTGTTCAAATCTCTTCAGTGGTGTAGTGGTACCCTATAAATGCCTTCCCACTGTGGTGACTTCTAGTTTGCTTTCAAAACCTCAGCTTATTTTAAATGTCACTATTAATAGCTTTCTGTTGACAAAATAAAAGATAACTCCGTTGGATATCCCAGTTAAGCAGGGTACCATGTTTACATTGGGTTTCTGCCCAGCAGCTGCTTATGCTGAAGTGCTACTAAGAATCCACGAATTAATCACCGTGTAACCATGGGGACAAGTTCTGTGTTGATATTCACCCCAAGTGAGCGTAGTCACCGTAATGTGATCTGTAGATACAAGTGACATCATTCTTCTGCAGCTTGGTGTGACGGTGGGTAATAAGGTCCCGATTTCTTGACTGCTTTGGGGATATGCAAATGCTGCTGTTGCTGCCTTTCTCTGGAAGAGGTAAAGAAAATGCAGAAGTGGTATTTAGTGAATTACAGCTCCTTAAGGTGTGTCTGAAATGCAAAATTAGCTTCCAAATGTGTGTACATGCATAGTGGCAATACCATGCTTCAAGGTACAAATTATATGGTGACACGTGCACATTTTCTGAGTAAAAGGTGCAGGTAAAAAAAAGATGGGTCAGCATAAGAATAAAATCATTTAATTGGATTTTTCATATTTATCTTTATCTTGTGAGATAATTGCCTCATTATAGGCTGTAGATTCTGATTTTTATTATATCAGTGTTTATCAGAACTACATGCAGTTTCCCAGAAAGCTGTAACCAGTCATAAAAGCCCTTTGGATGCTCAGAAATAGCTATTAAGAAAGGAATAGTTGAAATACATAAGTGTATGGGATATTGAGAGAAACAGCCATTTTAGGAGGGGCAAGGACCATTTTGTGCTTAGGTTAAGTTAATAACGCAACTTCAGTTAACTTGGTCCTACGCTTAGAGCTCATAAAGACACCCATGGGAATGCATGAATTAGTTTCTCTTAATTGCATTATTTAATTTAAATGTTTAAATTGCCTTTCTGATTTTAATGCAGCTATTTCTTTTTAAGGAAACGCTTTCTATTTGGGATTTGCATGTGCGTGCTCACTGCTTTGGTTCTCCTCCAAAGATCTTTTCCTTTTCCTCAGAAAAATAGTGAGAATTAATGTGTTGGCAGAATCCGGCCATGACTTCAGAGAGAGTTGTGAATAATGAATGCAGGGTCTTTCTCTTGCTGCAAATGGCAGTAAAACATTGGCCAGTGTTGTATTAAAAATGCTGCATGTGTACGTACGCCCCTAAAAAGAACACCTGAAGCGCAGAGATCTCCAACCCCGATCAGCCAATGTATTTTGAGAGTGGACAGATGGGACTTGATGCAAAGAGTTTTGCATTGTCTCAAACAGCTCAGTGCGTGCTGCTGGATCAGACCTTCAGTGCTCCTGGGGAAGAAACAAAGTTGGCTCTCAAACAGAGCTAGCTAAAAGATAAATACCAAGGGAGGGAGGGGAAAAAAGCAGGTTTCTGTCTGTTTCCTTACTCTCTCAGCATGAGGTCGTGTAATTCTCGATGCCCCTTTGGACTGGAAGACAAATCTATTGGATGTGGCTAATGGTTGCTTTAACGAGATTCTGGCAGGAACAGACAAGAATTTGGTTTGCTCAGCCTAAGGGAATCCTCTTGAAGCATCCTCTTCAAGTCAATCGGAGCTTTGTCATTGACTTAAAGATTAAAGGGTTCAGTAAGGTGAATTGACTTGAATCGAAGTGATTTAGCTGTGATTTAAACCAACGAGCAGAAAACTTTGATTTAAATAATTGATTTCAATCTTATTGTGAAATTTATAGTTTTAGCTGTTTTCAAAGAGGCTAATTCCTTGACTGGGGATTCAGTTCAAATGTAGTGATTTGGGACCAAATAGTAATGTAGCTGATGTATTTTATGATAAGTAGTGAAACATTGCTCTCTCTCTCCAGTTCTGTGTCTTTTCCTGACCAGGTCTTTATTCATGTTCTTGCAAATTTAGGTTATGTTTTAAGTCCTATGATCTACTTAAGTGTTGACTAATTGCTAAGTCACATTAGTTCTTATATGCCTTTGTAAAACTGGATGTGATTCAACTCTGATTCCGCGGACTGTTTACTCGCCATTTGGATTTGATTTCTGTGGACACTAGAGGGAGCACATATTGCTTTAAGAAGGGACACATCTTTTGTCCTGTCAAAGCATGATCTAACCTGGCAACAATATACAACAATATACAGGAGATTGTATGATGTGAAATCACGTTTGTGTTTCTCAGGTAATTCATCGGGGGGAAAGCGTGCAAAAGGTAAAGGTCACATTATGGGAAATCTATTCTAGATAAAGATAATTCTAGGGATTGCTACCTCTATTAGTGGGGTTTTTCCCCCCATCTCACTCTGTTTAACTGAGTTCCAGTTATTTCCTTAATGCTATATACACCTTAGGGAATATTTATTGGTTAAAATACTTCTATCTCTTATGATTTTATTGACTCGTGTTAAAACGCATTGATTTTTGGCTGAAGTACTTGTTTCAGGGTCAATGCAATTGTTCTTGTAGGAGTGCTTTGGAGTCAGAGTTCTTGTTTTTTCAACGGATACGTTTCCATTGAAAAACAAATCGAACACTTGAAAAGATTAAATGGATGTTAGTCAAGCATCCTGTTTTCAAACATGCCATTCTTCTAATGTGTGAAACATGACACTTGAAAGCATTCTTTCTAATCTTACTCCATTAATCTTATGCTTAACGTACATAATAGCACATCGGTTGTCATGTGTTTGCTTTATTTAAATGTTTGAATCGGTGATTTCTGCCTGTCTTAACTCAGGGATAATGAGGTTGATTGAGTAATACCTATTTAATTTCTCTTACCTGTGCAACGTAATTGGAGTGAGATGTGAATGCATCATGTTTAACCTCCCAGCAAACAAGAGCCCTCAAGCTTCTGATGTGAAGCGGTGCTATCAGCATCATCAGTGATAGCAGGTAATCACTTGCACCTATTGATCTGACATGGAATTCCATCACTTCTGCCAGGTGTAGTGTAACCCCTTCAAAGCTATTGGTGATTGAAGTTACAGCCTTCAATTCTGTGCCTCCTTGTTCTGCACTGAAATTATTTTTCATGTCTATCATGATATAGGATAAGGAGTAGCATTCTTTGTCATTAGCACACAGCGAATTTGATAGCCACTACTGGAAGCCAATACCCTTTGCATAAGAGAGGCTCTCACCTTTGAACCAGAATCAAGACCAAATACATGTACTGATGTCTATATAGCTTTCTCCAACAAATTAGTCTTCATGTGCAATTACATCCAGTTTTTTTTACTGTGGTCCTCAGCAAACGTGATAACTATGCATGCACACACACACATATATATATTCAGATGGATATTTCCCCTTTCATGTTGAAATTTATGGAAAAGGCTGTGACAAAATCTGCAGTTACTTTCTGTACTGCTAACCCTCCCCAGTTTTTCACCAGCCTTCTCCCATCAGGAGGAGCTGCTCTTGCCCCCCTTCTCCATGACTCTTCTGTAGTTCAGTTTTCTGACAGGTTTATGTCAGAGATCACATCTATAATTCCCACAGATCTGTTATCATTCTGGCTGAGCTGAGTGCCCCATGTCAGCAGATGGAGCTCTCCTGGACCTCGGTCCTGTTGCCAACCCCCAAACTGGCCTTGCTGGCTGAGCCCTGCTGCTAGCCTGCTCCCACACCTATAAATAAAACGTTTTTATGCTCTGTGTTCCTCTGCTCTGCAGTGGGCTGGCCAGGCTATAACGTGTGTGAAGCAAGCAGGTTTATAGAGCTGTTACTTCTGTAAGGGAAGCGATGCAGCCCTGGGCTGCTGCAGTTGGCGATGCTTGATGATGTGATGGAGGGTGGCAAAGCCCTCCTCTTGCTGCCTGGTAAGTCTGTGCCCAGAGTGCCATGAGATTCCAAGACTGGCCAAAATACGTGCTATTAAGCCAGCCTCATTTTTATCAAATTTTTTGATGCTACTTCTGATTACCTGTAAATAAGAGATGCATCATATATGTATTATGGAAACACTGCTTTTCATACATCTTTCTTGTGAAATTAGCTATTTTCTTTGTGTTTTGGTGCTCAGCTATCCCTAAATCTCATATGATTAGTAGATTAATATTCAAATTCTATTATGAGTATTCATACAGGCATAGATTTCATTTTCCTGCAGAAGTCTGTGCTTACAGAAGTCCTGCTAACTCTTAGTTATCCAAAGTTAAAGACAAATAGACCTTTATATACTTAAATTCAACCAGTATGGCTTATCAGCAAATTAATGACTTACAAACCAAAAGCAATTCAGCTACATCTAATATTCTGTAACTGCAAAGCAACGTATTATATACATTAATCAATTTGTCATAAATGAATCCCTATTTTGTATGCAAGTAAATAAAACAGTCATGCCGTGGTGTACTTTATTCATAAACCAATATATAACAAATAAATGGATTTTGATGTAAGCATATTTTATTTCAGAAGTGAGAAATTAAATCTATATGCTTGTTACACAAATTTATGTAACATGTATGAATCAATATATGATATATACTACCTATTTTAAACTCTGACATGTTTGGTACTTGATAATTACCTCAATTTTATGAAAAGTTCCTGGTTTTAAGACAGTCCTAGAAGCAATTCAGACTTTAATTAAAAATTTTACCTCGGCTTTAAAAAGGTCATTTTAGCCAAGGGGAGATAATGTCCTTTTATAGTAGCACATCTTGCTTCTGCTTCTAATTGATGTTATTTGGTAGCTGTGGGAGAAGAATGCGTGGTGCTGTTCAGGAGAGCAAAAAATGGAATTTCAGTTTTATTGCAGATTTCTTTTGGTGCAATACTTGCAGTGTCAAGGTGTTCATGCTTTGTTGTTCATACTAGTAGGTAAGTGTTTTCAAGTCTACAACATTTCTTATTAATTAGTAGAAAAATGTGATGTTCTACTAACAAAGTACAGATGACTGCTGGGTGTGTTTACTCACAAGACAGTATGCATTGTGGCCCACTGGATGAGTAAATGCTGAAGCACATACCTATCTATCAGCTTCCAACCCGGTCCTGGAATTTCTGATCTCATTTTGTTTTAGTCAAGTGCGCTCTCTGCAATGTTCACTGCAGAGTTTGCTCCAGCTCTGAGAATGGAAGATTACAGGAAGGCTGCTGGTGCCTTTTAAAACTGCAGATTCTTTGAATTGATTCTTTTGTTCATTTTTAGTTTAAATAGAATATGTAAACCAAGAGTATCTTTTTCAAAAAAAATCACAAAAAAATCTTTAAATCCAAGAAAACTTCCTGTGGAAATTTCCCTTCTGTGAGGATATACATTATGAAGAACAAAGCAAACCAAGAGGAGGAACTATAATTTGATGTAAGGAATCAAGGGAACAGAATGCAATATGAGAAAAATAAGGGGAACCCTTTAATATAATAATTTTTAAGAAAATCTCTTCCCAGTTCCCAGTGTGCTTTTCCAGGAGCAGTCCTGCAGCCGTGGTGTGGTGACCCTTAAACTCAAGGGAGATCCAGACTGGGAATAACAGGATCATAAGGGGAAAAGTTGAGTCATTAATTACTACTGAGACGCATATCCAGGAGGCAGATAATAGCCTACAAGGACTAGAGGAGAACTCTGAGATAACACGCATGTGGCAAAGCAAAGATGACAGTGTGATGCTGTAAAGTTAATAAGTATACAGATGTTGTAAAGTATTAGATGATCAATAAGTATATAGTGAAGTTAGGCCTAGTAAGAGCATCACGTTGGAAAAGGTGATCAGAGATAAATGACAGTGCTCACTGGTGTTGTAGGCTCACAGAAATCTCCATGAGGAGCAATCTCCAGAGAGAGATCCTTCCTCAGTGGCAGTCAGCCCTTAACTGAGGTCTTGGAGAGGTGGAGCCTGGCTCCTCTTCTTCTGCTCACACAGCTGAATTGCCTTCACCTGTGCTCCTGCGGCTGACTCAGTGCTTGCCTCAGGTGGTCAATCAGAGGTTCAGGCTGTGATTCAGCAGTTCCCATACAGATGCCCAGCCCAAAGTCACTGAGGAATACTTTAGTATAATTCAAGGAACTCATGCACACAGCTGAATTTAATTTGACTCCATCTACTTGCATGAAATAACCTTTGTGCTTAGACCACTTTTTGGTCCTGAGATTATAACAGGAATTACTTCTAGTATCACCAAACAAATTCGGTGATTCCCTTGTTATTTTCATAAAACTGTTAACCACAAGCATCAAACACCAGCAATGCCTGCTGTATGTGCAGCTTTATGATATTTTCAAGAAGACAAACTTGCTTTTTTTTAAAAGGTGACTGAGGTTTTTTCTTTTATTAAGGCACTTAGCAAGTAAGAGATTTACAAATGTTTACAATCTGTCAGATTGCTCTGAGAATCAAGGATCCTGCTGAGCACTGAGAATTATTGAAAATCAATGATTCCTTAGTGTACAGAAGGTCAGATATGTTTCTAAAATACAGAGGTATACAATTAAAGTATTAAAGTGCATACGTGCCTTGTTTAAAAATCTCTTTACGACAGATTGTTTTTCCCTTCGATCTATCAGGCCATTACTTTTAAAACGTAAGGAAGCACGTATCTATATGCAGGTTACTCTGGAAACTCATTATGTTGCTTTGAGCACAACAATGCATATTTTCGTACTGTTCTTTGTGCTTCTGTTTTCATGTCAAATGGCTTTCAGAACCATTGTTGTCTTTATTGCTCACTACAAAGTTATATCCTTTGTTTTACTGTACATCTCATGGAGTTTTAAAATGGAATTATTTTCCCCCTAGACAGAACATAACTCTTTCTCTGTACCCCAAGCTTGTCTGACTTTTCCTGTGTTAACCTAAATTATTGGATTTACTGCCTGATTCAGTACTAAAGTACATAATCTTATCAATACTGCAGAGTTTCCTGTGCTTCCCACAAAGGCAGATGAGAACTTAATATTCAGGCATGTTGGATTTCACACACTGAAGTTTTCTGTTGTCTCACTTCTGCCAGGCCAGTAGAGTACCTCAGAGGGTATCTGTTCTGCACGGTATGATGATATACCACGATTTTTGTTTGTACAACTGTATTAACAATCATCTGTACCATCTATTTGAATTCCTGGATGATGGATGGATTTTTGCTTTTTGAGTTGAAAGTCTGCTTAAAAACAACAGAGGGCTCTCCCAGTTTCCCTTAACCAGCAGCAGGCAGAGATGGTCCATGCAAAAGCTTATATCATCTCAACATGATTGGTAACCCATGCCTTGTATAGTTAGATAAAGCAAGAAGGGCTTGCATGCGTTAAACATCCTGTCTGCAGTTGTAAGAAGCATGATCCTTATATGTTGATCTGAAAAATGAAGCTGAGTTGTTTAAGTGCTGCCTCAGAGTGGTTAGGGACTGGATAGAGAGGAGTGGCATTTCTTCACAGGGAGTGGGAGAAGACTAATTATGGTTTTGAAGGTGAAACTGTTTGGAGACTGTCGTGAGTTGCAGAAAGGGAAACTCCTACAAATAAAAGTGCATAGCATATTAATCATGATAATGTTTAACAGTGAGACGGGTGCACAGCAGGGCTGTGTTATCTCTATCTTCAGAAATACTCAACGACTTCCTAGATAAGCTGAGTGCAGCCTGAACTATGTCTGTTTTTTTGGTCAGCTTTGAATGAGAGTTGTTTTCCAGGGATCTCTTCCAACTTACATGAGTGTATATAACTTCCAAACAAGGAGGGTTGAAGCAGTAAAATGGATTTAAGAATTTCAGACCTCCTTCCCAGCAAGTACATATAACATAAGATGCATATGTCAGCACTTGGAAAAAATATAGAGGCTGTGAAAGAACTTTCTAAGTCTTATCTGAAAACTGCACCAAAATAATAGGCTTGTTGTGAAGACAGTCACTTAGTTAAAGTGAGATGTACACATATCCATTTAACTCACATCATGGTTTGTTCCTAAAAAGACTTGTAAAAGCAGAGATATTTGAGGGGATCATTATTGTTATATAGCACAAAATATCAGAAGTTAAAGAGGAGCCACTATGTAAATCTGCAACAGAATTTTTCCGCATATAAGATTTTCATTTCATGAAGCTGTTCTGTCAATGAAAATGTTTCTAGTCAATGATGTAAATGCTATGGGACATACGTGGGGTACCTACTGATGCGGTGAGGGTGTTGCGTGCAGTATTGATCTTAGAGTTGGGTTTCCACTGGAAACTAACTTTTGGGTTGCAGAGCTGTCTAAGATAAATATGATGAGCAGCTTGACAAAGTGGAGACTGACAGGTTTAGCTGTGCACAGTGGCATCGATCATGCTTGGAAAAAAGACTGAAAAAAGATGGGCAGAAAAGTTTCAGCTTCAGATATTTTACTTCAGCCTAAGCCAGACAAGTGGTGTCGATCCTCAGGTGAAGGCAGACTTGATGTTGGCTTCATCAAGACCTATAAATGTGAAGCAAAGGAGATGAAGTGCTAGCTGTGCATTAAATAATGCATAGCAACATAAACAACTTGCACTTGAACAACTATGCAATAGTTGAGCCAATGCAATGGAAGTGAAATTTGAGAAGGTGCCTACAGCTGTTCCCTCGTAAAGGGTCCAAGAATTAATATTGTTTGCTATAATTTATCTTCTGAATTAAAAATAGTTCAGAGATCTTTGATGCCCTTTTGTGCTGGAAAAGCATCCCTCAGTGCAAAGAGCAACCAGTCAGTGCACACATGCAGCAACTCCAATGATTTGAATGGCAGTGCTGGATCTGGGTGAGCTGAGCCAGTCCCAGAAACCTGGGTATAACAAATTACAGGATTAACATGGGAAAGCACAGAAAAAGCTATCCTTGTTTTGAGAAGGCAGCAGTGGAAGGGGGAACTAAGTGGTTTCTGACACCTCTTAGTTGCACCAGTGCTATTAATTAACTTGAGGTTTAATTGCAGAAGTAGTGGGGACTGAGAGTAAAACAAATGATCCTGAAATAGTGCTCAGCAGGGCCGGCAAATCGCTGTAAGGTACTCAAAGGCTGAAAGATTACAGTGCTGCTTAGTTACAGGGACTGCTTCAGGGACCACAGGATTTGAGAGGAGAAAACGCTGCTTTGGGTACTGAAATAACATGGATAAATCTCTGTAAGCGATAACGTCACTTTTAGCAGGCTCCTCCCAGGGCAGAAGAGCTGCTGATGGACAAATTCTAATAAATGCTTCTCTGAAAATTAACAGAAATGAAATAGCAGCTCTATGTGCTTCGGAGTAGCCTGGCTTTAGCAGAGACCGTGTTTTATGTGATTCGTCAAATTTATATCTTATGATTTTGGATGATCAGGCAAATTATTTACATGAAATTATGCTGTTTTATGAATGATGGCATGAAGTCACCTGTATCAAAACTGCTTCCACTGGTTTTCTCCGTTTAGACCTGTGATCTCATATAGCAATTCTTTTTGGTTAGGAATGCAATACCGAAATTCAGAAGAATGCAGCTTTTTTTAAAGTGATGTGTTCATTTAAACTATTGGAGTATTTCAGGTTTTAAGTTTTTGACAGCACTCTGGGTCAATTTCTCTTCTTGCTAAATTGGCTTCATCTTCCCAAGCTCCTCTAATACGAGTTCCTGCATGTCTAAGAAAGCTTTGTGAAGCATAACGTGTCTGTGACCATCTCCATAAATGTAGCAAGAAAATCAGACAAGATGGATATATCAAGGGGAAAAGTCCTGGCTAATCAGACATCTTGCAATGAAAATAAGCAAAGCTGGGGCTGTAGATTGACTGGTGAAGTAGCACAGGCACTCTTCTTGAGGATGTAGAGAAGTGTGAAGGACAGGAGTGACTCAGCTGAGGCTTACAAATCTCAAACTTCAGACATTGGATTTCTTGTCAAATTCTGACACGTACACCAATCCCAACCAAACCACTGTTGATTTGGTATTTGTGAATGAAAAGTGACGTTTTTAAGTCTGCTTCAGAGAGAATGCTCCCAATACTGAGAGCAGCTTTTGGAAGTTGAAAGTGTTGGATGAGTAGGTGAATTTTGAGATGGTAAAGTAACAGAAATAAACATCACCAAAAAGAAGTGAAAGTTTCCATAGGAACACAGATGTGCAACATCTGTGCATGTCATATTTAGCAACTTGATAGCATGTTTGTTCTGACCTTACAATTGAAAAAAGCCCATTTGAGTTGAGAATTCTAGCAGTTGAGGATTTTAACAAGGGATCATTATGCTAATGGCTCCTGAAATACCCTAAACTCCTGTGTTAAAGTTCAGAGCTTTAAATGGCTCATATGGAACCTGAGGTATACATCATTAAATGGCTGAGTTCCACTTTACCCTCAGCAAAGTACTCCACTGACTGTCGGTACAAAGAAAAAGTTCATGAAAATGTTCTTTAATGTATGTCATGGTGATCTTGAAAGCTGAAGTAGAAGCAACATTGAGCGCAATCCTTTTTCCAGTAAGTACTGTGTTCCTGTTGGTTGCCATTAGGGTAAATTTACCCTGGGGCTCATTTAGTGCCAGCCTGCCTGCAGTCTGTGCCTGACATCTGCAGCCCCTCCCACCTCTGATGCTTCTCTCCTTGCTGAGCTATACTTACATATTGAAAAATAAATAACAGGCTTTCAAGGCAAAATTTGTGTTTGTGGAGATATGTACCTCTGAACTCTCTGGAAACCTTTGGAAATAAAGAGCTGCGGATAGCTTGTTGGCTGGTGTGAAGTATTTCGGTGTCCAGTAACTGTGCTGGTTAAGGTGAGCTTTGTGGTTCTTGCAGAATGAATGATGTCTGAAATATTCTAATTCATAGAGTCATAGAATGGCCTGGGTTGGAAGGGACCTCAAGGATCATCAAGCTCCAGCCTTCCCGCCACAGGCAGGGCTGCCAAGCTCCACATAGAATACTAATTGCTGACCAGTTGCTAATTCTTAATGTCTACTGATTTGACTGTGGAGAAATGGTCACACTGATAAGAAGCTGTGCATGCTAGCTCCTGTGGCTTGGCTTTTCTTCTCTGAAGTCACAACCTGTGCTGCAGCTGCTGATCCTCAGTGGGTGACGATGGCACCTCATGTCCTCGGCAGCACCATGCCACAGCTTGCTCACTGTGAGATCCTCTCCTTTTTGCTGTGGTTGTAAAGGGGGCCTAAATTGGACTATAAATTTTCTCCAGTTAATTATTTCATCAAATGAGTAATGTGGACCACTAAGCATTATTATTCCCATTTTACAACTGGGGAAATGCATCTCTCAGACTTCACGAACTTTGGATGTGAATATGTTGTTGCATATCTGAATTCTCATGAGTGTCATAAATAAAGACCGAAATCTGGCTTGTTTCAACTGTTCTGGCCATTGAAAACAGACTGGTAATGAAGATAAATTTGTGCATACTCTGTACTTGTTCTGAATGTACAATTTTGACTCATCTCCGCAGGAATCAAATGCAAGCTCTGAACTCTGGCTGTTGAATGCTCTGGGATAATTAACAAGCCCAAAAAATGAATCCCAGAATAGGATGTAATAATGCTGCTTATCTCTTTGTTGCAGTAAGTTCAGGTGCTGTAGCAGACATCTGTGTTTCAGTTCTCTCTTTCATCTGTCACGTGATATTTTTGTGGAGATGAGGGTATGCATTATAATCTGGTTGTATTTTCCAAGGATTTTTACATGATTTTTTTAGGTGATAAAAACACTTCTTGAAGAAAACGTAGTTTATGTTTCAGATCACCTCTCAAAACAGTGGAAGTGTGTGATGTGACTGGATACTTGTCACTATTTCCTTACATTTCTGAGTGTTTCCTTTTTAAATCTTGACGATACCTGGTTTTAGCATTTATTTCAGTTAATCAGAAATGTCTGAATCAAGCATCGAGGACTCTTCAGGTGAGTCGGTGACTGCTCTTGGAGTCCTTGAGTTGTGAAAGGAAAAAATTGGATTTCAACAGCTTTAGCTTTCATGCAGTGACTTATTAAAATACTGTATTTTGGCTCATGAAGTCACTTTGCCGTGTAAAAACAGAATGGAAATTACGGCTGCAAAATAAGACTGGTGTCAGCATATTTTTTCCCCTCTGGTAGGCAGTGTTTGTCTGAATCCAAGTCTTTTTTGGTCATGCCAGGCTTAGCTGGAGTGGTGTTGCTGGAATGCCTCCATGGGATGAGCTTATTGTTCCCTTCCATAGCACAAGTGGCATGAGTGCAGGGTGTCATCTAGACTTAGGTGAATGCTTCCCCTCAAAGGTGATTATAGTTGTAATGTGATAGTAGTCACATAGTTTTGTTATTGAAGTACTCAAGGAGCATAGGCACACACTCACTTCAAGTT
Source organism: Pavo muticus (assembly GCA_016647715.1). Classification (NCBI taxonomy): domain Eukaryota; kingdom Metazoa; phylum Chordata; class Aves; order Galliformes; family Phasianidae; genus Pavo; species Pavo muticus. The sequence goes on along the minus strand of JACDJE010000036.1, from coordinate 3,529,532 downwards.
TATTTTTTCTTGCTGTGTCTTACCCCAGCAGCACTGGGGTGCTTGTGGACCCCTGTAGGCAATGCCACATTCACGCCATAGAGCTGACTCCTGGGTGAGATGTCTGTTAGATACCAGAAGGAGCTGAGGAAATCTATGCTTTGGATGCATGGTGCCCCACAGCGAGCTTTCCCAGAGGCACTCACATCTCAGAGAAAATGCTGAACCCCACAGTGCTCAGCACTGCGCATCTCATCTGGCCCAGGGGAAATCATTGTGATGTGGTTATAAAACGCAGTCTTGCCATCAGCATGCAGGAGGGCATGGGAAAAATGGGATCCTGTTCTATGGCAGCCATGCTCATTATTGTCAAGAAACAACTAAAAAGGGTTTGTGTGATGCATAGTAACTCGAAAGCTGCCATGTCTATAGGCTTGTTGTGGTATGAATGATGTTTATTTTTTTGATCGCTTTGTCAATCCTTTTAAAGACATTCCTGAAGAGTGGCTCATTGCTGGGAATCTGTACAGCTTTTCTGCTGTCATTTATCATGAATATAGGATGTTTATTTCACATTATTGAAGCGTTTATCTTTTTACCTTCTAATCGTAGAGCGTGCATATTAAAATGACTTCTATATAAAATATGGTAATAATTTTTTGGAAGTGAGTGTCACATTCGGCTGCAAAGCTCTATCAGTACTTTGTGACCATTAGATGTTTTTGCTTTAGGGTGGCTGTGTTGCATGGGGCTGATACTAATGAAAGGTCTCGTTTAGCTGTAATTTGAAGGTACCGGCTAAAGATACCAGCCCTAAATTTTAACCTGAAAAGCAGGAGCAAGTAGCTAGAGGCTTGACCTGCCTCACGTTGTGCTGGGTTGTGAGTGCAGCGCATAGCTTTGATCTCAGCTATTCTTACACTTTGGGTTTAAGAGCCTGTTTCTGTAGGGTCCTCATGAATGCTGCTTATTCCATCAATTCCCCATGCATAATTAGGGGTAGCTCTAGTAAATAGGAAGTCTTCACTGATGCAAAACGAGTGGTTCTTTCCTTAGAATCATCACAGTTTACAACTTGAGTAAAATTTCTCATGTAGCGATGATCATTGCTCTGCACGTTCCTCAAATAGAAATGATCAATCTGTTGCCATAAGACCAGCTCTGCTGACCATGCTGAGAGCAGTTCTGTTAATCGCTGTGGGAAGGATGCATCTCAGAGGAGAACAGAAAATGTTTCTCTGCCCATTTTTAGAAAGCCTCTCAAGAAAGCTGCCTTTCTTTTGGGTGCTTAGTCTTGGATACTGTTGAACATCAGACGGATCCAGAAAGGGGTACTGAGTGGTGCTAAGAGTAGCAGCACCCCCTGAACATCTGAGAGGCTTCTGTATCTGAAATGTGCAGATCCCTCGCTGTGTCAGCTACAATGTGTGTGGTAGAAGCGAAGTGAAACAAACTTAGAAGAAAACCTAAGATGCAGAGTTTCCTGCTTTCACCCTTGCATCTTCCTTCTAGCCTAAATCTGTGATTTGCCCCTCTGGCCATTGTTCTCCTTCCTCAGCTTTATGAACCTTCAATTCTGTAGTGGCTGCTTCACTGCTGGGCTTTGTATTAGTGGTATTTCAAAGCACTGATAACAACAAATTAAGAGTTACATCATACGGAAGGCAACAATATACGTAATCATTAATCGTAATCTTAAGCTCTGCTTAAAGTCACAGATCCAAATGTGTTTTTTTTTATCTTTGTATATAATTGGTGGGGGGGGGAACAAATCTTCATATAGTGTTGAGCGTCAATCTGGAAATGGAGGCAGAAGTGGACATTTTGCATGTTCATCAGTGTTTAAAGAATTCATATTTGGCAGTCAGAATATTATCAATCAAGTGCTGATTTTGGAGTTGTTGTTATCATCTGAGTCTAGGTTTAAGGATGAAATTAGGTCAAAATTTCAGACGCTTCCCTCCATGGACCTCTTCTGGGCATATGGTTTTTTTGATGCGAAGATGGATGGCTGGATTTCCGAAACTGTTGAATGCATAGCAACAGCAAATGATCTCCAAGGGAAGGTTTTTAAAGCTCTAAAAGGGCACAGAGCAGCTGTACCCTTTAGCAACTTGAGGAAACTTCATTAAGTGAATGGGAACAACTGTCTGCTCCGATAACCTGCTACCCTGTGTAGGTGCCTGGCTCTCAGCTAATGTTTTTTTAATGTGTTGGCTGGAATAATGCTTCTGAAGCTGGTGAAACTCGGAGCTAATTTGGAGTCATGAACATATGATCATCATAAACATTTGTCATAGAAGATCCTTCTTTGAAGAGAGAGAGCATGGCATAGGTTTTAAAAACATGTTTAATGGGTGCATTGCTGTGATGCTGTTTATCCATTTGGACATCTAGTTAAAACATATTCTTTCTAACAGGTTCATTATATTTTGTTCTTTATTTTTTAAGATGGCTTTTAGATCATTGGTACTTCTGTTATGTTTTTCTGTCTTAGTAAATCTTGTAGCAGTGTTTTCTAAATAACATAGCATTGGATTGGTCTAGAATTAAAAAGAACAACAAAATCAAATACTGTCAGTTCAGTGTTCTCTTATACAAAGTACAGCATCATCCTAGGGGAATGGTTAGAATGCATGATAAAACAAACAAAAAACATGGATGTTGTGCTATGCTATAAATTAATATTTAGCTTTAAAATAAGTTGTTTTTGTCAAATGAAATACATGTCCTTGTGCTGCATGAAGGCTGCTGATCTTTTCCTGCAGTCCTTCCCATAACACTGCAGTGTAAAACTCAATATCAGCTAACATACAAAGCAGCTGGCAAAGAATTCAAACTACCACAAATGAAATGAAAACAGTTTCCTATCAGAAGCATCTCAGAAGTACTGTTTCCTTTGAACAGTGACAACTAGCATTTAAATTACGTAACAGACCTGAACAAAACCACAGAGCATAAGAGGAAAATATGTTAACACTTAGGTCAGCCAAGTTCCTCTGAACTTTCCGTGTCTAAAAGGAAGGCAATGGCAGATGAATGCACACACACACTGTCAAAGTAGTCATATTTTCTGGTATTGAATGTCTTCTGGTTAAAGGGCTTTTTCTTTAAATAAAAATTACTCATTGCCACTAATTTTAATATCCCATTCAGTGAGGCATGATTTTGTTTCTTTCTAAGTGCTAGGAGTGAGGTTGTGTTTTGACTTAATGCACCATAGGAATATGGTGAATGCTAAATATAGGAATAAAACCAAGCACTGTTAGTAGAGCGATTGAATGCTTTCACTCTACTGTGTCAAAGCAGGAGAAATTCATTTCCTTTCCTTTCAAGTTCAAAAGTTACAGCCATCTCAGTCTATCTGATTTTAGATATCTGATTTTAGGTTTAACTTGTTATTTCACAAAAAGCCTATTTCCCTTCCTGGTAGGGGGATGGTTGTGCAGGATTGCTGTTCTGCCCTTTCTTTCTGGAGCAGTATTTTCATTTTGCGGAAGCCTGCATCTCCCAGAGGAAAGCTGTACTTAAATTTACCAGAACACAGAAATCAGTGAGTTATTTAAATAGCCCTAGTCTGGATACCTGGTACTTTAACTCGTTAAATCATAGGGGTCTTTTCCAACCTCCATGGTTCTATGATCATCTAGGCCAACTTTCCACCTACCACCAATATTGCTCATTAACCCGTGTCCCTAAGAACTACATCTACCCTTTCCTTAAATACCTCCAGGGATGGTGACTCCACCAGCTCCCTGGGCAGCCTGACCTGCTTTTTTTTAGAGAACAAATTCTTCCAAATCTCCATTCTGAACCTTCCCTGGTGCAACTTGAGGCCATCATCTCTCATCCTATCGCAATTTACTTGGGAGTAGAGGCCGACTCCCATCTCACTAAATCCTCCTTTTAGGGAGTTGTAGAGAGCAATGAGGTCTCCCCTAAGCTTCCTCTTCTCCAGACTAAACAATCCCAGCTCCCTCAGCTGCTCCTCGTAAGACTTATGCTCCAGACCTTCTGCAGCTTTGTTGCAGTGTAATAGACCAAAGGTAAAAGGAGCAGAACAAATTTGAAGTGAGGAAGCAGGTATGTTTCTTCTTCTGATTATAAGAGGTAAATTTAATGGAAGATCAATAGTGCTGGTTGGGATCAGCTTTACTTGAGGCAGACAATATTTGCAGTTCTCAACAGGGTCTTCTATAGCATCTCAGCCATGACCATCGATAGCCTTTAATGCCAGTAGCACATCGGTTGGAAATAGTAAATGTCAATCATGCTGCCTTGTGTGCTGATGTATGAGATAATCAATAATAATAGAATTTAGTCATCAAAGCATGCAGCAAAGTACTATACAAACATTAATTAACCTTTAAAAAGAGATGTAAATATTCGTGTTCCAGCTTGTGATAACTGGAATGCAGAGATGGGCATAACTGGACATTTCAGAAAGTGATGGAGTCCTGTTGGAGATGAAGGGAAGGGAAATCCTCAAATCCTAGGATGCAGTTTTACATGTAAAATTTCTCTAGGAAAACTAGAATCATTGCTTAAAGTACCACTTTCCATCCCATGCCTGGTAAACCATTGCAGTGGGGTAACAGAAGTGGTAGATTGGTGTAGAACTGCTTTTGTTTGCCTGTTTGTCGTTAGATTACAGATTGTATCTATAGAAATGCATTTTGAAACAGATAATGGAAGCATTTGGGTAGATTATATGATATCCATATTTACAACATGTATTTGTGCTGGTGTCCAATGAGAGCACGCAATGATTTACATCCAAGAACAGAAGCTTTGCATGCCCCGCTATGATGTGCAGTTTAATGTTGAGGATGCAGATGCAACTCCTGTTGCCTGGTGCCAGGAATCCTCTGGCACTGTGTGAACTCTGCTTTTTTCCTGGTGAGTATCTAACAGTACGTCCTTGTGACATATTGTGGGCTCTTTTGTTAGATTTAATTTTTTTTTCTCTTGTTTATTTTATTGCACTGACTTACGAAAAATACGATACTGTGCTTGTCATCGCCTTGGGGTTTTTTCTATATAAATATTATCTTTTTGATGATTCCGAGAATTCAGAGGAAAAAAAAAATATTGATTTGTCTATGTCAAAAGGCTCTTCTCTACCTCGTAAATATTCTTTTTGTCAAGATTTAATAATTCATTGTCCAAGCCAGTGCTTAAGTAGAATAGATTTATGTTAATACAAACTTTCTTTGGGTATTATGATGATCAATTTTTCAAGTGAGGAAAAAAAGGAAGGTGTCAGGAGTAACAAATGATCACATATGCTATGTTTTACTTGTAGCCTCCAGTTCAAAGAGGATGATTCTGGGGAAGAGTTCATTGGGTAGATGTTAAAATGTGCTTAGGTGTTTTTTGCACAGCTACCTGTAGGGGAAATATCAATGGTGATCAGAGTCAATGCACCGAATAAGAGTGAGGCCAGTTTGGGGTCAAGGAAGACAAATAAGATGGATACAGTGTGAAACTATGACTAAATGTATATTATACCCATGACAAACAGTCCAACTTTCAGAGGAAAATGAACTAGAAAATGCTGGGCCCATGGCCACCCTTCTCTGAGCTGCTTTATTAGTGTGTTTTTCCACACGAACGTTCTGTCCAATTGCAGACCTAGTTTTGTTGCTGACTTTCTAACCATGAATGCAACTTAGCTAAATGCATTTAATTACCCGAGCTTTGTTTTTAATTATGTTCTTCTACTAATTAAATGCCAAATTATGTAAAATTTACAATGGAAAAATAAATGTGCAGGATATTTTTCTTTGCAGTTCTGGTAAGAAATTATGGGATTGAATCATATCTTGTCCACAGGCTGAATAGAGAAAACAGACTAGAATTTAGCTATAAATTGAGTATGCATTGAAATTTTGTCTTTCAGTGTGACTCGAGGTTTGACTTACCTTCTGATTTTTTGTCAAGCAGTTATTTCTTTCTGCAGCAAAAGTTTCAGCCCAATGAGCGTTCTGGCAGGATGAGTAAGGCTTAGTTTCAGCAACGACTGTACAGATTGCCAGATTATATTGTATACAATTAGCATATGTTGTTCAAAATCCTTCATGGTTATGCCAGTGTGAAGCCAGAAGTGCTCTCTTGAGATCAATGCATTTTCTCTGCTATTTACACTGCTGAAATCACAATTTATCTCATTGTGTGTTTTTATAATATGTTGTACACAACTGTGAATACATATTTGATTATAACAGAAATGTGATTAAATTTCAGCTTTGTTCACTTCACCTGCTTTTACTCGCTCTATCTCTACTGAGATTTATTCTATCATTCAAAACTCTTCGACTGTTTTAGATAGCTGCCAGAAAAGGGAAAACAGCAAACAACAAACAAACAAAATCCCTTCTGCCAAGACTTTGATTCCTTTTCCTCCTCCAAGCACGTGTTCCATCTCTGCTGCTGTGGCACATTTGTACGCTAAGTATTTCCATTCCCTGTAGTGACAGAAATAGAGGCTCTAAGCCAAACCAGAAGCAACGGCTAGACCTTCAAATACTAACCTTAAATACTGCTCTCTTTATGTAGAGGATAACTGTTTCCTCTATGTCATCTGCAGTGGCTTGTTTTCCAAAAGGAAAGAATTATTCTGTTAATTCTAAAAGCGTTGCGGTATCCTAGAAGAGGCTTTGTGCATCACGTATGGTGATGCTGGGATCCTTATTGACATGCTCGTGGGCTGCCCAGCATGAATCTCAGCTCTGTTGTTCAGCAGCTCTTCTGCAATCCCAAACACCAAGGAGGTCTGGAATAATAAAGAGAACTCTGCGGTATAATTGTTTATGTCTTCACCTGTGGAGGCAGGCTCTGGGGTACATCAGCACCGCTGTTGTAATACCTGTTGACGTGAGCTGAAGTTTTCTTGAAGCAATTTTTCCTTTAGCGTTACATTGGGTTTTATGAAGTAAGCTTGTGTTTATTATCAACTTCTCTCGCTAGCTAAAGCAGAAAAATATAAGATACGCTTTATTTCTGAAAAAGAAGGCTGGATACAATTGTGGAACTTGCTTGTCTCTAGTGTCTTGAATTTGTATGACATAGTTTTCCCTTCCGTTGGGAACAATGTGCAAGCCACTGGTTGGATCAATAAAAATTGATTGTAGAACAGTGAGTAGAAGCAAACAATTGCATAAAAGGGGAAATAATCTTATGCTGAAAGCAATTGAATAATACACATTTTACCCATAACTGATGGGTTCATCGAGATAAAAATAAAGCAGGGCATCTATGACCTGGAAAAAAAAAGTTTGAGGTTTTAATTCTGATTTGTGATATTTTTATGACTGATACAGAACAAAGCATCTAATTTTATTCTAAGCAGGGTGGATTTTTTTCATCTTTGCTGGCTTATTTCTGTTTAGTTGTGAAAGAAGTCTGCTAAGTAGCCCCAGAAGGGCTTTCAAAGGATAGATTGTTATTGCTTTTGGTTGTACAAAAAGGTTAATTATGGAGGTTGGGAAAATGTTGCTGCTTTAATGATAAGGGACTACTATACAGAAATGACTAACTGAGCTGGTTTTCACGGTCATCTTAATTTTAAAATAAATGACAAAACATCAGGCTCCTTGATCATTCTGAGCATTAAAAATGAAAGGTCCGACATGCATGAGAAATACCTAATGACCAGAAAATCTGGGATAGGTAATGGAGAAAGAGATCAACCAAAAAGTAATTCATTAGAATTTCTGTGTAGCACAATCTTTTTAAAACTAATTAAAGTATTAAAAAAAACCAACACCAAAGTGGTAGAATTTATTTTGCCAGAGTTTATAGGCTGTTAAATAAAACTGAATGTATAAGAAATCATACTGTAACTCTTTACCCTATTTTTTTTTATGCTTTTCTCTGTGGATCTTATTCTGCCATTCAAGTCCATTAGGTACCTCAGGATTTCAAAGGAGAGCAGAATTTGAATTTTATCCTTGACATACTAAGGTTGACATATTGCCCCCATTTTTACACTAAGTGACTGAATAAGGAAAAGACCTATTCAGGGTTTGTGCAATATTCCTTTGCTAGGAATGTGAAAACCTGTAAATTACAGCATTTACTAGAATATGCAATACAGGCAATGCCTATGAAATCAAAGATTGATTGCTTAAGAGCATCAGCCTTGTAAAGTGTTGAGACCAATGGTGAGTGAACCTCCACAGGGACCCGAAGTTCACATTTTTCTTAAGGAATTGTCCTTACATGAATTCATCGAGTCCAAAGAAAATTGCTCTGGGCTGTTGAACCTCTAAGAAAGCTTACCTTAGCTGATTATTGTCTGCGATTGTCTCAAACAAAATGCCCTTGGGGATCTCCTCTGTTGCCAGCACACGTGGATGGATGTTGGGATGCAGCAATGCTGTGGTGGCAATGCTTGGTGCTGAGCTGCTGAGCCCTCCTGGCAGGCTGCATAGCAGAGGGTAATTCTCTGGGGCTAGATGCAATTTACATTTTTGTTACCTTACAGCTTTTGACTTACCGTCATTATTCTAAGTCATCTGATAGACTCTAAATTATGCATGAAGACCAAGCTAATACAGCTGAGGTAACAAGGAGTTTGAGTGTTCTGTGCTCCACTCTTGTTGGAGTTGCAAGAATTTCCACTGAAGTTTGAAGGGAAATCTTTAATCCTATTCTACTCTACTCTTTACTGACTTGAATGAATTTAAAAGCATCTTCTGTCTGCTTCCTACACAAACTTCTGTTAGAACTGATCAAGCAACAGCTTCAGCAGCATTCCCAAGATACTTCAGTTGGTTTTAATTCTCCAAAATCCTATAGCACATTATTTCAAAACTTGTTATAAGAGCTTGTTGCTGTTGGAGTCAAAGAAGAAACGTATTCAAGTAATGCAAAATTGCTAAGCAGTAGAAATTAGCAAAGATTTGAAGGTTATTACATTAATTTACAATTCAAAAAAATTAATGAATTTTTATAAATGTTAATATCCGGAGATGCTTGGAATTAAAACATTAGAAACTTTATTGACATTGAAACAAAGAGACTTTTTACTTTTCATATTTATTTTCTGTGCATTTGTTTTGCAATTCTGAAATATGTTGTCACAGTTTGTAAGACTAACACAGGATAAAGCTGGGAAATATTAGTAGTGTTGGGGAAAGTGGTGGAGTTTTGGATGTCAGTAAAGCTTTAAGTATGAGAATTATTAATATTTGCATACTATACTTCTCTGATTTCTATGGTTCTTTAATATTTGTGAAAATAAAGGTGTTTTTCATGATGGAGAATAGGAATGGCCATCCCTTGGAATGTGTCTGTAGGAGGTTTTCAAGCCAGCAGTGTCCTTGAGCATCACCCTGCTTTCCAGTGCAGGTACTGAGCTTTGGGCTACAGGAGGTATCAGGAGGTTGCAGCTGTTCTTTAAAATTGTGCTTATATTAAATAAATACATGTACGAGTTTTGTATCTCTGTGGTTTCTGTTCCAGTCTTGTTGGCAAGAAATAAGAGACTTGATTTATTCCTGAAATCTTGTAGAACGTTGACTACCACCTATGAATAAAACTGTTCCTTATTCTTAAAGGGTCCTTACTGAGATCTTGGCAGTGACAAAGTGTTGAGACGTTGTGGAGTTAAAGGAGATCTGCTGGCGAATAACATGGGAAAGCTGATTGTAGAACTTCATCGTTGTCGTGATGGGACTTGGTTGTGGATGGAAAGGGCACTGAAAAGGAAATGGTGAGGCACTGGAGACTGAATGTAACAAAAGAGAGCCACAGACCTAAAGAAGGAAGGCATTTAGAAGGAAAACACTGTGCCAAAAAATGGGTTTAGTAGTTTGTGAGTTTGTAGTTTATCTAAGAGAATCTTGTGTCAATGAATAGATCAAGCCCCAGTGCATTGCTGAATATTCCTCAGTGTTTGGGTTTGCTACCCATTCCTCTGTGCTCCAGAGATCTTCTGGACAGTAGAGACTCAGGCTGGTACTAAGCTCCTCTCTGGTAGACTGCATTTCACTTAAGTCATGAATTCTTGTACAGGTAAAAATGTAATAGGTACTGTGTGTCTTCTATTGAAGTCTCCTCAACCAAAAAATCTAAAATGTTGGCACTTGGCTTTGTTTATTCTGAAACATTTAGTTTTGTTAGCTCCATTTGCTTTTGTTTCACGTAAATATGATGTTAATTTGTCGTTATTCCTAAATAGAAAACGTTAGTTTGGAGAATAAGCAAATGGTATAGATTAAAGAGTTAACCAGGACTTAAATGTAATTCCATTTGAGTATTTAGCCATTAGCTTCACACAAGTAAAACCACTGAGTCCACTGAGTTGCTTATTTAATGGCTTATTTGTTTACATTGAAAATCAATTAGCGTGGCCCCTGTGGTTCCCTTACCTTTTCTCTCCAAGGATTCCCACTAGGGAATGTTGTGCCCCAGTGTGCTTTTGGCACCCACCAGTTCCTGTGCTCTGCAGGGGTCTCCTGGCAACGGGGAAATGCTAATGCAGAGCACTGGGGTGGGCAAAGATGTGGCATGGCAGAAGCAGACACTTAAAGTTAACATTAATATATACCATCTTCAGGTATTGATGGGGAAGGTAATCGAAAAGGAGGCATCATTGCATTATTCTACTTAGTGATGGCTCAAAAAGATACTTTTTATTGTTGTTCTAATGAAAAGTTGGTAGTATTCTTATTTATCTGCCTGTATATGCATACCTGATTGGCAGCAGCATAGACCAAGACAGATCAGAGCATGGGGCAGTTGACAGAAGGTGTTTTCATAGCTACCAAATCCCTGACTAAAACCAAATGGCAGCAACAAAACAAGACGTGCTAATAATAACGTTGTTTTGGTATGGCATGCGAGGCAGTGACAAAGGGATTGGGTGAATAATACAGAGCCAGAGCATCCGCAGGGAACCTTCTGTGCTTCCACGATAGTCCTTCATCTGTCTTCACTGATATTCAACAGTAATTGAGTTTTAATGTCAGATTTTCCTAAGAAATCAGTGCAAATGATTAGTAGGGAAATTTGGGAGATTCTAGAAATTCACCAGTAAAACCCGATACTCTAAAATATTATTTAATTAACGTTCTCACGGAGCTTCCCAAAGAACAGAAGATAACTTGATAGTTCTATTTGGTTTATTTGGAGACTAAGTCTGGTGATGTTTTTCTTTAATTGTAGAAACAGAGAACACGTTTATTTTTAAGAATGCAGCTGTCAAAACAGTCTGCTTAAGACAGCTTCTAATAGATTTGGTGGCCTAGAAGAAAATGGAAAAGTAAGGAATATTTCAACCTGCTTGGAAATAGTAAGGCTCTGAGTGAATATTTATTTAAACGAATAGTTTTACTCAATTTGGAAACTAAAAATGTTAAAAGGCAAGGATATTATTATTTGTAGAAAGGATGTCATGAGTCGTTTTGCCTTCTATTAACCCATGCTGCTCAACAGAGGAAATACGAGATCATCGTGGTAGGAAGTTGATGAACTGGAACAGTGACATTCAGCAAACAGGTTTAAGGCTTTTGTGGCAGTTATGAAATGGAGAGTAAATATTCCTAGTGGACTGTGCAAGTTTCTGCAATCAGCATCCCCAATTGCTCCAGTCAATCTGAATTCCCCTGAGACAGCCCTGGAATTGGCCTTGTGTTACGCAGGCTCATTGACTTTTATTGTGTACTGTATTTCATCCTCTGTGGGAGGAAGGCAGCGTGCAAACATCGGCTCTGCATTCTGTTTGCTGGTCATAGCAAGGGAGGGAGTGCTGGAGAGGCAATCAGGGCAGCAACTTGCTTTAGGTGGAGGAGGAGTTGCTCTGACAATTTTAAGAGGCATCAAACTCAAATCCAATTAATTAATTGCAGCTCTGTGGTACTCCAAACTAACTTTCAGCTGTTCTCTCTGGGATTTTGACAGTGTCTCTTTCCTACTTCTCTCATTTTTCACTTCTACAGCTCCCTGAGAGTTCAACACATACAACAGACAGCCAGAACTGAGACTCTGTCCCTGTTGGGAATAAGTGCACAGTGCCCATTAGAGTGAAAGGATTTTAGCACAGGAGCAGTTGTCTGCTTGGACGCAGCTGGAGAAACTGGAGCTTAAAAAATATTATTACAGAGCAGCAACAGGGAAGCTGGTGACTCGCTGTAAAGTGCTGACAGTATAAACTCTTCCTACATGTGTATTTTTAATGTAGTAATACGTTTATAAAGTGCAGTTAAAAACACAAAGTTTTGGATTAAAATTAAAAGAACGGCTGCAATTAACGACCATGAAGTTACTCAGAGAAAACTTCAGGTTTCACTGTAAAAACACCCAGTTCTGTGTCTCCGTGCCAAGCAGGATGCAGACCTGCAAGGCCTGTTGGCAAAAGGATAGCACGTTTCCATCTAATGGAAATTAAATGATGTCACCTGTAAGAACTGGGGTGATGTTGGCCAAGAAAAGTAGAAGTAGTAAAAGATTATTATTAAAGGCCGTAAATCATGATGGTCAGATCTCTTTAGCAGGGAGTAGTGCCTCAGCTGGCTGGATGTGAGCAATAACTGAATAATAGCATTCCTCTTAGGGCAAATGGAACCCAGGAAGAGTGTTGTAAATGTTCCCAGTTAATTAAGATATTACCAGTTCAGCAAAAATAATAAAAATACCTTAAAAAATTGAATAAATGTAGATGCAATTAGTGTGTTTTAATGGATGAATTCTTTGGTCGTTTATCTCCTGGCCAGCGTTACTTTCAAATATAATAAAAATGGAAGGGATGCTGAATGCAACTGGAATAAGCGTAGCTGTGAACTTCTCCCAGAGTGGTGCAGCTAATGCTGCTTTATCATTGCTCACACCTACATGCTGACACTTCAGCTGAAAGCATTTGCAATTAAAAAATGAATCCAGGTGCCTGTCGGTGTCAAGGAAAATAAAGAGAGATGTTATATTTTCAAAATAACTGTAAACTTCAGTATGACACATCTGGCAGCAAGTAGAATGACTTGCTGCTTGGATTGTAGGGAGCTAATCTTACTTATGTTAGTTTTCTTACATCTCAGATGCTGTTAAAAAGACTGAAACGTATAGCTGAAAGGAAAAAATAGTGCCTGAAGCTAGAAAGAAGTCAGGCCTGTTCCTCTTTCATCTTGCTACAATTAAAATACAACTGTAAACCAGATAACTCCAAAAATTGTTTATGAACTCACAGGTCTGAACTGAATAACCATCTGTAGTGTTTTAAAAATTAAAATCCCTTTAGGAAATAGTGACCTTGCAGAGCTTAAATCGCCAATGAAATTCTGAAGGCGGCATTAGACTGGAATAGATATGAGCTATATAAAATCATAAGCTGAAAAAATGCAGGTTGTTCCTCTGTCTGTCCAAAGGTCTTGGAAGCAAAACTTGACTTCTCCCCATACTGTTGGTAGCAGTGGGGTTGTTCATCTCAGTAGTGAGGATGGTCGTGATTTACTCTTGTGGTAAAGGGGATCAAGGAACTTTTTGGAAGAGCAGAAAAATTCCCAGTGGCCTCTGAGAAGAGACATTTTATTAAATGGTAAATAAAAGATGTCATAGAAGGAAAACCGTAAAGAGACAGAGCTTGGCCAAAATGCCATGCTGCAAAACGGTCTATAAATTAACATGCTAGTTAGCTCAAACGCGACTGAAACAAAGCAGCTTATATTGGCCATTACGGGACACTTAGGGGTTTTTACAGCAGGCTGAACTTTCTGCCAGTTAACTTTTATGTTGTTTTTAAAATTGATCGTATTCACTACTGTTGTCCAAATGCCATTAATTTAAAGAACTGTCAATCAGAGCTGATTATTAGGATGCTGGGATTGCAGAGTGCTGCATATACAGTAGAATGCACCGAAGGCTGAAATGCTGCAGTCCGTTTTTCTTGTGTATGGGTTGGAGATCAAATATGACAGCATCTGTTAAAAGGAAGATAGAGTCTCCAAGTGCATGATATAATTGAAATTGTACTTTGAAGCTGGAGTGTTAGAATTCCATTATTTAATGTACAACTACACAAAAGCTACTTTGTAAAGAGTAGATTGCAGTGACACGATCTAGTCATCTTTTAAGACACCTTTCCTTTCAGAGAGAGGTTAGAAGTTGCCAAATTTAGAGCTAAAATCTTAAATCGACGAAAATGTTGTACCAGTGGTGCAAAAATACGGATTAAATAGATGTACAAATGAGCATTGCTTTAAGCGAGGAATAAAATACTCGTCCTGTAAAATAAGGAAATAAATTCCACAAAACTAAGTATGAGATCATTTCACTAGTTGGAAACTTCTACTGGTTGGACATAAGAGATGTGATGGATGGCTGAGGCAGCTTGCTTGCAAGTTGGGTCTGTTGACTTTCACTCTTCTTTACAGGTAGAGTCAGAATTGTACATAAAACAGAGCAAGAAAGAGAAGTAAACTGATATAACCATCAGAAAATCTCAATAGTGTACAAAATGGCACTTAGGAGGCTCTTTGATGTTTGTAGAAATAAGGCATTAGCTTTATTTGTCAGTTCTTTGTTTGCATTCCTGTGCTCTTTGCTTCCTGAGGAAATCTTTTTCTATTTAATTAGAAAGAAAACTAAGATCGGACTTGTTAATAGACTTAATTTGCAATGCTGTGCTAAAGGTTCTTTAGGAGTCTTTGTTGGGAGTGTGGGGAGAGGAGAGAATTTCATATTGTTCCTTCTAAGCTCTAAATGTTCATCCTATTTCTTGGTTCCATCCTTCTCTTTTAGCAGTGATGTATGCTGTAGTGCATGAGGCTTACTTCATAGCAGTCCACTACGGCCATGTTCCTACCTACCACGTTCATTGCCTTTCGTGCAGGTTATGGGGTCTCTTGTGATGCTGCAAGAGTGCAGTCCTGGATTTTCAGATCTTTATGTTATCAGCTAATGCTCTGTCTTTAAAGCAGGAATGCCTCCAGTTTTATGGTGTTAACCCACGGTGACAGAGGTGGATGTTGGTGGGATGGCAGTAGAAACTGAACCTTCCCACCTACATTTAGTTACATTTTGTTGCCATGTGATGGCGCAGGGACAGCAGAGAGGCAGCTTGAGAGGATGGAGTCTGACATGGAAGTGCATATGAAGGGAAGGTCATTGAATTACTCCATGTGGAAAAAAATGGCACCCATTGACATTCATTGATGATTGGTGAATGTTTATGGGGACCAAACAGTGGATGTGAGCACAGTGAGGGGTGGGTGGTGACTATGTTGAAAAACAGCATTTTGTAATTGAGAATTGCTCTATTAAATAGTGTTATTGTGCTCTTTGCTGCAGTTTCCATGGAAATAGCTAATAAGCAAGCACAAGGACCATAAAGAAAATTAAATTTGCTGTACCCCAACTCTTAGTATGATTACTTGTGTTTAATTTCATTCCACTGCTGAAAGTGACCAAAAGCAGATTTTGTAGATTCTAGGAGTAGAGCAGTTTATTTCCCAATAACCCTTACACTGCGCCCTGGAAGAGCTTTGGTCACCCATTTCAGCTATCATTTGTGTCCAGCCCTTGGTCTCTTCCAGCTCAGATTCCTTAGTTCCCATCTAATCTTGCCCAGCTGCAAACTTCCACAGTTTCACCAATGAAGACTGGGAGCCTGGTTCTCAAATTGCAGATTTTTCTCAGTTTTGAATAAGAGAACCTGTTACTGTTTGGCAGGAGGCAGCGTTAGATGCCATTATCTGGATTTGTGGAGGCTCGCTGTGCTCAGCTTAGGCCTCAAGTGGCCTCAGCATGGCTCCAGGAGGATGCTTGTGCCTTGTTAACGTGCTGGGAACTACAGAGATTAGGTTAGGGGGCTATTTTGTACCCCGGAGGAGTTGTCATGTGTTTCATATAAAGAGCTAATGTGGTCTGCTTTTAGAAATAACAGCTGGGAGTCACGCTGCAGCAGGTAGCACTGCCTGTACTTGATCTGGTTTTGCAGTGCCCAGGAAAAAGTGAGAGAGCATTATTCTGTGATCTAGGTCAGGGAAAGAGGCTGCAGATATCGGTCTGGGGATTGTCCAGCTGTACAAGGAGAAGCAAAAATGCTGAGGTGACACCCATGTCCCACCCCAGCATGGACTTTGCAGAGGAGCAGCCAAATACCTCCACTGCATCCATTTGCCACCATCTCTACTAACCTTACACTGTCAGGACGCTGAAACCTTGCCAAGTTTTTCTATGTGGCAATGCTGAAATATCCCATACAGTCATTGTTGGGAATACTTCTGGCTTTCAATTTGAAATTATTTTTGTTGAATGCTTTATTTTGTATTTTCAAGATGATACGGTGCAACAAGGACAGACTTGATTTAAAACAGAGCATTTGGACCCACATAACTTTTTGTTTCAAATATTAATTTATGGGTATTTTGCATATGTAGAGCTTGTTCCAGAACTGGAACTAAAGGAAGGCTGTGTGTGTGTGTGCTATGCAGGGTGTTATTTCTGTGCTTTGCATCTTGTTTGACTAAAGCTAGACTGCCCTGAATCCAAATGTTCTCGCACATACACTGTGCAGGAAAAAGGGGAAGTTTAATAAAGTGCTGCAAGCATTATATAGTTCTAACATTTTACTGAATGTGCTATGTAAATTAAATTTTTCTGATCAAGAAGAAGAGAAATCATCAGTCATGTCTGACATCTGCACTCGTAGTAGCGTTTAGAGCTAGGGCTGAATTACTACTTAATTTAAAAGCCAAAAGTATAAGAAATTGTACATCTAACTTGACATTTCAGAACCTTCCTACATTTGAGGATGGAATCAATTGTCTGCTTTATCAAGCAATATGGGGTTTTGATTTCTGTTATCCTTTCAACCCTTACTGTCATGAATTAGTTATGATTTATATTCACGTGGAACTACATGTGTCATCACCAGTAGCAGTATATCTTACGTACAACATGAATACCATATACACAAAACCCTTAGCCATGTGTGTATGCACAAAGTTATTAAAATGCAACGTAAGGAAGTATGGAACCAACCCCATGTGGGAAAGAATGACCTTCTGCTGCACCAAATGAATTACACCATCTTTTCCAGCTACTACAAGTGTATAGATCATAGCCTTAGAGCACCCATAAAAGTCATAGTTACTGTCAATTTGAGAAATTTTCATGCAGTACCTCTGTTTGTCTTTTGCTGTCATGGGAGGAAAGAAATCCTTCTTATTAGAAGGACGGGATGTGTGGATGGATAGTGCATTGACGAATGACCTTTTCCTGCTGTTAATAGCTCTAAGAGTGGTACTTCTGAAAACAGGCTTGCAATTGCCTTTGCCATTGGAATAGTAGTGTGTTGTGTGTTTTGCCTGGTGTCTTTGAGTAGCAGTGTTTAAAATCACCTTGTGGCATATTTCTCCTACGCATTTCTCCCATGCTGAGGAGCAGCCTGGTGTTCCTCTTGTTGTTTTGCTTGTTGTAAAGTCTTCAGTTCCCTGATACTGAGTACCTTAATGAGACAGGCTAGCGAGCTAATCTTACACTGCTGCAAGAAGGGGGGGAAAAAAAGTATTACAACTTTTCACTAGGAAAGGACAAAATGTACCCCTCCTTATTCATTAGGCCAATTCAACTGAGATGACAGCAGGCCATCCTTCAAGCAGCGAACATGTCAACCCACTGTCACTGAGGCGTAGGGCACACGGCAGGGAAAGAAAGGGGATGGTGGGGTAGGAACGTGGGTCTGTGCAGACAGAAGGATCACAGCCCGCTGGTTGTGATCCTTACGTTCTGAAAAATATGAATTGGCCTTTATTAAAGCTTGCACAGCGGCCTCTTATTGCTCACGTTAGGTGAGAGGGGTTATGCTTCTTTGGCTTCCCTGTGCAGAACACTTGCTTTCTCATGGCATTGGCTACTTGGTCACTCTCAAGACATGGTGTTTTATTTTTAATAAGACTACAGAGTGATCCTGTGATCTGTTGTAATAGGTATAGCTCTTAGCCCACTTGGTGCCATGGCTGAGCCACTGAGAAGCAGAGCTCCAGGAGCCCTAAGTGTGGCTGGAGTGGGGCTGCTGGGGCACAGCCTACAACAGATCTTCCAGAAAGTGGCACATCTTAGGGATTTGTCATCAGCACAGCTCAGGTAATGCAAGTTTTTGTGTGGGTGTAAATAATATGAAGCTGCTATACAAATACCTACAATAAAATAATGCAGGGAGAAATCTGTATCGTGCATAAAACTCACTACATCATACTTTGACCCAGACTAGTTATGCAGCTTCTCAGCTTATTTTAATAGCTATACAGCTACATAGAGAGGATGAAAATGACTGTGAAATCTGCACTCTGCATGGGCTGTCTGGTACTCGAAGTGGCACCAAAAGCTGTTACAGCTGAAACCTGGTTTAGGATGGATTTTTGATGGGGCAAAATCATACATTGAATATATTAACATTAAGTTATTTGAAAACACGAGGATAATGTGGCAGAAAAAAAAAGTCATTTTGAAAGTGTTGACCTGTGTAGAAAATAAACCATTACAGAGAAGAAAATCAGATGCAATACCTTTGATGGCCACATTGTGATATACGAAGGGAACGACACCCAGAATAAAGGAAGAACTGGAAGGATGTTAAAAATACTTACAGTTCTGACTGGATGCTATTATGTCAGACTAACTATGAAAAAAAAAAAGCTCACAATTCCTGAAATTCACACAGTTTGTTGAGATTCACTAAGGATAAGAAAGTTTGCTGGAGGACCCAAAGGATACCTAGGAAGTAGGGGAAAAAAAGCACGTGCAATTTTCTGGCGTAAACTTGAGCTCATGTATTTCAGTAGTTGAGGATTATGGGAAGCTAATGGAGGTCTTTGTTGCTGCAGTGTGGAGCCAGGAGGGAAGCTTGAACTGCAGCCTTTGCCACCAGTATGCCTTTTGCTGGGGCCCTGAGAAAACCCACCCTGCTCAGCGCTTTTTAACTTCCATAATGTATTTCGGTCCCAATCGCTCTATCTATTAACCTACATACATCTATACTGGGAAACACGAGTGCAAACCCAAGATGCTGTTTTGCTATTTCAGTCTGTCCTCAAAACTTCAAATAAATCAGACAGAATAAGACCACTCTTAATTTCCACCAGCAAATGTAGTAGTTTTCCACAGCAAGCAAGTAGCAGGGCTCTGGCTGCATTGACTCTAACACAGCTACAGAGGTTTTTATTAATTTTGGATTAAAATGTAACATCAGTGATAATGCACTTCTGTGTAACTGTACTTTAGACAGTAACACATCTTTTGAATCATAGAATCATCATAGAATGAATTGAAGTATAAGCATCACTGTTCACAAAGTTCCATTTTTCTTAGTTAAAATATTCCATGTTTCTATTTCCTATGACACGCTTTTAATATGCTGCACTCCACTGTCACTGGGCTTTAATAAGGTTGAACTTCATGCAATGAAAGAAAAGGTCATTTATGACAAGGATGTAAATACACAGTAAATCCTTAGCAAAGGTGTGCCTGTACATTTGCTGGGGAGGTTGGGGTAATTCCAGTTTAGCTTCTAGAAGTGTGGAGCTGCTGGTTTGCTTATAAACAAACAGTATTATTCAGAAATCAAATACTATGCCTGAGCTTTCTTTCCTGTTTGCTTTGCTTGCAAGAGCACATAGCCTGTAACTCTGTCAAGCTGCCTCTATGTGGTGGCCAACATAAAGGCAGCTCATCCGGCTAGGAGTAGGTTTTACTCATTGAGTCAGTATGAGCTATACACAAAACAAAACTAAAAGTTGTCCTAAATCTAACCATTCAGTGATTTGCTTTATTTCATCTTCTTCACTTCCTATAGGCTCCTCTAGAGGGCTTTGTTTTTTTCCATGCATATTCCTAATGGAGATGCAGTAAAAGCCTGGGGGCGGAGGTGATGTTACTCTTTTAATTCATTTCCACCAAAAGTGGTTTTGATGCCTGCAAGTAACAGATCTGCTTTCTGCATGCTTTCTTCTATTCTGTTTTTTGAGAAACTCTTACATCCAGGTCTCATTTTCCCTTTTCTGCTCTCCTCGTTAAATACCAGAGGAGTTTGTTTAAGGAGTGCAGGAGGGGCTGGGAGGGGCCATGGTGGAGCTGCAGGCTCCAAATTGAAAAGACTTTTAAAGTTGGGTGTTATTAAGAGTGCATTTAATCAGAGTAAGTGATAAACAATTTGTTGTAAGACACATAAATACTAGTTGGAAACTAATTTCAGTGGCATAAAAGACAATCAACTCTTGCATACAAAGTAAATGGAAAAAGCACAGACCTCTGTGCTATTACTCATGCTGTGCACCACATTCATTTAGAACAATTACTTCTCTTGGCCAGAACAGTCTTTTTGTATCTGCAGAGTAAAGCAAGAGCAAAAAACTATCCAGAAAACACAGCAATATGCAAAATCAACCACTAGATTCCCCCTTTTTTTGGTCATATTTAATAATCATGAACTGCCTTGTTGCTTAAGAGCCTGACCTTCTCTGTTAGCAAAGCTCACACCTAAAAATCCTGCAAAGTTTCAATTTCTAAATGTCACAAAATATCAAATAGGTGCAGAAGACAGGAAGCAAGTCAATAAATGTTTGTATTCTTCTCTTGATGCTCTTTTTTTATTTCATTTTATGTGAGGAAAAAAAAGATTAACCCAAAGTTTAATCTCTCCTCTGAAAAAGGAAAGCAAGGAAGCAGAGCCTGGGGTAGCAGTCAGTTAAAAGTATTGATTACTGTGCTTAGCAATTTATGGAAAAATAAATAAATAAGGCTGAAATGCCTTCAGACTATTTAGGAGAAAGCATACTGTTTCCTATGGTGAGAAGAAGTATAATTAAAAAGCTATCAACAGTCTGGGATTGTCAAAAGTACTTTGTCACCTGAAGCACATTCCTTGTAATTATCTTTTGGGCTTTAAGCTAGATCACCATTAACCTCCAAAGAAGAAGGGTTACTATGCTTTCTGGTGTGAGAAATTGTATCATCATGTAAATTAAACCCTGTTAGGTAGTCAAATTGGATTTGCAAAACGATTGACTATTAAACCTAGTCATGTATATTATCAAATGACACAAAGCATGACATGCTAAGAGGGAATGAAATAGAAAATATTTTTTTTCCTATGCTTAAAAATGTCAACGTTCTTGTACAAAAAGTACTTTTTGGGGGAAAAAAAAACAAGAAGGTAAGGAATAGTATGTGAATGTAGAGACTCTCTGAGGGCCACAAAGGTGCTCAGAGGGCTGGAGCACCTCTCCTATGAAGACAGGCTGAGGCAGCTGGGGGTGTTCAGCCTGGAGAAGAGAAAGCTCCAGGGAGACCTCACTGGGGCCTTCTGATACTTGAGGGGAGCTTATAAGCAGGAGGGGGACCAAGTTTTTACACGGTCTGATAGTAATAGGACAAGGGGGAATGCTTTTAAACTAGAAGAAAGGAGACTGAGGTTAGATGTGAGGAGGAGAGTCTTTACCCAGAGGGTGGTGAGGCCCTGGCACTGCTGCCCAGAGCTGTGTGCACCACATCACTGGAGGTGCTCAGGGCCAGGTTAGGTGGGCACTAGGCAGCCTGAGCTGGTGGGTGGCAACCAGTCCATGGCAGGGGGTTGAAGTGGATGATCTTTGAGTTCCCTTCCAACCCAAGCCATTCTGTGATTGCATAAATATTTTCTTAAAATTTCCAGTGAGTAGAAAATGAGAGAACCATTTCAAGCTTGTTGTAATGGAGCAGTAGTTAAGTCATGTTTATTGTAACTCAAGGTCTCTCAATGTAACGTGTAATTTTCTGAGTTGGTCAGCACAGGGCTCCCATTGGAATGCAGTTTCCCAAATTACCTGCTCAAAATGTGCAGTAATACAGACTGGAAAGAAGTAAGCTTGCTTCATCTCTGCAACTGATATTGTAGGGCCATTTTAACCAAATGCTGAAAAAATAATAGTAATATCTAGGAAGGAAGGGAGTAATTTGGCTGAATTTTCTTTTAACTGGAGTCCTGAAAAAGTCATCTTTTGAATTCAAGCAGGATAAATGCCTTTCTGGTCCTCAGGTAATGATGAGGGATGGATGTATCAGGTGTGTTTTCTCAGAAACATGAGTGAAAGCCAGAGCTTTGCACATTGCTAGTATGCAGTTCTGTCATTAGGGAGCCCACATTTCTCTGTAGTAACTAAACATAAAAACAATTTGCCAGCAGTCCCCTAAGCTTTTAGTGAGTTTCTTTTCTTTATTATTATTTTGAAGAAAACTTTATTTCACTTTATATTTTGCCAAATTACTGTATGTTGACAAAGGGCTGTATCCAGTCTTTCTGCTTTCAAGTTGGGCAAAGTAGGTAATTGAGGTTGTGTGCACAATAAACGAGAACATCCATTGGTTCCATATAGACATTTAAAAAGCCTCTGAATGGTGAGTGAGGCAGGCTAATACGAATTGCAAAAGGATATAATTAATTTGTACATGAAAGAAGATTTTTAGTATGCCATTAGCCTCTGTAACAGCCAAAAATAAAAAGGCAATCATGTATAACCTTGCCAAAAGTATGACAAACTTCTTGTCGTGGAAAAAAAAGTGTTTTAAGCAAATGCCTCATGTTTTTATAAAAATTACCCTGTTAACTCTTACTTGCTGCCAATGAAATTAGGTTTACAAATGATATTAAATGAGGTGCTCATTTCAGAGCAGTCAAATCAAGAGCATCTAGTAAAGCGAGTGGACGTGCTGGCATTGTTGCTGTTCAAACAATCCCAAAAACGTTTGAATTGTTGTTAAGACAACTCAGTTGTGTTTCCTCAGTGTCCCTAATCCTTTTATGTGCCTTATTAATGGAAGTCTCAGGAATGAAATCTTCAGAGGAAGTTATGGACTTCTTTTCTACCTCCCATACCTTTCAGAAGCTAATTTCTCCCTTCAACTTTTTCATTTAATTGAAGGTTCTTCTCTTTTATACCTTCTTCTTCTTCCTATGTTGCTTAATCATTTTTAGTATATAAGATATGCGTATTATATAGCAAATAATCTATTTTTAGAAGAAGCATGTAAATTCTAACAAATTTACTTCTATTAAGAGGTTTTATTTCTCGTTCTAGCTAGCCAAGATCATAAACTGCTCCCGAAGACTCCTGCTAACAATGAAAGTTAAATTACGCTATAGATATTAAAATGACAAGATTGTGAGACTGATAAATTATTTTCTGCATACCGTGAAGAAAATGAATCATAGGATTTGAGTAACCTGATTTAGTCAATAATTCTATAATTCCTACTCAATCATAGCTTACTTTTATCCATCATTGATGGAATGCAGTGCATAACTTCCAGTCCTCTCTGAAAGTATCTGACAGTTAAATAATACAGATAGGAGCACTCTTATGAAACAACGGGGAGCTGCTGTCTTGTCAGTGAATGTGAGCAACGATCATTTATGTTGCTAACACTTAAAATATCACAGCAGCCAAAAGAGAGATCCCCGAATCTCACAGCAATAATAGAGATTACAAATAATATTTACTGGAAATATGGCAGGGAGTATTGCTGGCAAAATACATGTTTCGAATACGTATATAATCTCTTTGCGGTTTGCAATGTTTAATATGTATTTATCTGAGAGGAAAAAGTATTATGACAATTTATGGTATAATAAACTGTCGCATGAATGAATTTTATAAACATTTCTTGTCTGCCCACTTGGACTTACTGATTGTCAGCTTGATTTTGTCACTGGTGCAGCTAGATTGTAATTCAGTTGAAAATCACTTGGTAGGAGAGAAGGGACAATTTCTCCATCCCTGGGACATGCCATCCCTGCCTGGAAGTCTCCACACCCTGCTGTGCTTACTGAGGAGACGCCCTGCATAGTGACTGCAGGACTGAGTCATCATGGAATTATGGAATCATAGAAGGGACCTCAAAGATCAGCCATTTCCAAGCCCCTGCATGGGATGGTTGCCCCCATCAGCTCAGGCTGCCCAGGGCCCCTCCAGCATGGCCTTGAGCATCTCCAGAGTTGGGGCACCCACAGCTTTTCTGGGCAGCAGTGCCAGGGCCTCACCACCCTGTGAGTAAGAATTTCTGCCTACCATCAAACCTAAATCTCCACTTCGGTACCTTTTTGCCTTGAATTCAGAGCACTCCAGAGTTGAATGCTTTTTAATATTCATGTTGATACCTATTGGTTATATATGACTGCTCAAATGGCTTCCTAAAAAGATCCAGTTAATCTCTGTGTGTTGGGTAGAATCATGATTACCTGTGATACCACTTTAATCCGGCATATTTTGCTTTGTGTATATAAATATATATATTTGGATTAATTGTAATAGTAATTATGCTGTCCTGGATTTCTCTTATTGTCTTTTCATCTTTGGTGCTGTGCATCAATAGAAAGCAGGACCGAAGAGAAGCCTGTGGTCAGCGCAGTTCATGAACTGTAGTTCATGTTTTGCAAGTAATCTGTTTCTTCTGATTGTACCCAGGTCTTTTATCTTCGTCTGTGATTGTTCTTTGCAACTTCTGACAATTTCCCCCACTCCACCACATTGTATTTCCCAGTTTTTCCAGCCTCCCCTGCATTTTGCCCAGTTATGTTCCTCTCAGCACGTTCCCTTGATCTGCTGCTCTGTTTTGTTTCAACTTCGCCAGAACTCCCATTTTCTGACACCTTTCCAGCTGTGGAAGTACCTTTCCTGATGATGTAGCTCTTGCAAATAATGACAGTTACAACCCCATTTAGGGTTCCTGCTGTACTTTGGCTATCTATAGTGCTAACCCAGGAGGGGACTGAAGGGCAGGGACGGAGATCTGCAACCCAGTGTAATGCTGAAGTCAGCACGGGCTGGGGTTAGACCTCTTGAGTTCCTTCCAACTGAAGTTATTGTGTGGCTCCAAATATAGCCTCATTAAAAAAAAAAAGTAAAAAAAAATTAAAGAAATGCAGAAGACTCCCTAAGGATGTATGAACCATCTTCACTTCTTCCCCATCTGGGCTTCTGTGCATTGTTTTGTCTTGCAAGGAATCTATGCTTGAAAGCACAGCTGGGGATCAGGCTTCTTTCCAAAAGTGCTAAAGAAACGCCAAGTTCCAATTAATTTAAACAACTTCCTTTTTGTTTTTTTTTTTCCTTCTTTTTTTTGACTTCACATCTTTCTGAGGTAGGGGAAATTAAGAATGGCTTCTTCAATATTGAAAACTAGGAATTACATAGAAAAGTAATAATCTCGGATTTTTCTTGAGTAATTCATTCCAGGCCGCTTAAATTTTCTTGGATTATTTATCTAGAAAAAGTTAGGTGAAGGATTGCATCATTCACACTGTAACTTTTAAGAAGAAATGTGAAAAGGCAAAGGAAAAGGCCAGACTCACCCTGGCGTAATTTGATTGGTTTCAGTGAAGTTGCACTGGGGACTCATTCAGCCTGAGAAGTTGGTAATCATGTAACACAGATGTTAGTGTTTGAAGGCAATGGTCCATAATAGCAGAAGGAACAATACTATACCCCAAAGGGCCTATTGAGTGAATGAGATGTTAGGTTTTTACACAAACACAGAATCGATGCTGGTTGCAAGACCTAAGAATGCCTAAGAAAATAGAATGCTTTACTCAATCTTAACATTTTAGATTAAACCTGCTGGTGTCCATTCTAAAGCAATGAGAGGATGTTTTAACATCATCCTCTGACTGCCTATATAGAAATGGACAGTTTCAATATGCAAATTGCATTTCTGTATCAATAGTCTAAAAATGTTGTTGTCATCTTCGTGTATTACTCAAAATCTTGCAAGATATTTGAATAGAATCATGGAATGGCCTGGGTTGAAAAGGACCACAATTATCATCTAGTTTCAACCCCCCTGCTATGTGCAGGGTCGCCAACGACCAGACCAGGCTGCCCAGAGCCACATCCAGCCTGGCCTTGAATGCCTCCAGGGATGGGGCATCCACAGCCTCTTTGGGCAACCTGTTCCAGTGCGTCACCACCCTGTGTGAGAAACTTCCTCCTAATATCTAACCTAAACCTCCCCTGTCTCAGTTTAAAACCATTCCCCCTTGTCCTATCTCTTTGCACCCTCATAAACAGCCGTTCCCCTTCCTGTTTATACGCTCCCTTCAAGTACTGGAAGGCCACAATGAGGTCTCCCCAGAGCCTTCTCCAAGCTGAACAATCCCAGTTCCCTCAACCTCTTCTCATAGGAGAGGTGCTCCAGCCCTCTGATCATCTTAGTGGCCCTAATGTGGTGGAAGGAATAAGAAGGTTTAATGTAAGTTTATAAAAGATTTTCATATTTTTATGCAAGGAAATGTGGTATTTGATGAACATTTATGTATTTTGGAAATGAGTTACACAGTTTGTCATCTGGAGGATAGAGGTCAGAGACTTATTAGAAGCAGAGCAGTTATGGTTTGTGCTCTGTGGTTAAATATCAGAATCGTTAAAGAGCCACAGCATTGCAGTCAAAATACTAGAATAAAACTGACAGTTATGTAAAAGACTGATGAGTGTGTGCATGTAGGCCTTTTATAATTTAAGATCTGATGCTGACAGCACATGCTGATTCCTTCCCACTGCTCAAAAAGAAATGAGACCTCCCAGATCATTCGTTTGCCATTAGACAAACATCGATCCCCTTGTTGTAATCCAGGCGAGTTCTGGTTCACTTTGTGGCTCCTTCCCTGCAAACCAGGCAGCTCAGCAGCTCTCTCCTTTTGAATTCCCTTCCTTAGGAGAGTTGTAAGAGATAGAGATGGTGAACCTCAAAAGAAACTTTGATTTCTCCAATATATCTTTAATTGTCAGTAGAAAGAACTAGGCAGCAACTCAGAGTGTCCGGTATAGTCCCTGTTGGCTCTCCTGGTGACTGAATGATATGCTGCTCTACAGTCTGAGGAAATGTCTTAGTGTGCTTTTTGGTTTTTTAGCAGCTTGGAGTTTTTGCTTGTTTGTTTTTTCAGGATGGCTCTTGAAAGGTTACATGGTTCTCAAATGCTGCCGGTTTGCTATGTGTGTTTTATTTAGATTAAAAGGCTAAGTACATCCATTCAAGGCTTAGGCTGTTTAGCATAATTAATTGTACAATACAAATAATTTAATTAAATTTAAACATTGTTAAATTAAAGTCCTCAGGAACCACGTTTACTGTTTTTGTGCTGCCAGACATCCAGACTTACACTGTCAGTCTTCTCCAGAGATTATTTTTTTGTGGCATATTCAGTTCAAGTAAATACCAGGGAATAGGAACAGCAAAGAAAACCAACCTACCCAACAAACCCCACTGAGAGCCCCTTTCCCTTACAACAAAGGAGCCAAGTGCTCTTGCTGCAGGAAAACTTGTTCCCTTTAGCAGTTGTACAGTCATCACATCGACAAGGTTGAAATGATGCTCATCCATCTCTGCCCCTTCAATCACTCTTCCATTGCCCAGTATAATAGTGCACATGGTAATACTGCACTGCATTTCTCAAGCCTGTCCTACAGAATAGGGATTGAGTGTGTCTGCCAGCCCCACGCGGTCGCCAGACAACTATGATTTCTTCATTACTCTTTCCATGATTGGATGTCAATTAGTGACTTAAAAATAAAGTCTTCATCGTGTTAGCAATCCCCTGGGTTTGTGAGCCTCCCAGCACTCCCAGCCATTCTATCTAATTCATTAGGGTGGTGGAAATGAAGTACTGCTGTCAGGTTGTGTTGGGGGAGAGGCAGCAAATGAGCTCCTGCGGGCTTTGTAGGCTGGGAGGGCTGACCCCATCCAGTGGGATCATGTCCACCAAGGGGCTCCAAGGGGCCCACTGCTTTCATCTCTGCTGCTGTTTTCACCTGCATAATCCAAACCCTGCTACGTATGCCTAACGCTGCAGATTTCTTCTGTAAGCTATTCGAGAGAAAGGTTAAGAATGAAAATATCTGCCAACTCAGGTCTTTTTAAAGTGCCTTTTCAAGGCAGAGTCCAGACGAAAGGTTTTGTATTGACAGGTGGTGAAATGTTCATGGAGATGACATCTGCCCATTAAAAATATCCCTCATACTTTTCCTTCTCCTCCGGGATTGCAAGACAGCCAAATCATTTTCAGGAGAGATGTAACCTTAGATCAAGTTATGTAAAAATACATCGCTTCCACCAAGTGAGATAATCACAGTGTGACGGAGGAATATTAAGCAACTGCCTTCTCATGGTGTGCACAGGAATTTTCAGAGTTTTCCTCTAAGTGTCTTCGATTGTTATTTCATATTGTGACACCTGTAATTGTATATAGCAATCTAGATTTTAAAATTCTGACAAGGCTGCTATGGGTTCCACAGCACACATAAATCCATCACGGTGTCGGGGATAGATTTTAAATTGATGGTACCACACCAAGCAGGGAAATAAAAGCACTAGCAGCTCCTATCCTTGTCGCCTAATAGCTGCAAATGATTGTATGAATCATTAGCTCAGAACCTAGAGTCCTACACATTTAAAACCATTTCTAGATTAATGCCCTTTTCATCTGCGATACGATATTAGTAGTCGGCTGCAAAGCAAGTAGTTTCTAGCGGTATGCAACAGGAATGGCAGTTTACAGTTCATTTAATTCAGTATTTCTTTGATCCCCATGTGGTACATACCAGCAGTCGGGCAGCGTGGTGGGTCAGTTCTCACCGACAGGAGCTGTGTCCTATTGATGAGCTCTGAATGTTCAGCTGCTATTTTCTACCTGTTCATCTGTCAAAATGTGGTGAAATGTGCTTGCTCTGAGTGGGTTTTCACAGCTAGTGTTTACTACTGATGGCATGCATAGGGATATGCTTTAAATAGAAAATCAGTAAAACGAGGGCTTTGCATTTGGATATCGTAGAATCACAGAATGTCTTGGGTTGGAAGGGACCTTAAGGATCATCCAGTTCCAACCCCTTGCTGTTGGCATGTTTGCCAAGGTCAGAGGTACTGTGCCCAGTTTTGGGAGCTTTGTATGCATTTCCATCCAGGTTCCTACTGCAAATAAAGGGTTAGACTGAGCGTTTAGAGAAAATCAATGTACCTGCATTACATACTTTTTCTTCAGTTGGACAGAATTGCTTGGTTTCTTCTTTCTATCCTCTATAGGAATTTCCATTTCTCAAGTGGCTGTTCTGGGTCACCTGTGTGGCTTTCTCGTCCTCCCATTATCGTGGGCTTGTGGGCAATTGATGGATTGCTGTAAGCTGTATCACAATGGTTTTAAACACAGCTCTCTAAGAGTAATTAATAATTACATGGAAGGAGCAAAGCAATTTAAGAAGTTTCTTTAAAGCGAATGTCTCAACTCCTGTCTTTCATTTTGATGGGTATTTAATATTAATGATGCTGAAAACGTGAAAGAGAATTGGGAAGGCAGGCAGGACAGTGTTGGCATTTCAGCATTTTCCACTTCTCTACCGTACTCTGGGTAGAAATCAGGTCTGCTGTCCTTAGCAGCAACTTCTTTGCTCTCTATTGCAGAGCCCAGGAGGTCAGGCTCTTCATTTCACATACTTAAACAATGATGGCATGATGTCACATCTTTAACAAGATGACAGAAAATATCTATGGGTCTGTTGTAACTTAACTGGCTTTACAATGCTGCTGAATGCAGGAGGATCAGAGGTTAGCAACAACAACCTGATGTAAGTACCTGAAGGGCTGACACTTGAAAGGGATGCACTTTCTGTAATGATGAGTTCTTGGAAACTGTTGCAGTTTTAATACTGTTACTGCTGCATTTAATTTGCTTCTTCTTTTGCAGCGGGGAGTAAATGATGTTAAATATATTCTCCCCTGTATCCCAGCTGAGAGATTGACAGCTATTTATACCTTATTTGAAGTGAAAGTTAGTTTCATAACTTTTTTTCCTCCCTTCTCTTCTGCTCTATTCTAAATTCACAGGCTCTGGTTTACTGTACTAAAATAATAGCAGAGGGCTGTGCATTTTCCAGACGTGTCTGTAAATAAAATATGCAGGCATGCCTACATTTTCAAGTAGCAGCCAGCATATGACATTATCATACATTAATAGGTGCAAAAGTCAGATTCTGCTATCGGCATGTTAACGCTGAACTCTTTAAGTAGGGAGACAGATAATTTCATATTTAGATGGTGTTAGCAGACACATTACTCAATCACTGCAGCACAGACCTTGAACACACACACAGCCTTACATTGATAGCTACCGAACGTGCTGCGAAGGTTACTGGAGAGTTATCTCCATCCTTCTATGCCTCTAGTTATTATTATTTTTTTTCTTTTAAAGAATCTGGAGGAATAGTAATAAAAAAGAGTAGATTTGCATAAGCAAGATTTGTAGGATACGGCTGTGTAAACCTGGGCAGGCAGATGAGCGGTGCATCTGCTGGTGTAGGAGTGTTCCTTTAGTGCAATGTGACCTACATCTTGCTGTAGGAGCAGGGAATGAGCTAAGTCGGTGCCATTCTCCCCTATTCCTGAGGCTTTGGGGTGGTTTTTTGATTCTTTTGTGGCAAATCAATAAGGGATCTCTTATGGTTTATGTTAGAATAACTTGAGGAGTGCTGCTGGGATTTCCAGCACTGAGGATGAAGCCTGCAGCCCTTGCAGGGTCAGCAGAGGGGCTGCACACCTGAGTCAGCCCTCTCTGTCTGCTTGCCTTAATCAATTCCTCAGCACTGTGCTCCAACACGTCATGATATTCATCAATTCCCCTCTCCAAATAAGCAAGAAAATATTCCAGGAAGGTTTTTTTTCTGTCATTACTGATGTTCATAATATAGTGAGATTGATGGATTGCACTAAAATCCTCACTGTGGCAATGGCCTGTTTTGAAATGCATTTGAAAAGAAAGCTGCTTTAGTGCAAAGTTATGCAAGAATATTTAAAGGCTTTTGGTAAAATATGTCAGATGTAGAAGGGACACTGGAATCAGAGAATGGCTTAGGTTGGAGGGGACCTTAAAGATCATTGAACTCCAACACTCCTGCCTTACAAGGAAGAAGCATGAATTTATACAAATTTATTAATTACCAGCTGAAAACTTGCTTATGAGCTTATAAAAAGTGACATTTTTTCAGGCACATCCCTCTTGTAGTTTAATTTTTGCTGTTTGTCATAAGAAATGTAGGCAGCCTTTGGGAATACCTCAGTGGTTCTCTAACATAAAAAGGCCTTTACGGCAGGTAGCAGCTAAAGGACCTTCAGTAAATTTAAAAGAGGAGGCTACTTTGAAGTACTTATAGTGAACATCACACATACAGACATTTTTCTAGAAGGAAAATTAGTTTTCATATGGAATGTGTATCTAAAATTGAGAAGGGAACAAGCATAAAAATACATGAATATTTCCATCATGCAGCAACAAGTGTAATATTCCCAGATATTATTCAGCTGCCTGTATTAATTAACACATTTCTGGAAAGTGTGCATATAACTATAAAGACAGATCTCTCTATATTATCCATAAATGACCACAAGCCTCTGGTTTGTCTTTGTTAACCCATAATGCAGAATATTTTCTTTTACTCTGGATAAAATCATGACTTTATAATGGTTGGAGACACAAATACTAAATGCCAGCAAACAACACCCCAAAAACTATTCTTTCATCCTGGAAACAGCATTTCACCTAGAAAACCATTTCTTGATCTTGAGCATTTAGCACTCATTGCTGCAGTGGGGCACGGCCAACAAGATGAAACTCCCAGTGACTTCCTTGTAAAAGGCCACACAAGGCTATCAAGTCATCCTGTACCCAAATCACAGCAATCACAGCAAATCATACTCCTGAGTCCTATATCAAAAGCTTTAATTTCTGTCTCCAAGATCACACCTGCCCTATCTTATTTTTTTCCAAGAAGATAGCAAGCTTCCTTGCAAATCAATTTGCCTATACCAGCTTGTTTGTGAGGCCTGTAAGTTGTCAGAAATCTCCTAAATTCCACTATAAATTTATTCATGAACAATTTATAGCCCCTCAATCTTGTTTGTCAGCCTTTAAAGTTAAATAATTCTTCTCCCTCCCTGCTGTTTACTTCCAAATGTACCTATAAGGAATGATTGTATCCCTTCTCAGACTTCATTTTGCTAGGCTAAACAGACCAAGCTCTTTCTTATTTCCTTCTCTTTAATCATCCAACTGAGACTTAGCTGTATTTCTCAAACTGAGGTATGCAGAAAGATGTACAGTGTTTTGTCTTCTGTGCTGTGAGTGCTTTGGGTGACGGTAGGTCTCTGCTGAATGCTTGCCTTTGTGAGTTATCTATTGCTAAACTGTGCAGCTAAGGGGAATAGATCAGTGTTCACTCACACAGCTTTTTGTACCTTTGCTATAAAGAAATCTACCAGCAAATTAGGTTCAGAAAACTTTTTTCTTATTGGAGTCATCTGTTTGATAGCAGTGGAGGTTACCTCCTAATTGCTTGGGTTGGACTCAGGCCTCTACCTTCAAACATGCAAAAGCCTTTGGGAAGCCTGGTTTCTCTAACGAGTTTTATTACTGTGTGTTGAAGAAAGTGGCTTCTTCACTGTAAAGATGCAATTTTTAGGTTGAACGTAACTGCTGTAAGACGATTGCAAGCAGGCTTTGATTTGCTATAAACAGAATAAAAACTCATGTACTGTCCTCCCTAATTTCATCACCCGTGGCGTCGGGTAGGTTCTTCAGCATGTATTAAGATCCATAAGCTTCCAGTTTCTCCTATATGCAGCTCATTTTGCAGTTTAGCCTCCTTTTTATAGCTCGCCTGGTTCATCACTTTAATTTAAATTCCATTTTTTTTGCTAATTGGGTGATCAGCCAACTTTCCCTCTAGTCCTTCTTTTGTCCTCTGGGATTTTTACTCAGTGGAAAGAAACTCATTGTATATGTTGTTCTGGGTGGTGTTTGTGAATGAGTCTTAAAATCTTGAATGTCAAATGCAGTGCATAATATATATAAAT